>JAGDYQ010000214.1:800051-1228788 GCA_021962125.1 Bulinus truncatus
GGCACTTTGATAAAAATGTCAAAATTTTTATTATTGCTTTGATTGTATTTAACATGTGCATTATGAATCTGTCCTAGCTGAAGCTTTCAAAAGACACCAAGTTTATAAATTTATCTTAATATTAAGAAAGTTATGAAGTTTTTAAAGTCCTTATTTATTCATTTGTACCTCAAAAAAAAATTTGTGATCAGAAATTTTGTGATTTTACAACTAAAACATGGATAACTTTTAAACCATTAGAGATATTTGATGAAATTTTCATTGTGATTACATCTACTTTTCCTCTTCAGTAATATATAGAAATTATTACAATTAGATGGTAATTGTATTATATAAATATATATAACATATAGACCACAATGAACATGGATGAAAAAAAACACTGAAAGTTGTAAAAAATAATTGTATTAAAATTCTTGATCACAGAACTTACAGAAATTGATTCATCATTAAGACATTAATTATAGATAGAAATAATCAAATAGTGAAAAGTATTTGTCTTTAGTAATCAGCCATTATGATAAGAAAAGATAAAAAAAAAGCCTAAAAACGAACAAAAGTTATGTTCATTTTATAACCAGACAAGAAATTCATGTAATGCAGAGAGATTGATTTTGTGTTTAAAATAAAGAATCAGTCATAATAACTCCTGGTTAAGCCATGCATTTAGAAAAAAAAATAATGCTTTCGCATGCCTGCGATATAGCCGAGAGAAAAAACAAATGAGAGACAAGTCACAAATAATACAGACTTTTCCAATGATTCAAATAAAATGCATTATATCAAACTCAACATAGTTCAACCAATCTAGTAGGTAAACTAAAAATGTATTTTAATATGTATATATTTGTCTATTTTTAGCACACTGATATAATTTATTTTTGGAATGGGTGCCATGGGGTTGATTGATTTTTAACATGAATATTCAAAATAACTTAATTCATATTTCTTTAATTTAAATCTTTATTGCCATATCTTTTTGGTTTATATTAAAAAAAAACAACTATTATACTAAAAAACCATAGTGAATTTAATTGACAGAGAAGCCTGATATTTGGCCTCTATAGTCATTACAACTATTCTATCCGTGGCACCAAAGTGATGAGAAAATTCACCGATGTGTTGCTGCAAGTCTAGTAGCTTTGATGTAAGTCAGTCCATAGTCTTGTTCAGAGAGAATATTATTTTCCCTTTTTTAAAGCCCATAGTTGCATTTCAAGACCTGTGACATTGAGAGTCGAACATTCTCAGAGCTATCGCACTATTCATATTGTGAAAAGGAGCAGAAGATGTTTTCTGCTGGAGTTTTATAACCTTGGCTTGAATTGATGCCAGCCAGTTCTTTATTCACATCTTCCACATATTTTGCAACCTCTGCCTTTCATTCAGACCAGCAGTGAAGGATATCAGACTATGCCGCTGAGGGCAACAACAGGCACAATGCCAGGTTGGGGTTGTAACAGCCTGTATCAGGATCTGCAGGCTGAGCGCAAAATCAGGCACAATGTCTGGTTGGGGGACTGTACCAGCCAGTTGAAGAATATCAGGAGCTGCAGGCTGAGCGCAAAATCAGGCACAATTTCTGGTTGGGGGGGGGCTGTACCAGCCAGTTGAAGAATATCAGGATCTGCAGGCTGAGCGCAAAAACAGGCACAATGTCTGATGGGGGGGGGCACTGTACGAGCAATTGAAGAATATCAGGAGCTGCTGGCTGAGCACAAAAACAGGCACATTGGCTGGTTGGGGGGGGGGGCTGTACCAGCCAGTTGAAGAGTATCAGGAGCTGCAGGTTGCGCTATTAGGTATTGAAGTGAAGTTATCCTGGAAATGTGTAGTCACATCAGGAGCTGTGTCACTATCAGTAACTGAAAGTAATAAAATAAAATCAAAGGGTTACATTCTGAATATCTTATATATATATATATATATATATATATATATATATATCTTATTGAAGCGATTCCAATACATTTGTTCTTTTACTAGTTATATGACCATACTTCTTTAGTTTCAACCCATAGACATAACTGTAAAAAAAAATTACTAATTGCCCTGGGCATGTAGTATTCAGACTATACTTTGTTGCTGTTAACTAAATTTCTATACTATTATATAATTTTATTGACAACATAGTGTAGTAAAATAATCAATAAAATAAATGTTTCCATCAGATGATGCGATATACAATAAGATATATCTAGATTAGAAAAGCTTTCAAAAAAGAAAGTAAACAATAAGCCATTGTTACCATCACTTCCGGTTGACATCGGTAGAATAAACTATTGAAAAATCCAATGTCACTAACTGGCGCTACCTATAACTATCATGCTAAAGTGATTATGAACTCACACTTGTGATATTATTATAGTTTTTTGAATGAAGGATCTCCCTAACGTAAAATGAAAACCCCCCGAAATTTAATTAAATAAGAATAAAAATGTCAAACTTACCAATCATTTTCAAAACAGCAGAGCTTCCGATTAAATGGGTTAAATGCGGAACTAGGTAAACAAAGAGAAACAAGATGTCTTCCACAATGAAATAGCACATGTTGATTATCAAATTTGTAAATAAACTGCAACTATGAGCGCTGAAAAACGAACCACCGTCGATCACCGACTTATATACCAACGCAAAAAATGGCCATTTCCGGCGACCATAAAAAGTCGGCCAAATTCAGGATATCGAATTACCTAGACAAGGTTTTTAAAAATTTAACGAAATAAGATAATTTCACAATCGGAGTGGCTACGGCACCAGCCAACACTATATTAGGGTTAGGAATAGGACTGGTGCCCGTTATTTTTTATCCGGGTACCAGCCATAGATATTGCTCCACACCCTAACCCTATTCCTAACCCTAATATAATGGCTGGTACCTGAAAAAAAAACACGGGCACCAGCCCTATTCCTAACCCTAATATAGTGTTGGTTGGTATCGTAGCCACTTCGATTTCTTCTCCTTCACAATTTACCATCCAAAATTATTTTGATACATATTATTAAAATATAAATTAAAATATATTAGTTGTACCCTGTAAAACCTTTGCAAAATGTATGTTCTTACAAAATAGTTATTCTTTGAGATTATCATGGACAGGCCCAATTAAATTGGTCTATTTGCTCTAAATGAAATTGAGAAGCTTTTTTATTCGTTAATTTTTTTTTTCATTTAAAAACCTAAGGACAACAGATATATTATTTTTTTTTTAAACAATCCAGTATTCTTAAAGTGGGTTATAATCCTGAAAACTATTTGTTTAACAACTACCTAAGTATTCTGTCACTAAACCTAAGTTGTTGTGCATTGCTGTTATACCATAATGAATGATAATGTAACATATTATCACAAAATAAGATCATTGATTGCCAGGAGATGATCATTAAACTTTCAGGACATCCTATTCCTAGCATAAGTTGGGAAGAGATATGTCCAAAACAATTAGGTCTATGATAATGATTGTCATCCAAATAATTATTTTAATTTTTTTTTATGTAATTTAGAATTTTAACTGATTGCCATATCAAATAAGTCTTCGTATTTTTTAAAATTATTATGATAAAATATTTTCATGTCTGTGATTAATTATCTCACAGGAGTGTTAATTTATACATAGTGACAAATCACCTTGGCCTGACTTCACATCTTTTGGATTCTTTTGTAAATTGTTGCTTTTCTATATACAATAAAATGTTGGGGGCATGGAGTTAACAATAAAAAATATCTTTTCCCAGGAATATCATTCAGAACAGAAATTGGTCAACATATTTTAAAAAATCCAATGATTGTTACAAGCATGGTTGAGAAGGTAGGTATTCATAAGATGAGTTATCACACTAGCACTATCACACATTTATGTGTCAGCTTTTGGTTCATTAATTATAAAACACATATTTATAAGATTTAAATAAGTATCCTTTAAAAAAAATCAAGCCGATAATGTTTTAATCAAAATGATATCAGTAAAATATAGTGTGAAGCTTTTTTTTTTTCAATTTGTGAGCAAGTGTAAGATTTTTTTTTGTACCACTTAAACATTTTTTAAAATGTTGCATCTTTTATTAATCTATCTATTGATTGTTAATTATCATGTTTATAGGCAGCACTTCGACCTACAGATGTTGTCCTTGAGGTTGGACCAGGTACAGGAAACATGACTGTAAAACTTCTGGAGAAAGTAAAGAAGGTAATCCTAAGTTCTAAAAAATTTGTTTTGCATTACTTTGAAGATAACCGGTAAAAAAAATCCAGGACTGTTGAGCTAAAACCCCCAAAAAAACACTTTTTTTTTTAAAGCAAATCAAAGTTATTAGTAGCGCAAGCTCACACACACAAAATAGTAATAATAAATCTCGCAGGACCTGACAAAGCTTATTCAAACTCCCTATGCTGAAATTCCTATAACTTGTCCCCAATTTCTCAGTTTGATCATGTTTCTTGTGATATTTGTTTCTCTTTTAATTTATTTAAAAAATATATTTATTATTACTTGAATGCAGGTGATTGCTTGTGAAGTTGATCCAAGGATGGTGGCTGAATTACATAAAAGAGTACAGGGAAAGTGAGTATTATTTAAAATTTTGATATAGATGTTACATGTACAATGTATTTATATATATGTGGAAAAAACAATTTTTTGTTTGCGGTTGTTGTTTTTTTTTTTGTAATATTAATAATTGTTTTGTTAATTTCATTGTACAGACCTGAGGCTTCTAAATTACAAGTCATGGTTGGAGATGTTTTAAAAACAGATTTACCTTTTTTTGATGTGTGTGTTGCCAACTTACCATATCAGGTTATTATGAATAACTTTTTTCTTAATATTTTGGTGCAAGATGCTGTTATTGAAGTTTGATGTTTTGTATCTCTGTTATCCAAGAATAATTATTATTTTTAAAATTTTGTGTTTTTATATTTCCTCTCCATTCATCTTAAAGCTTATTCAGCGTAGCCAATGCTTTTAACAAAATTTCCTGGGTAATTTTGTTTAGTTTTATATTTATAATTTTTTTTTTAAATTCCTTTCAGATTTCTTCTCCATTTGTCTTCAAGCTTCTTTTGCACAGGCCTTTCTTCAGGTATTTGTTTCCAGTTATTTAACATTATGAATATTATTTTGATAAAAAGTTGCTGGCGTTCGACATTACCAATGTAAAATTGATGCCATAGCCATATAAAAATGTTTTTACAAATACAAAAAACTTGAGGACAAAAAAAAAACAGGGAGAGATCATTATTATTTATTTTATATGTGTTTTTTTTTTCAGATGTGCAGTCCTCATGTTTCAAAGAGAATTTGCACAGCGACTAGTGGCTCAGCCTGGTGATAAATTATATTGTCGTCTTTCTATTAACACACAATTGTTGGCCAGAGTGGATCACTTGATTAAAGTAATTTTTAGACACATTTCTTGTTTAATTAATATTCTTGGATGAAGGATGGCAGAGCGATGTAGAGAGCTTGACTGTTGACCTGAGAGTCCTTAGTTTTGATCCTTGGTGAGAACCAAGGGGATTTAAATGGGTAACTTGACGTTAGGGAAGTAAAAGTGGCTGGGCTTTGTGCTGTGGTTACAGAAAAAAGAATAATTCTACACTTCATGTTCCCAGAAGGCCCTTTAGGACTAAGTGATTTTTACTTTTTAATACTATTCGTGTGTAATTAAGAAATGCCAATAGCTTTTATATTTGTACTATATTTGTTGTTTTTGTTTAGGAAATTTCAACACATTTTTTTCTTTATCATTTGAATTAAAATGCTTCTGTTTGATCTAAAAAATAGGTTGGAAAAAATAACTTCCGACCTCCTCCCAAAGTTGAGTCAAGTGTGGTCAGAATTGAGCCTAGAAACCCGCCACCTCCAATCAATTTTAGAGTAAGTTAAATCTTCAAAAAAAAAAAAATGTTTGCCTGTTAGAATTACTTATCTTTCAATACTAAAATAGCAATGGACTTGATATTTTCACCTTTTCTCGTCCATGAATACTTTCTCAGTAATCTGAATTTAATGTAATGATTTTTAAATGTTTATTCTTGAGTTTATATTGATATTTATTTATTATAAGTGTCAACTATAGTTTTACTTATGCAATATGCATAAATATGTATTTATCCTATATATATATATATATAGGGTTGCCATATTTTTTCACGGACCAACCGGGACAGTTCTGTATTTTTTACTTTAGGTTTAGCAATGTCGGTTCGGGGGGGGGGGGGTTATGAAAACAGTAATGTAAAAAACACTTAAAATATAGAATAGATAATCTTTGTTATTTTATTCATAATGGTACACAAACATGATATTTGTACAAAACAAAACAGTTTTCTTCTTGTTGTACCACTCGTATTTTTCACTTCTGTAAATTTGTATTACTGTGTTACTTACCAAATGTTACTGATCACACAAGAGCAGATTAATCATTCTCTGATCTAATAATTTTGCTCAATTATTTCCAAGAAACTGTGCCCTGAATCTAAACCAGGACAATTTCAACAACTGGGCGGGACACCGGGACAACCCACTATATCCGGGGCTGTCCCGGCCAAACCAGGACGTATGGCAAGCCTATATATATATATATATATATATATATATATATATATATATAAATACATACAAATACAGAATACATTTTGTCGCTCACTGTGCTAAAAAAAAGTGTATCATTGTATTAAACTCTGCTATGCAGTATTTATTCATCAGCTTATTTTTTTTTGTTCGACAGGAGTGGGATGGCTTGCTGAGAATTTGCTTTTCACGTAAAAACAAAACAATAGGGGCCTCCTTCAAGTAATATTGTTTCCATTATCTAAACTGTTTTCTTTATTCATTCATATTTGGTCGTTTTTGTTTTGTGTTTCTTTAAACATTACCTATATTTATTTCCGTGTGTAGGTTTTCAAAAGTTTTGGCTGTTATGGAAAAGAATTACAGGGTGTCCTGTTCCATCAAAAACATTGTGAGTTTGAAAATTTCCTTAATAGATTTTAAAAAAAAAAAATTCTAAATTAGTTACTCCCTACATTATTATTTATTAAAAAAAAATAGCATATTGTGCTGCTCTCTTTCCCCCATTAGACAGTTCCAGATGATTTGGATGTGAAGGAAATGGTAATAGATCTTCTGCAGAAAAGTGGCTTTGAGGAGAAGAGAGCAAGGTCTATGTCTTTGGATGACTTTATTGAGTGAGTGCTTTAGGCTTTGTCTTTGCTGAATACAGCAGATCTTTTCAGAATTAGTGATTATTCATGTTAATTGAGTACTGTCAGTAACCTAAGTTGGCTTTCTTATAACTGCTGCAGGAATTAATTAATTTAGTTAAAGTTTATTAAGCTCATCTTAGAAAAGGGAATTTTTCATTTAAAAAAAAACAGTTTTAACCAATTTAAAATGTTTTTTTTCCACAGGTTGCTGAATTTGTTCAATCAGGCTGGGTTTCATTTCATGTAAAGCAGAAATATTGTAAATAATAAAATATGATTATATAAGATTTGATTTTCTGTGTTATGAATTATCATTTAAATTGTTAAGAAAATTTAAGTTACTTTAAAAAAAAATATTTATTTGCGCGAAAGCACATTGAATTAGCATTACATGTATTGTTTAAAATCGTTATATAAAAAAATTTATATGCTCATATAAAGAAAAAAAAATGTAGCACACAAAACAAAATTAGCACACAAATGAATTAATTAATAAAAACAACAACAGCTGCTGTTTCATTTTTTAGATTTTCATGTATTGTTTTCAACATAATAAAAAAACAACATAAACATAACACAAAATATTTCTCTTAATTTTTTTTTTTTTTGTCATTAAGACATCTTTTAAATCTACCATTGAGGAGATATCAAGCATGTTTAAGTCATCAGGTGTATGTAACATTATGAATATTTAGATAAAACAGTTGCCGGAGTTCGACAATACCAGTGTAAAATTGATGCCACAGCCATATAAAAATGTTTTTACAAATACAAAAAACTTGAGGACAAAAAAAAAAAAGATTTTTTTTCCTTTATAGTTTTTCTACTACATGTATTTCTATTCACAAACGCAACAAGCACTGAAATGTCTAAAGGGAATATTTTCTTGTAACCATCAACAACTAACAAATAAAAAATAGGTGATCATACTGTTCAAAAACATAGTGAGGGACAGAATCTGATTGCACATATATCCAGAAAATTAAATTCTTAAATTTTTTTTGTAGAATTGTCTCTAGAATTTTCACCAATTACAACACAAGATTACATGTGAACACTTTTACTGCTATCAGTTTAATACAAAATTCTGCATTTCACTCTATGAGACAAGTAATTGCGGTTTTGGTGTTTTAGGCAAGTTTTATATGTATGTTAAAATCAAGAAATAAATGAACTTTTCCATAAATACTAATATCTTTTAAATTACAAACGTTTTTATTAGATATCATACAATCAGTCATTAAAAACTTTTATTTTTTTTTTAAAAAAAGGGAATTTTTATCACATTTAAGGAATTCGCTACCTGAATCAAAAAATTCCATAAGAAGTCTATTGGTTATTATAATAAAAAAAAATTAACAGGGAATTCTGTTATCTCATTTTGTCGTTGGTAAATCTTTTAAAAAATTATGAATGGTCTGGCGTGTTAGACTTAAAAGTGGAAAAAACTCAAAAGAGTCGTTTTTAATTCATCACAATGTGACAAATAAATTACCACGTCCCCGCAAGCAAATTTTATAAAAGTTATCAAACACATCTTCAAAATAATTCAAAAAGTTTGTCAGCTGTACATTTTATATTACACCCAGCACCACAAGTGCTAGTAAGCAAGTTTCTTCCTTTTTTTGATTCTTTGAGTATTTTTATGCACGAATGCTGTACAAGTGCACCCACAAACACACCAGCACCAACTTCACATACGACAAGTCTGGAGATTTTTCTGCACAAAAATCAATTGAAATATTTATGAATAAAATAAAAAAGTCATCATGAAATACAATCAGAATACATACTATGCCCTACATAGGTTTGGTTTTTTTTGTCACAGAATGATTCAAACAATGATCACAGAGTAACATGAGGTTCAACACCGCATGGCTATCATAACAAAAAAAAATCTAATTGACAGCGTCAGCCTTAGATCTGGTGGGCAGAGAATTAAGTCTTTAATAGCAATAAAACCAAAAAAAATGAAGGTACAAATTTAACAGGATGGAATAAATGTGTAGGACCGCAGATAATTAAGAAATACTTCATCATCAAAAAATGATTAGTCAGTTAAAATAATTACAGGCAACATTTTTTACATTTATTAGAATAAAAATCAAATGAGTTTGTACGCAAATTTATTTTATCCTAAAAGGTTAAAAGGCAATCATATTTAGATTGATTCTTTATTTTCACAACCTTCAGGATGTTGTGTTGGTTAATAGCTGCAAGCCAACTTCACAAAATTCCTTATTCCATGGTAGCTGTGATTTTGTTTATCCTGCTTAACCATATCTTAAAAATGTGAGACTAGAATCTAGAATAATATTTATAATAAAAGAATTATAACAAAGATATCCAGTCATTCACTTCAATGTTTATCAATTTATAGAATTCAATCAGATGACATTTTATTTATTTTCAAAGCAAAAATTTATCTGATGGTAAAAAAAGGTCAACTTTTTAAACGTTTTTTTCAACATATTCCCTCTCACCCCATTTCCATGTGTAAAGTCCCTGTAAGGATGAGATGAAATCCCTTAGATCCTATAAACCACTAATGGGACGGTTTTATGGTGCCCTTCTTTCATCCCCACCATAGCCGATAGTGCAATGGCCATGGAGGCACCACGGGAGATATATCGGGAAATTGAGCCAAGACCTGAAAAATGTCCTTGGTCCTCACCGGAGATCGAACCAGGTACCTTCAGGTCGACAGTCGAGCGCGTTACCGCACGACCATCCGTCCCCGTACCCCATTTCCATAGAAACAAGCATCTTACACTTTTTATTAACAGCGAAGGCAACGCACTTTATAACTAATTTTCAGTAACCTTTTTCTTTTAAATTAGCTAAAGTAGATGGATTGGAGAATAATTTTATGAATTAGAGACAATAAGTTTTCACAAAAGCTGTTAACATTTTAATCACAATGGCTCAATATTTTAAAAATAAATAAATACTCAATTTCAAAACATATATAACAACCATTTGTATGCATGTATCCCGATATAAAAAATTAACAATTAATTTTTACTACTGTAAACAGAACATTGAATCCAAGTTTAAAGTAATTTACGAAACACAAAAATAGGAAACTTTCACTCAAACAAAATTTAGCCATACATCTCTTAATGGTGGTTAATTACAGAAGAATTGAATCATATTTAGTGTCTCTATTTGTGAACACTTGCATTTCACTCATACAACATTCAGCAATTTTTTTTTTCAAACAACAGCCCAAATATTGTATATGCTTAATATAAATAAATTTGACACAGTTCTATTAAGCAGTCAATGATTAAGACTTCATTAGGCTTTCAACCACCAATGAATAAATATAAACATGCTATGGGGAAGTTAGAAAAATGTGGAGGTAAGAACATGGGTAATAGCCCTTTAAATGCTTCATTAAAAACAAAACAGACAAATATTACATAAAATGAACTATATAATGAGATTAACATACTCATTTAGCACAACAAAAGTCAACAACAAAAATTACAAGTGGCAAGTTTATATTTTTTATAGAATTAAAATATTCTTTTTAAAAATAAAACTTTTTTTATTATGAGCTAAGTAAAATTAAAAATCTACGCCTTATAATCAGAAGACAGAAATAATGAGGACTATATAAATAATGCAGCTCTCGGGTAGTAATACAGATACTTGTTTCATGTATGTATCACATGATTGACATCAGCTCAATTTTTTTTTTAAACTGAATCCAATTTAATCAACGATATTGAATATTAGCTCCATGACTATGCCTTCCTCAGACGCCTGATGCACTATTGGAACAAGATAAGTGTCCAGGTTGTTCATCATGGCTGCCGGCAGAGGTCGTCCCTTGGATCCAATTTCGTAGCCAACCTAAAAAAAATAAATGAAGTCTGAATGTCAGAAATGCAAATCAGCCACCCTTCTGCTGCGGGATTCAGCATGTTTCAAACATTTATTTCTTAACAGCCAAACAATCCAGACTTAAAATAATCAGGAAATATCTCCTAGTTTTACTGGTTCAGTTAAATACTACATATTCAACGTTTAATAGGCTATAAATTTAAAAAAAAGAAATAAACAAGTTTAGCCATATCGCTTGAATACCAAGAAATGTGTACAGTGCCTTATACTATATTGAAGTTTAATTTTCATCCTGGCTACTAAATTACTGTATTATATTTCAAATTAATATTACCCATAATTAATAGTAATATTCCGAAAAGTATACAAAATTGATATCTTAAAATGTAAAAAACTTTTAATCCAAGTATGTAAAAATAATGTAATCATTTCTGGGTATCTATTATTTAAGAAAAGTCAAAACAAATCTTTTTAAATTAAGGAATGTCCATCTTTTCTTCTTATGAAGTCAAATGATTTAACTCATTTTTTTTTCCTTTTAAATTTTGACATTTTAGACACCGGATTCCTTCCTCCAAAAAATAATTTATAATGACTACACCTGGAGAAAAAATGCGATAATAATGACACCTAAAGATTGACGTTATATTCATTAAACAAATCTAAACATTTTCAGAAGGGAAAAAACTTACAGAGTCACGAATCAGATTCACCCTTAACCCCAATTTGACTTGATCTTCCTTCTTTAGTTCATCCAAATGTTTGACCAGAGCTGTACAGCAGGCTTGGGCTATGTCCTCAGTCAATCTGCTCAAATCCAGAGGATCAAAGTGACTAGACGTTGAGTCCTGGTGCTGTAGGAAATATACCCGTGTCCAGCGAATGGCCAAGTTCTCACCAAGAAAATCTGACTGAGACTTGACACTGACACTCTCTACACCTTCCAGAGACTTGCCATCAATGTAACTCTTCACCCTGAAACAAATAAGTGGAACAGAAATAACAAATGCTAACAGTCATCCATGGGAAATGATACTAGAAATCATTTATTGTTTAGTGTGTTTTTATAATTCTTGATCGATGAAGAATATAACCGAATTCACTGTTCCGCTAACTTTTGTTATTTACAAGCTACTTTAAGAAACAACAAAGACAGTGCTGGCTGCAAATATTTTAGGTAAAAGAAAATGATTTTTCATGCCTTGATTTTGGCAGAGTATAAAAAGTAAATTCAGCAGAATGTTAATGAATAGACAGAAAACACAGGAAATATACAAACTTATAAAATTGGTTTTATTTATGCGATGAATGTGCTTGCATTTTCGCTGCAATGGTGTTGCAGCATTAGCTGCATGCATCCTCTTTGTGGGCCAAACTTAATAAAAACCCAAGAGGCTTTCCTCAGGCATCATAAAGCCTTCCCTTGCTGCTGCATGCGGCAGATAAAAACTAGTGCACAGAAGACTGATCTTTTCCACCGGTAACAAGCGTAAGAAAGAGCAATATGCAATGCAATACAATTTAATCCAGTATAGAGATACAAAATTTATAGGCAAGTGCAAATGAATTCCTATAAAAAAACTAAAGTCTCCATTGTAAAAAGATAATAAAGATTTAAATAAAACCGAAACAGTCTATTAATTTCAGACAGTGGTTAAGACTGCACCCTAATCAAACCAGACAATAAATTTTTTTTCAAAAATTACACCACCTACCCTATGTTAAAGTTTTTATCATTATCAACCCAGCGCAGTTCAACCATCTCCTCAACTGATGTGCTGTCAGCTGGCCCGCACTGGATCATGTAACTGGTCATCTCCTTCAATGACTCTTTGATGGCGACCATGGACTCTGGCAGAAGCTGCACCATGAGACCATCTTCTACAATGCTGGATTTAGCCTTGAGTCCAGTGCTTGCTTTCAGTGCCCCATTAAAAACAACAAAACTAGCTCCTGTCACTGTAAATGAAAAAAAAATTATCAAATATTCATCGACACGACAATGATCGTCATCCGAGATAAGGGATGAGGCACATTTTTCTTCACTGCTACCTAAATTTGCAATATTTTATCCCAAATTTTTATTTAAAAAAAAGAAAAAGGTAATCCGTGATGAAGAAAAAGCTTTTTTAAACAGCTTCTAATTCTTGATATGATCATTACAGATAACTAATATGAATAGCAATACTGTAGCACGAGAAGGCTAATAATGAAACAGACCTAATCGTGGCTTATTCTGTATATTTATAGCCTGGGTCTGATAGTTCCCATCTTCATTTTGTATGCACACCAGATGGGAGTCAGCTTCAGGACTAAATGATGATCCAAGCGCCATCACATGCTCATTACTGTTCCTTACAACTTTAATCACCTTTGGTAAAAATAAATAAGCACAGAGTTAGTTCCAAGATCTAGACTAGAAAGCAGACAAATTTGTCCTCAATTAAAGGTTTGGATCAATTGTAGGCCTATGCTTCGTATTCATTGATTTTTTTTTTTTTTTTTTTTTTTGGAAAATTCAACATACATTAACACAGACAACAAAAATAATTACATCATTATATCTGTTCCTGGGGAAGCTAATCACTGTCTTCTTGTTCTCCATGTGTATGGTGGCACCTCGTATCTGGGTCAACATATACTGATAATTGCGGAAGTCAGCCAAAAGATTTATTATGGTGTGTCCAATTTCAAAAAATACTGGTTTTCTGTTCCTGACACCAACAAGTGGACATGGATAATCTAAAGAAAAAAAATTCAACATGGAATGTCTCACAACAATCTAAACAGTAGCTTCCCCAAACCCTAAGAAATGGGAAATCAGCTTTTTCCTCAAAATTATCCAGCCTGACAAGGACAGCTCATAAATATAATAAATTTGAGCCACCCCCTTTCATTGGGAAATTTATGACAATGTTATATAGTTGACATTACTTCTGAATGATTTTAAGTCAGAAAACGATAATTTTTCTAGTAAATAATAAGCTTTTTCTAGTAAAAAATAAGCTACTTAACATGAAGTGAAAGTTATAAATGGAAAAAATCCTTCAGTCATATGCCTTTGTTAAAATGTTCAATAATTAGTTCCATAACAATAAGTTCTTGAATAAAATACTCTTATGTTTAATTCCAGTGATTTGAATACATTTCAAATAAACTGTCATCGTAAGCGTCAAATCTACTCACATCTATATTCAGCACCCAGGCGAAGCATTAATCTGATAGGGAATACTTTAGCCCAAGGTACTTCCCACTTCTGCAACAGAATGCCAAACAAATAAGGAGGCTCCGGCAGTATTAGTTTGCTTAAACACTGAAATGTTGGCCGCAAGTAAAGGAAGCCACCATGATCTCTGCACCCTAGGAAGTTCGCATGACATATAGAATGGCCCATGTCCTGAATTGTGTATCCTAGTGAGAAGCAAAAAATAAGTTCATTCAGCTTAATTATCTAAATCAACACACAACGTATACAATCATATTCAACTTTATTAGGATGACAGAAAGCCTAAAAAACGTGTGTTATTCACTACCGATTTACACTTTCTTTCGATGATTCTAATTGCAATGTACAAATACGAGGGATCACCATCGATACTAACCTTTCAGAGCCTCTTCATAGACATTTTGGAAATGAAGGAAAATATCCCGCGGAGGAACCACAGGACCAGACATTTCTTCCTCTGTCAGTTCCAGTAGTACAATGAGTTCACTCTGACCAGCAGTACACATTCCCCGTGTGACAAACAGCCAACAGACTCTATTCACACAACAGTCCACTGATGAAAATGTTATAAGGTCATTAATCTCAAAACATGAGACCATCAATCTTTGGGCTATCCAAAAACATAATAAGCCCACTAAGTACATATTGATGCTTATAATACATTTCTGTGACAAAATCTCAATGCATGAACATTTCAATAAAACCTTCATTACTTTTTTTTTTTATTAAATGGCAAACATTCTGAGATATGTTTAAAAGTGAATGTGGATAAAAAAAAAATTCCATTTTTTACGACAAAGTTTACTCACAATCGACAATCTTGACACCAACAGATAAATTTTTGTTAACAGCAAAGTAAATAAGTGGACCACCTTCAGCTGAAAATTTTAAAAAATGGAGATAACAATATTATATGAATCAAAAAAAAAATGGTTAAAATACCTGTATAAAATGAATTAAAAATTGAAGCCATACCTTTAAAATCTTCAGTATAATCGATTTGACGGAGAGACTCATCTTTCTCAACATAGCCTGGATAAATTATTTTAAAAAAAATTATTCTCAAATCAACTAAAAAAAAAAAAGAAACAACACTCACATTGCAAAGTTAATAAAAAAGAAACACCCATACAACAGGCAGTCCTAAAACTAAGAAATTAAAGAATCATAAAGCTAGAATATTCAAAAATGATTTTTAAAATGGCTGATAAATAGCTATAACAAAACAGGGCAGTCTGTAAAATATATGATGCATAATTCAACCTGAAAACATACCATTGTCCCCAAGGACTATAAACAAGGGAGGCAATCCAGTCTCAGTTAACAAACAGGGGCTGCGATACAGACTGTCATCTTTAATTTTACGGGCAGGTGGTGAGCCTGGAAAAGAATTAGCGGAAATTTTAACTTCAACAGTCCTATTGGAAATTTTACTAAAGAAAATATAGATTGATTTTTCTTCCAAATAAGAGATGAATCTGTAAGTTGTTGGGATAATGTTTCAAACATTAGTACCCTGATTATGAGGTGTTCCTACTCTTCTGGCTCCCCTTGCCGAGCGCCTGGGTCTTGTCTGCTCTGGACCATCCAATTCTGTCAAGTCTCCACCAGGTCTTATACCGTCTGAAAACATCACCTGTTTTGGCTCACCTGTGCGTCTCTGACTACCTGCTAGCAAGAAATGGGAAATGATTTATTAGGAATAATTTTAATAACCCTTTAGAATAAGGATTAAATACATTAAACAAATTAAATGAATCACTAAAAAATTATTAAATTTAAATAATTCTAGTATTACAATAATGCTTAATTAAGACATCCTTAGAAATGTGATACAGAAATACAGCAGGGAGAAAAACATGCTTTAAACTGAAAGTTATTGGAAATACTCAGCGTCAGATTAATAGAAAGGAAACTAAAATCATCAATGCATTATCTAGAATGAAAGAAAAAGACCCAATACAATTTTAAAAGACAAAGAAAACCATGCCTGATGGTTTCAGAAGAGTAAAAAAAATACTTTAAATGTTATATAAAAGAATCCATTAGCTCATGCAATGCTTTTCACAGGACGAAATGTAACTTTCTGCAAATAAAATAAAACTAAATTCCAGGTCACATGTCATTCTAGCCCTTCAAAATAAAAAATGTTCTCAACACATTTTCCAATTCAAACTAAACCATAATTTTTTTGTACATTTGTTTTATACTACAAATAAAAACTTCTTAAAAGAATTCTAGCAGCCAAAAATAAAAAAAGTCACCCCCAAATATAATTACAATTAACATACAGCAAATATATTTATATAAAGAAAAGAAAAATGCTAAAAATCATTTTCTTTAATTATCTCTCAAAAACTGCTAATTTTTATTCCAACTTGTCAGATATGAGATCCTGAAAAAAAAAGGAGTGGCTGGTTCGGTCCGACGAACGTATTTTTTTACCTGGGTCCAGCATAGATAATATTCTCCACACCCTAACCCCATCTCTAACCTTATCTCTAACCCTATCCCTATCCCTAACCCTATCCCTAACCCTAATCCTGAAAAAAAAATTCTGAAAAAAAAAAAATTATGTTGTTATATAGCTCAGTGCAGCGACTTGGCCGCTATGCAATAATAAGTAAGGCTGGCACCCGAAAAAAAAAAATACGGGTTCGGTCGGACCGAACCGTAGCCGCTGCGAAAATAAAATGTATAATATTTTGGAGTGTTTGACTGACCTGAAGATTTAAGTACACCAATAGGTACCATGACTACTGGAGGGCTAGCAAGACTGCTGGCCTGCTGATTGGGTGGCACTTTTGAGCAGTACTCATTAGGGTTGTTGGGGTTGGGACTACGAGGATTGGCACCTGGGATGGCTGAGGGAAGCAGGGCAAAGCATAACAAATTAGCTGCGGTTTATCAAGCGTGTCAACATTATAATCACTCACAACTAACTTGTTATTTCTAAGTAATAAAATAATCATGTCAAAGTTAAGCAGTTTATTATTATAGTATAAATTTTAGAAAATGAATTTAGCTAAATTAAAAAACAAATGCAAGTTCTTGAATGATTATAATCAACAAAGAAGTTTTTTAGGCATGATATTTCATACTAATTCGAGGTCACTGATTTCAGAAATGACATCCAAATTTTTCTCATACCCTCAGTTTTTTAAGAAATATTGAGAAAAGTGCCATTTCTATTTTCCTATTCAATTGCCATTATTTGTATTTAATCAATTGCTGAATATGTCATGATGAATATGGGTTTTTTGAAGTACGCAAACTTATAAACCAGAACTATGGAGATTGTTTAAAGATGCTTCAAAACTAAGTCTCAAGGTCGTGCTTCTGCACAATGGGAACATAATCATCATTTCCAATCGCTCATGCAGTTTATACGAAAGAAAATTACAAAAAACTTCAGCAAGTCTAGTAAAGAGAAATGAGTACAAATGACAAGTCTGTACAGATTTGAAACTCATAGCAATAGTTCTTGCCCTGCAGCTGGGTTGTATAAAATACTCATGTTTCCAATGCGACTGGGACAGTCAATCCATGACTTATTATTTTTCAAAAGAAACTGGCCTCTTCGCAAAAATTTGGACCGGACCCATCAGGAAGAAGGAATATAATGCAACCTCCTCTTGTTGGCCCACAGATAAAATACTTACCCCTCTTACACTAAGCCTGGACCAATGTTTCCCCTTAAGTGGTGTGTGGAGGAGAGAAAAATTTGTTTGTTTCTGAGAGATTTTTTTTTGGCCCAAATTTGTGTGTGTTATCGATGTTGTGGGTGTGGTTGGGGGGGGGGGGCGTTTGTGTGGGGGTGGCTTAGTCTGAATTTTTGTGACGAGTGGGTGCGAGGGCTCCCCTGGGGGGAAGGGGCCTGGACTACTGAAAATTTTGTTTAATCTACTGACAAAAAAAGGTGATAGATTTATCCAAAAGAAAGTTACCAGAAACTATAGGAAAGAATTAATATAGGTACACAAATAAAATAATTGACAGGAGTCAAAGACTGTGATGAAATGTTACAAGTAAATAGGAAAACAGCATGGAGGGCTTTGAAAGAGGTAATCAATAACTTTCTTGATAATCACTCATCAATAGACTTAGTTCAACTTGTGGATAAGATGCTGAGTGAATTTCAAACACTTAAATGTTACACATCACTGAAAATTCATTTTCTTCATTGCATTTTAAGTTCTTACAGCCATCTTGGACTTGTTAGTCATGAACACAGTGACAGGACATTTCCATAATGAAGATAAGTTACCAAGGCTATTGGAACTCAGCAATACAAGCTGACTTTATAATACATTGCCCAACTCTTTTCTACAAAACAAAAGTAGAAGAAAGAAAAAGTTCAGGTTTCCAAAACATGTGTATGGTAAAAAAACGCATTAAGATTTATTGGTTAATTGTACAAAATTTCATTCGTCTTAATTATAATAAAAAAATGGCATGTGATTAGAAAAAAATGGATATCATATTTGGATTCAGCAACTTGATATCATTTTTGCCAAAGGAAAAAAAAATGTGAACCTGTTGCCCAGTGTTATTAATAGCCTTTACTTGCCAACTTGCCAATAGGCAAGATGTAAAAAAAAAAGAAGTATAATGCACAAGTGCTAGTAACTGAATTAGCGAAAGTAAAAATATTTTTAAAAAATGCAAATATGGGTTCTTAAAAAGAGATTGAATGATAACTACAATCTTCTAATGCAGTTCCTGCAGTTCCATAGTCTGTTACCCGGCTGCCAGTACATGAAGTAAGACCCCTGTCAATAACATGTTCCCAACCCATCCTCTTAGTTCCAATGTGCACATAAACTGATGCTACACTTTATTTTTGCCGATTTTTGCACATCACAATTTGCAATCACTCAAGACCCTATACAATCATGCTGACTAAACTAACATGCGCTTATGTTTCAGCTGTTATCTTAACAACAACTGATGTTCAGTTTATATCTGACTACAGCTGATGTTCAGTCCATATCCTGAACACAGATGATGTTCAGTTTATATCCTGACAACAGCATCTGATTAAAAAGTTTTGAAATGAGCAAGATCAAAATAATATGCAGAGTCCTCTTCCTATCACAATGTTGACACATTTTCCCCCCAAAACTTAGTTATCAATTACACTGATATGTAAAGGTCACAAAATTTTTTTGTTGTTTTGCGCAGACAAGCTTGGTGTAAACAAACACAGAATGGCACACATGGAATAACTAAGAATTTTTTTTTCTAAAATGTAGAAACATTATTCTCTTTTAAATCTGCTCATTTATCCTCAAATGTCAAAACTTACTCTTGAAATAAAAAATGAAAGTCAAGGTAGAAAATACGTCTTTAAAACCTTCCAAAACATTTTTTATATAAAATCTAGAAATGTTTCATCGATGTGACTCAATTCTTTCCCAAAATAACAGAAACACAATAAGTTGACTGTACAAAGAAGATAAAAAAAGAAAATACTAATTCCACAGATGCTGTAGCAGAAAAGTTAAAATGTTGGAAATTTATATTACCTGTGGTTAGCTGTTCATAACATTCCACACAAACACGGGCCTCTTTGTTTTCCAGGTATGGCAGCAAAGCCTTTTGATTACAACATGTTGAACACAAAACCTGAAAGATAAGACAAATGAAATGATTAAAACAGAATTATGATTTATAAAGTTTCAGTGAAGACATTCAACATTCAAAGATCAGCTGTTTTATAATCCTATTAAAGAATGTACTATTATGTGACAAAAACATAAATTTACTCCACATACAAATTATGATTAGCTAAAAAAGTTCCCTCAAATTAAATCAATACAAGCATATGTATGCCTATTATTTAGCTTCATAATCATATAGCAAAGTTATTCTTAGGTACAGGTTATATTTTTATGCTAACTATTTTCCAATTAATTATACTGCAAAATTTTTGGTTACAAAAAAATGAAACACTCACTTTCCCACAAGCCCTGCAATGGTGTCTCCGTTTCCAAATAGTAAACTTCACCCGACATATCATACAATCAGGAGCATCAGCATCTGGGATCCAGAACGGGGCTTTAAATCCCAGGCTGCTAGATGGTGCCTGTGGCTGAGGTGCAATCTGAACTGTCCCTTCTTGTTCCGGGGGTGTGTTAGTGCTGAACGAGCTCACATCATCACTGTCAGCAATAGCCTGATGTTCTTTGTGCTCTACAGAGCTCGGTGACGGTTCATCTGAAAGTGTTTTATGGTGACAAACTTTTTGATAAAGAATGCAAGTTAAGTGTAATGAGATCTATTGCATCAGCTATAATCATACCATGAGTGTACAACAGAAATATGCAAATTATGACTTGCTGGAAAAGTGCAGCACATTAGCTACATTTAATTTATATTAATCCATATAATAATACCTCTGCTCTGAGTATGGCCCTTTTGCCAAATTTAAGAACCCAATGTGGCATGCGGCTTGAAATGTTTACATATTACTGTTCTAAAATTTTTTTAAGATTAACATTAAAAAAAAACATAAAGTCATCAGTGACCTAGTTCTGTAAACAATTAACAAGTCCATTAAGTTATTTAGCTAAATGTTACTAGAAAAAAAAACACACACACACAAAATTGGGATTTTTATAGGAAAAATACTAAAAAATGCAGAAATAATAAAAAAAAAATTTTTTGTCATAAATCCATTTGTTTTTGTTTCTTTTTGTATTAAATAAAATCATATTTGGTTACAAGTTTATAAAAACAAAAGATTGCAAAATAATTTTTTTAAAGTCTAATTTTTATTAATGTTAAATTAATGTGAAATATTTTGCAGTCATGCGAATGATATCTTACAAAAGGTATGAAAAGATACAATTTTCAATAAAGTGGCTTAACATTTATAACCACGCAACAAAACTCAACTCTAAAATAAATACCTTCATGATCACTACCAGCATAGTTTTGGTCCATGTTGAATTCCGGTTTCCTGATATTCAGTGATGTCGGCCTCTTAGTCTTCTGTCCAGCACCAATGTGTTCTTGGGGTGAACCAGACATGTTGTCATCACTGCAGCCATTGGGAGAAGTGGAGAAGTCGTGTATGATAGGCTTACCATGCATGTTTTCTGGCACGTCAGTTGGCTCAAGGTCCCCATTCTGCTGATTGGATGGTATGGTTACATCCGGGAAGTAGGAGGGACTCTGAGAGTCAGGGTGGTGTTCATGACATGTTTCACTTGTGCCTGGATCATCCGCAGCTACAGATGGGTTTGGCCTTTCCAATGTAACTTTAGAAAGGCCCAACAAGCTGTTAGGGCGTGTATTTTTGCTCATGGAAAGATCTTTTGGTCTTGCACCTTGCCCCATGTTAAAGTTCCCAGAATCACTATTAATGCCTGATAAATAATAAGAATCCTGAGAGTGTTCATCAATGTTATGGGAATTACCAGTTGCATCAAAACTTTGAGTAACATCTGGTTGATTAAGACTAGAAAAATTTGCTTTCTCTGGTTCACTGAGACCTTTATAAGCAGAGTTGTTCTCAGAAATTTTATCCAAAATGTCTTCTATTTCCATTCTTCCTCTAAGCAAACTTTCCCCAACAGTACAAGAAAGTGAATTAGTTTTTTCTCGACCGTCCAGGATTTGCTCTATTTCCATTTTACCTCTCATAACTGAATTGTAAACACTTTGCCGAACAGAGGCTGAGTCAAAGTTTTGATCTGACATTTGCTGTGCTCCATCCCCAGGAGCATGCATCCCAATGTCTGCAACATGATCAGGATTCTGGTGATGGGAAGCTGACATATCAACATCAATGTCAGCAGTAAGCCTCTCAGATGTACACTCCTGATGAGAAAGCAAATAAAGGTCCTTTCTTTGCTCAGCAACACTTAGCTCTTCTGCCAAACTAAGATTGTCTTTGTGCTTTAGATCACTCTGAATGTCTGGCACCAGGGAGACAGCTGAGCTGTTCTCATGTAAGGTAACAACAGGGGGGTTAACATCGGAGGATGTGTTTGTCAAACTGACAGCCTCTTCATCCAAGTCCTTTAAATACATGTTCACTTCACAGTCATCCAGGTCCACATCTTCGACAGGATCATGAAAGCCAACAGTCTGCTCCATAGCCTCTAATCTAGTGCAGTCCCCAACAGCACTGGGAAGAACAGTCTCCTGGTCTGTATAAATAGCTACATCTGTGGGCATCGATGTTACGGTTGTTATGGGGGTGATCATATCTTGGGGTGATGAAATCTGCTTTTCAGATGTTGCTGACTGACGATGCTGTTGTTCGGCAAGGGAGCCATCGGCCGTTACCAGGTTAATAGCATCCATGCTTGCATAGATAGGACTGTGATTTTGTTCTGCTTCACTGTTCAGAATCTTTGGGTCGGTCATTACTGCTGTGTCACCATGACCGTCAACGATGATGTCAGTTTTGGGGAATGGGGAGGACATCAGCTCATGTTCACTAGCTGGTGACAAAGCATCAGTTTGAACCTCAATTGGCTGATATGCAATAGTTCCTTTCCTTTCTGTACTATTTGCAATCCCTCTGCGATCTGGTGCACTGGAAGATGGGTACACAGTGTTAACATTTGATGTACTTACTCGTGTTAAATTGGTTACTATTTCACTAGAGTTGTTCTTTTTTCCATCTGTTGTTCGGTCATACCCATTAAATGACACAGAATCCTGGTAGTCTGTAATGAGTCCCAATTTATTGTGGGAGAAGCTGTCATAGGGATCATCATAAGGTATGTTTGATGGTTCCCTTGCTGATCTTCTTTCTAAGGTATAACCACCATACGAAGGATACTTGTTAGGATTTAATGAATTCCACTCCTTCTCTTCATGTCTTTCTAGGAACTCAATGTAACCACTAGGTTTCAGTTCCTGTCCAGGAACAAGAGATAAAGCTTGTTTTTCTGAAATATGTTAAATTTTATAAAAAAACAAAAGATAAATGGAACTATTTATATTCTAAATTAACAAAAAAAAGTAACAGAAAAATTGATAATAATATAATTGATTTTTTATTTTGCAAATGTGTTTTTTTTTTAACAAATCCCCCAGGTGGAGCAGGTATTTTAGATATTTTTAGCGTTTTAAACTGAATATAATGTTTCACTGACCTATAATTTACATTTATACTAATGCAAACGCCTAAGTTCCAAAAGAAGTAAAATTCCAAATAAACTGTATGTGTTTAAATGCAGTTATAACTGTGGCTTTAGATCTCCACATGATAAGGCACTGTTCAATTGTGGTTGGTTATAGTCACAAGAAAAATAAAATATTTAGACCGATTAAGCACTACTGTTAATTAATATGATTGCAGAGGCAGCTCCAATATTACACACTAAATTGACGTAATTTAGGATATTTTTTTTACGTTTCTTGTTAACCCTTTTTAATTTCACACAATGACATAACACCTTAATTCATCTATCCAATGACACAATAAAAATGATTCAAATCTTCTGATAATATTATTAATTTTATTTTGAAGGTGGCGATGTGGAAGCTTAAAATACTAACAAATTAAGAATTTTTAAACCAGAAGTTGAGGTTGTCCTGAGATAATATTGCTCCCTGACGGAATCAAAGCGAGCAAAAACGCTCATTCTCTTTGCTATGCTCATTTAAGAAAAAATCATAAACCTCACTATCACTAGTGTTACTCAGTTTTCAGCGCAAAAAAAATTATTTAAATTACCTTCTTCTTCAAACTCATCCAAAACCTTGTCCAAGTCAACAAAATCCATGACTTATTTTTCCTGAAATTAGTAATATGAAAAACAATACATTAGTTTCACACAACATTAAGAAGCAAACAATGTTACAGTAATATAAGATTTATATGAACTAATTATTAGTATATATTTTTCATTTTAAGCTAGGAGCCTGTCAAGACTGGACAAGACTATGATGACAATTTACATGTAAACAATGAAGTTTTAGTTTATTTATGATATTGATTATAATTATATAATTTTGTGTCCTTTTACAGCCATCTAATAAAAGTATTTTAAAAATAATTAATTTTGTCAACTTAAAAACATTTGTCACTGTTATCAAATATTACAAAAATGTGGGTATTATATTTAAATTCATAAAATGCACTCATTATCTCATGATGACAGATCAGATAATTGTTTAGATTTTTAAAAGAAATAAACTTCATAAGTAATGAAATAATGTATCCATGAAATGAAAACTGATATACAAATTCAAATGGTTTAATCAATAAAATTCGCTAGTTTGAAACTGTCTTAAAATCTCAACATTAGTCTAACCAAGAAGTAGATTTTTTTTTTTAAACACTTAAAGGCGTCAATGACTTGAGTCTGGATAAACAATACAAATCTATTATTTTCAAAGCTTATTTCATTGTTATAAATTGAAAAATTTAGCCCTTAATAATAAATACCTTCTTTTTTCTGTAAAAATACATAATGCACAAAAAGTTTTTCTTTAAAAAAAGAAAGATTCATTGATTAATGTTATCTTGTCTTCACAGTATTTTGTAACTTATAGCCCACAATTATTACCAAGGGCAGCCATATTAGTCTTCAGACACTTCTCGCCACCTAGTGGATAATCAACAATTATTTCGCATTGTTTACATAAGACGATTTTTTTTTTTAACCTACTACTCCTAAGGATTTTTTATTTTGCTTTTGTTGTATTTTTTTCTTATCGTCAGTGCTTTTTTTTTGTGCCGGTACGCACCGGTACGGCGTACCGGCACCTTTTTCAATGTGGGAAAAAATTATTACTTTTCTTATTCTTTAACGTTTATTATTAATTTATTATATTATTAATTTGTTAAAATTTAGTTATTTTAAAATAGTATCTTTGCAGCTAGAGAGGATACTCCAGCGTCGTCGCACGATGTCGATTCAACACGGAAGGGGACAGTTACCGGTTCTAAGCTCATCCGATTGGCGAAGGAAACGAGCGCCAGGGGTCTCTTTCGACGGTGGGAGAGGTCATCGCGCCTCATTGGACAGCTACCGCCCGCCTCAAGCTGGGCAGCCCCCAGCCAGTTGGGTGCTGTCTCGCCATGGCTCACCTGCCCTACTGGGTGCGTGGGGATTAGAGATGCACTTCTCAAAAAGTGGGCCAAAAAACACACGCACCAGGCAAATTCAAGATAAGAACTAGCAAGAAGCCTCCAGCTCTTCGATTCGCAAGCTGGAACATCAGAACCATGTGTACCGGACTCACATCTGACCTTCAGCAGATTGATGACGCAAGGAAGACCGCTGTCATCGACAGGGAACTCTCACGACTAAACATCGACATCGCCGCTCTACAGGAGACCCGGCTGGCTGAAACCGGCACCATCAGAGAAGCTAACTACTCATTCTATTGGCAAGGGAAGTCCTCAGACCAAGCGAGGCAACACGGTGTTGGCTTCGCGGTGAAAAACACGCTTGTCAGATTCATAGAGCCCCCAACAGACGGCTCTGAGAGATTACTAATCCTCCGACTGTCAACGTCCTCTGGCCCAGCCACATATTCAGCGTGTATGCTCCAACCCTCTGCTCCACTGCCGAGGAGAAAGATCAATTTTACCAGTCCCTAGATGAAGCGCTATTGAAGATTCCTAGCACCGATAGCCTTTATCTCCTTGGTGATTTCAACGCAAGGATAGGAGCTGACATGTGGCTTGGCCCACCTGTCTCGGAAGCTTTGGGAGGGGAAAGATAAATGAAAATGGCCAGAGACTGCTTGAGCTCTCGTGCCACCATGGCCTGTGCGTGACCAACACCTTCTTCAGGTGCAAAGAGATACATCAGGTGTCATGGAGGCACCCACGCTCCCGCCACTGGCACCAACTTGACCTCGTCCTCACCAGAAGAGGGGATATCGACAGTATCCTCCTCACCCGCAGCTACCACAGTGCAGACTGCGACACGGACCACGCCCTCGTGGCAAGCAAAAGTGCATAACGCCGAAGAAACTGCATCACTCCAAGAAAAAAAGGTCGCCCACGCATCAATATCAACTGTGCCAGAAATCCCGAAAAAACCAACAGTTTATCAGCAGTCTGTAAGTTACACTCAGTGAAAGAAAGTTAGCAGTTGACACAATCGACTCTAGGTGGTCGCGTCTGCGTGATGTCGTATATAACTCCGCCATCACCACCTATGGAAAGATAGAGCGGAAAAACGCCGATTGGTACGAGGCCCACTGGGAGGAAATGGAACCCGTTACCGAGGTAAAAAGGAAAGCCCTACTGGCCTACAAGGCCAGGCCCAGTCTCAACACACTAAAAGCTCTACGGACAGCCAGGAGCAAAGCCCAGCAGACCGCCCGCAGATGCGCCAACTCCTACTGGTTGAACCTCTGTAGCAGCATCCAGGCAGTTGCCGATACAGGAAACGCAAGAGGGATGTACGAGGGCATCAAAAAAGCAATAGGCCCAACTCCCCTCCAAAACCGCCCCCCTTATATCCAAAACAGGAGAGGTCATCAAGGACCAGGAAAAACAGATGCAGAGGTGGACCGAACACTACCTGGAGCTATACGCAACCCAGAACACTGTGACTGATGCCGCTCTTGGCGCTATCCCAGATCTGCCTGTCATGGAGGAGCTAGACACCACACCCACCGTGGATGAACTAAGCAAAGCCATCGACTGCCTTGCAAACGGAAAGGCACCCGGTAGCGATGGAATCCCACCAGAAGTTCTGAAGAGCGGAAAACCAACACTGCTAAAGCCATTGCACGACCTCCTAAGTCGATGCTGGGAACAGGACTATATCCCCCAAGACATGAGGTATGCCAAAATTATCACACTATACAAGAACAAAGGGGACCGGAGCGACTGTAATAACTACCGGGGCATCTCCCTCCTCAGCATCGTCGGCAAAGCTTTCGCCCGCGTCGCTCTAAACCGCCTGCAGGCCCTCGCCTCCCGAGTCTACCCAGAGTCACAGTGTGGCTTCAGGGCTGGCCGATCAACAGTGGACATGATCTTCTCACTACGTCAACTTCAAGAGAAGTGTCAGGAACAGCAGGTGCCACTCTACATCGCTTTCGTCGACCTCACAAAGGCGTTTGATCTAGTAGGTCGAAGTGGACTCTTCAGCTTGCTGCAAAAGATTGGCTGCCCCCACACCTGCTTGCAGTGGTCATGTCCCTTCCACGACAACATGCATAGCACGGTTTGCTACAACGGCGCAATCTCCGAGGCCTTCTCAGTCAGCAGCGGAGTAAAACAGGGCTGCGTCCTTGCACCTACACTCTTCGGCATTTTCTTTTCCATGCTCCTCCAATACGCCTTCAAGGATTGCAGCGAGGGTGTTTACATCCATACAAGGTTCGATGGCAAGCTCTATAACATAGCCCGCCTCCGTGCAAAGACCAAAGTCACAAAGATCCTAATTCGCGAGCTGCTCTTTGCTGATGACGCAGCCTTGACATCACACACTGAAGACGGACTGCAGCAGCTTGTCACCCGCCTCTCCCATGCATGCAAGGAGTTTGGACTGACTATCAGCCTGAAAAAGACGAATGTCATGGCACAGGGTACAGATACACCCCCAAGCATTGACATCGATGGGCACACCCTAGAGGTCGTCGAGAACTTCACTTACCTCGGGTCCACCATCTCCAGCTTGCTATCCATAGACCCGGAGATCGATTGCAGAATCGCTAGGGCAGCCACAGTCATGGCGAGACTAAAGCAACGTGTGTGGGAAAACCCCAGCCTCACCGAAAATACCAGATTGCGCGTCTACCAGGCCTGCATACTTAGTACCCTCCTCTATGGATGCGAGACGTGGACCACTTACGCGAGGCACGAAAGAAAGCTAAATAATTTCCACATGAGGTGCCTGCGACGTATACTGCAGATAAAGTGGCAAGACAAGATCCCCAACACTGGGGTGCTAGAGAGGGACAACTTATGAGCAGCTTGTTTGCAGTTCTCAGCGGGAGACGCCTCAGATGGCTCGGTCATGTCAAAAGAATGGACGCAGGCCGCATCCCGAAAAGACCTACTCTATGGCGAGTTAGTTACCGGCCAGAGGAAAACAGGGCGACCTAAAATGCGCTACAAAGACACCTGCAAAAAGGATATGAAAGAGTGCTCCATTAACCCCAACTCCTGGGAGAGCCAAGCAGCCGACCGCCACTCATGGAGGCTCGCTGTCCGGCAGGGTTCATTGCGCGCAGAGGCTGAGCGACAGGATAATGCTGCCCTGAAAAGAACAAGACGGAAGCGGAAAAAAGAACAGCTACAACAACAACTACAACAACCAACTATCTTCAAGTGTGACAAGTGCGGCAGGGATTGCCACTCCCGAGTCGGACTGCACAGCCATTCCCGGCGGTGTTTTGTAGACTCATCTTAGCTACACCATCGTCTACTCGAGACGGACGGATGCCGACGACGCTTAATCCACCCCCCTACAAACACACTTCATCACACTAATAACCTCACGTAATCACGCTTAACAATCACATTTAATCATGTCACAAACATACTTTATCACACACACACAAATACATTTAACCACGCTACACAGCCACATTTAACCACACCCACAAACACACTTAACCACACCCACAAACACACTTAACCACACCCACAAACACATTAACCACACCCACAAACACACTTAACCACACCCACAAACACGCTTAACCACACCCACAAAACACTTAACCACCCCACAAACACACTTAACCACACCACAAACATAACCACACCCACAAACACACATAATATCACAAACATATGCACATTTTTTCATAATTACTGCCCAAGTCTACATAAAAAAACGATTATCGATTTAAATTCAACTATCGGTGGATTCACATTTACATTACTTAACAACATTTTACCTGACAGAATGGAGAGTTCCAGGTGTACAAATGACCACAAAAGCGTCTACGCTAGAGATGGACACTTGTACATAATGCCAGTAAGTTGTTGTGTCATTTCATAGAAGAAAGCTAATACCCATAACTTGCCATAAGCATGTTGTCGCTATAAAATAAAATGACTATGTAACACTGAAAGATATAGAAATAAATAATATACTGCTGTGATATGTGTGCATGAAATATCTTGACGCTAATCTTTTAGTATAACTCCTATTGGTGGACAATGTATTAGTTTCAATATTCCCTATCCTATAGATTACCACCGTGAGTGATTCAGATTTGATGAAAATTTTCTTCACTCTGGACACATGGACATGAAAAGTAGGCCGATAGATTTATATTAAGATATCATTACACTGAATTCTAACTAATCTATCATTACACTGCATTCTAACTAATTATGTTGCAAGCTTTCAGGTTTTTGTGTAAGAGGTTGTACAGTACTTTAGCCTAAAAATAATTGACCTTAGGGTGCAATGCAATAATTGTCAACAGTTTTCTTCGACACAGTACGCCAACATATAGTTTCCTTATTAACTCAAATTTTTTTTAACAATTCTCATCAAACATATAAAAATATACGGTCTCTAAGCCCTAAAGAAGTCGTCGAGACAGATGATGTGTAGAATTCATCTGTTTCTGTAAACACTGTTAGCACAACGCCCGTCCGCCTTTACTTTCCCCAAACTAAGGTAACCATATGGGAATTGGATGGACTTAGAAACACTCACAGGACCTGAACAAATTCAATACCGAGGTTCTCACCTAGGAAATCAAACCATTGCCCGCACAGGGCGACAGTCGAGCGCTCTACACCACTCGGCCTTCCTTTTCATATAGGTGTAATATAGGTTTATATACCGTTCGTTATAAATAGTATTATCACAAAACAGTAGAATTTACAAAAATACTACCGACAGACAACATCGTGTTATTATAAACGGTATAGTTTACAACAATTACTACTGACAGACAACATCGTGTTATTACAAACGGTATAGTTTACAACAATTACTACTGAAAGATAACTTTTTTAAAAGTATGTCAACTGTTAAAATATTTGAACAACAACACGATCACTGCATACAAAATATTAACACAATTTATTGATATTGAGTTGACTGACTTCTCTATGTTCACACAGCTCTGTTTGGTGAGTGCACCCAGGCAGGTAACAACGGTTGTACCAGAACTGGAGGGGCAGAGATACTCCCACCCATCATGTCCGGTAAGGTCAAGAGTGTCCCTACACTCAAGTTCGGCACACTGGAAGTCAGAGCTAGGATCCCCCGTGGTGACTGGTTGTGGCCAGGTAAGCCTATCTCTGACCAGCGGTACAGATATGGTCAGCAGGGATACGATAACTAATCAAATGTCAGCTGTATTGGGCAGAATAAAATAAGTCTTCATGGTAATAAACACTAATATATGTTCGCTTTGGTTAGATTAGGGAATGGGTATATGGTATAGTGTATGTTTATATGCGCACTAATATACCGGTATGTTCTCTACAGCTCGCTAAGGGAATATTACGTATTGGAAAACCGAAAAATGATATAAATTCAATAAAAAAAACAGTTAAGATATGCGCAGTGTCACTGAGGTGAGATTTAATATACAGACAGATGTAATTATCAGGAGATAAACTGACTGGTAAGAAAAAAGAATTATTATTGCATGCTGAAGATTACTTTTGTTAGAGATGACAATAAATATTGTTGTGTTGACACAAGGAACAATCTAGGCTACTGCTGAAGCCTCGTGCCAATGGGTGAATCAAGTCTTGTCGAAAATCAATGATAATCCCGCACTTACTGTAACCATCAAAATGAACGACGCAGTGTGCTTTTTATAGTTCAATTGGTGTGCAATTCATGTATTTAGAAGTTACAAATGCAATATTTGACAATCGTCCGTACCATAGATATATAAGACTAGATCGCTTATGCTTATTTAATAGAGACCGAAAAAGTGTTGTATTCGAGACCCCTACTTTAAAAGAAGAGTACAAAGTACAATTCTTTATTTTTTACCGAAAAAAGATTTCCTTCCTTTTAATTTAAAAAAAAAATCCCCATTCATGCTGTGAGGTTAGCGCTTTTAAGATATTACAGATGTGTCCGAAAAAAATTATATTTGACGGTTAGTAATAATATAATCAAACAACTGGGTACACAGCACGAAGGCATTTTATTCAAAGTTAATTGAAAAAAGTTTTTGAAAATTTAATAAAGAAAAACAATGCAAAATGTCTTCTATATTCTATTATTTCAGTTTACTTAAGGTTTATATGTGTCACTACGTCATATCATAGTTGCAAAGAATTTGTAAAATACATAAGTTATACAGATTGTACACTCTTCTATTACCAAAGTTATGGTCCGCACAATATATATCTATACATACGCCTAAAAATCTAGTCTTATATATCTATGGTCCGTACCTAGCTATTTTATCATTAATGTGTAATTTTAATTTTGTATGTTATGATTCCTTGTCACAGCTATCTGGATGATGCCACGAGGTGACATTATGGTGGCTGGCCTCGATCTGGTGAAATCGATATCATGGAATCCAGGGGTGAGCCACATAGTCTCCATTATATTAAATTACTGCATGACCGTGTCGGCTGTTAATAAAAGGATAAAATAATTACCTAAAACATTTAGTCCTGGTATGTTACGGAAGTCGTCAGAATTAGCCTTTTTTAAAACATTATTCAAGTATCTAAAAAATACTCTTGAGAATAATCAAGTCATTTCAGCAGTGGTCTTGTTTATTTGTTGGTTTTTAATAATTCATAAACTCTGAACAGACATTGTTCATTTAAAATGTACAAGTCAAGTAAATGTTTTACGATAGTGTACACAGTTTGAGAATGTCAATTTTGTTGACATGTGATGAGTGTGTAGAATTGTACATTTGTTTGAGAATGTCAATTTTGTTGACATGTGATAGAGTGTGTAGTTCACACAGTTTGAGAATGTCAATTTTGTTGACATGTGATAGAGTGTGTAAATTGTACACAGTTTGAGAATGTCAATTTTGTTGCAGATGATGCCGGAGACATTGGTGTGGGTGCAGTCAGCAGTACCTTACACTGGGGTCCCTCACCTGACCAGAACAGATGGAGCCAAACTCATGGTGAAAAGTAGGTCAAAGAACGATCGACATCTAATGTCTGTTGAAACCAAACAATAAGTATATTGTAGTTGTATTTGTATAATACCAGACAGAGCCCTTCATGTGTCATTGTTTTGTTGTTGTTTTGTTTTTGAAGGGGGTGGGGATGAGAACTTCTTTAGATTTCTGGGCTATTGGCAAAAGTCTCAGTTAGGGCTTTGGAAGTACAAGATTTCCATTGAAATTTGTGATAGTAAGGCTTTTGGTTGGCAGAGGAGTTGTTTTGGTGGCTGCCAATCTTGTTATACATATAACGCCTCTGAAAGCATAATTACAAACGCAATAAAAATAAATAATCAATACTTAGTAGTTCTCTCAATATTTCTTTTACAAGACATACAGCCGACTGGCATGCAAACTTCCATACTTGGCGTCTTGAATGGACTCATGACCATATTTTGTAAGTTATTTTTTATCAAGTTTCATTCATTTGTTTTTTAATATTCAGCTGACTGTCTGTGTAAAAATGTCTCATTAGGTACAATCTAATCTGTATTTATTTATTCTATTAGGACCTTCATTGATAACCAACAAATTATGTCCGTTGTTCCACCAATAAGGGGATTCTGGCAGAAAGGTGGCTTTGGAAGTAACTTGTGGAATGCTGGAAGTAAAATGGCTCCTTTGATCAGGACGTAAGTATGGAAAACATTTGAATTATACCAGTAAAACATTTGAATCATACCTGTAAAACATTTGAATTACCAGTAAAACATTTGAATTATACCAGTAAAACATTTGAATTATACCAGTAAAACATTTGAATCATACCAGTAAAACATTTGAATTATACCAGTAAAACATTTGAATCATACAGTAAAACATTTGAATTATAGTAGTAAAACATTTGAATAATACCTATAAAACATTTGAATCATACCAGTAAAACATTTGAATTATACCAGTAAAACATTTGAATAATACCTATAAAACATTTGAATCATACCGAGTAACATTTGAATCATACCTGTAAAACATTTGAATCATACCTACAAAAATTGAATCATGCCAGTAAAACATTTAAATCATACCAGTAAAACATTTAAATAATACCTATAAAACATTTGAATTATACCAGTAAAACATTTGAATCATATCTATGAAACATTTGAATCATACCAGTAAAACTTTTGAATCATACGAGTAAAACATTTGAATCAGACGAGTAAAACATTTGAATTATACCAGTAAAACATTTGAATCATAGGTAAAACATTTGAATCATAAAGTAAAACAGTTGAGTTATACCAGTAAAACTTTTGAATTATACCAGTAAAACATTTGAATTATACCAGTAAAACATTTGAATCATACCAGTAAAACATTTGAATCATACCAGTAAAACATTTGAATCATACCAGTAAAACATTTGAATTATATCAGTAAAACATTTGAATCATTCCAGTAAAACATTTGAATCATACCAGTAAAACATTTGAATCATACCTGTAAAACATTTGAATCATACCAGTAAAACATTTGAATAATACCTATAAAACATTTGAATCATACCAGTAAAACATTTGAATCATAACTGTAAAACATTTGAATCATACCAGTAAAACATTTGAATAATACCTATAAAACTTTTGAATCATACCAGTAAAACATTTAAATCATACCAGTAAAACATTTGAATCATACCAGTAAAACATTTGAATAATACCTATAAAACATTTGAATCATACCAGTAAAACATTTGAATCATACCAGTAAAACATTTGAATAATACCTATAAAACATTTGAACTATACCAGTAAAACATTTGATTATACCAGTAAAACATTTGAATCATACCAGTAAAACATTTGAATCATACCAGTAAAACATTTGAATTATACCAGTAAAACATTTGAATCATACCAGTAAAACATTTGAATCATACCAGTAAAACATTTGAATCATACCTGTAAAACATTTGAATTATACCAGTAAAACATTTGAATAATACCTATAAAACATTTGAATCATACCAGTAAAACATTTGAATCATACCTGTAAAACATTTGAATCATACCAGTAAAACATTTGAATAATACCTATAAAACATTTGAATCATACCAGTAAAACCTTTAAATCATACCAGTAAAACATTTGAATAATACCAGTAAAGCATTTGAATTATACCAGTAAAACATTTGAATCATACCAGTAAAACATTTGAATCATACCAGTAAAACATTTGAATTATACCAGTAAAACATTTGAATCATACCAGTAAAACATTTGAATCATACCAGTAAAACATTTAAATCATACCAGTAAAACATTTGAATCATACCAGTAAAACATTTGAATCATACCAGTAAAACTTTGAATAATACCTATAAAACATTTGAATCATACCAGTAAAACATTTGAATAATACCTATAAAACATTTGAATCATACCAGTAAAACATTTGAATTATACCAGTAAAACATTTGAATAATACCTATAAAACATTTGAATCATACCTGTAAAACATTTAAATCATACCAGTAAAACATTTGAATAATACCTATAAAACATTTGAATCATACCAGTAAAACATTTAAATCATACCAGTAAAACATTTGAATAATACCTATAAAACATTTGAATCATACCAGTAAAACATTTGAATCATACCAGTAAAACATTTGAATAATACCTATAAAACATTTGAATCATACCAGTAAAACATTTGAATTATACCAGTAAAACATTTGAATAATACCTATAAAACATTTGAATTATACCAGTAAAACATTTGAATTATACCAGTAAACATTTGAATAATACCTATAAAACATTTGAATCATACCAGTAAAACATTTGAATTATACCAGTAAAACATTTGAATAATACCTATAAAACATTTGAATCATACCAGTAAAACATTTGAATCATATCTATAAAACATTTGAATCATACCAGTAAAACTTTTGAATCATACGAGTAAAACATTTTAATCATACAGTAAAACATTTGAATTATACCAGTAAAACATTTGAATCATACCAGTAAAACATTTGAATCATAAGAGTAAAACATTTGAATTATACCAGTAAAACATTTGAATTATACCAGTAAAACATTTGAACTATACCAGTAAAACATTTGAAACATAGAGTAAAACATTTGAATTATACCAGTAAAACATTTGAATAATATATAAAACATTTGAATTATACCAGTAAAACATTTGAATTATACCAGTAAAACATTTGAATAATACCTATAAAACATTTGAATCATATCAGTAAAACTTCTGAATCTTACAGTAAAACATTTGAATCATACGAGTAAAACATTTGAATTATACCAGTAAAACATTTGAATCATACCAGTAAAACATTTGAATCATAAAGTAAAACATTTGAATTATACCAGTAAAACATTTGAATTATACCAGTAAAACATTTGAACTATACCAGTAAAACATTTGAAACATAAAGTGAAACATTTGAATTATACCAGTAAAACATTTGAATTATACCAGTAAAACATTTTGAATCATACCAGTAAAACTTTTGAATCATACGAGTAAAACATTTGAATCATAAGGTAAAACATTTGATTATACCAGTAAAACATTTGAATTATACCAGTAAAACATTTGAACTATACCAGTAAAACATTTGAATCATAAGGTAAAACATTTGAATCATACCAGTAAAACTTTTGAATCATACAGGTAAAACATTTTGAATTATATAGATAAAACATTTGAATTATACCAGTAAAACATTTGAATTATACAGTAAAACATTTGAATCATACGAGTAAAACATTTGAGTTATACCAGTAAAACATTTGAATTATACCAGTAAAACATTTGAACTATACCAGTAAAACATTTGAATCATAGAGTAAAACATTTGAATCATACCAGTAAAACTTTTGAATCATACGAGTAAAACATTTGAATTATACCAGTAAACCATTTGAATTATACCAGTAAAACATTTGAATTATACGAGTAAAACATTTGAATCATACGAGTAAAACATTTGAATTATACCAGTAAAACATTTGAATTATACCAGTAAAACATTTGAATTATACGAGTGAAACATTTGAATCATACGAGTAAAACATTTCAATCGTGCCTGGAAAACATCTGAATCATTCCAGTAAAAACTATACTGTCCAAGTAAAAACTATAATGCGTATACTAACTATACAGTTGGTGAAATACAGATATGTTAAGTCTCTTAAAAAAAGAGATATTTATGACTGAAATTCTATTTATTAACTAAAGAAAAATAACTTCTACATTGTACAATTTGAGATTCTCTGATATATGTTTTCCAAGCATGTAGATTTATTTTTCATGTAATTTACGGGAACTCGCGTTACCAATTATTTTGTTTTTATTTAATTAGATATATCCAGACATTTAAGAGCACAGTTTCCAAATCATTCTAAAGCCTTTTAAATTAGCATTGGTTGCCCTAGTAGCTAATTGTCGGGTTTCTGTCAGTTACTAATCAAAAGGTATCTTAATACAGAGACAAAAATTCTCTCTCTCTCTCCTCTTTCTCTCTCTCTCTCTCTCTCTCTCTCTCTCTCTGTCTGTCTCTCTCTCTCTCTCTCTTCACTCCACCTATCAAATATTTCAAATATATTGTTTAACTATATTTCATGTGAATAGAATAGGATAGAACTGTATCAGCAGCTTTCATTGTGGACACACAATGTAACTTTCATTGTAGACACACAATGTAACTTTCATTGTAGACACACAAATAACGTCTTTGTGTCCACAGTTTTACCTGATGTTCAACGTGGCTGTGGGCGGCACAAACGGGTACTTCCCGGACGGCAACCACTACGGAGGCGTCACCAAACCATGGCAGAACGGCTCCCCACACCCATGCTGGACTTCTGGCGGGCGCACAACACCTGGCTACCCACATGGCAGGAGAGAATGCAGCTTTGGTCATTGACTGGGTGGAGTTTAGAAGTCTGTAAATATTTTACACCATGTTGGGTCTGTAAAGAAAAAAGTTGTAAGCGAAATACGTTTTATAATAAAAACACTAAAATGAGAAACAATGTTTAAAATTATTAATAACATGCTTGGTACGTGTGCCTTGTAGCTCAGACTGTTTCATACGTGTGCCTTGTATGTGAGACTCTTTCATACGTTTGCCTTGTACGGTAGCCTGGTTCATACGTGTGCCTTGTATAGTAGCCTGGTTCATACGTGTGCCTTGTATATGAAACTGTTTCATACGTGTTATTTGAATGTGAGCCTGGTTCATACGTGTGCCATGTATGGTAGCCTGGTTCATAGTGTGCCTTGTATATGAGACTGTTTCATACGTGTGCTTTGTATGTGAGACTGTTTCAAACGTGTGCCTTGTAGCTCAGCCTGTTTCAAACGTGTGCCTTGTAGCTCAGCCTGTTTCAAACGTATGCCTTGTAGCTCAGCCTGTTTTATACGCGTGCTATTTTGTATGTGAGACTGTTTCGTTTGTGTGTTTGATCTTAAAACGCACAAGGAAGTGTCCGATACAGAAACAATTTAAATAAACGAAATCCTACATGACTTTTATAAAATGTGATGTATTTAGTGTATTACGGTGCATAGGCAAAAACTTAAACAATAAAATGTCCTACATGATTGACTATATTATAGGCAATTTATATATTACGAATGACTCAGAAATGAAATGTTCTCTTCACATTTTTACCGTAGTTGTAGCAACATCCAGAGTTGGATTTAATGGTAGGCGAACCGGGCAATCTTTATACTTTTTGATGAAAGTGCCCTTTTATAGGCACCTAATGCGACCACCTCTCCTGGCAAAATGGGACCTTATTTTAAGGCGACTTAAAGTTTATATGAAGATCTTAAAAGTTGATATGAAGATCTTGAGAAAGTTGATATAAAGATCTTAAGAAAGGTGATATGAAGATCTTGAGAAAGTTGATATGAAGATCTTGAGAAAGTTGATATGAAGATCTTGAGAAAGTTGACATGAAGATCTTGAGAAAGTTGATATGAAGATCTTGAGAAAGTTGATATGAATATCTTGAGAAAGTTGACATGAATATCTTGAAAAAGCTGATATGAAGATCTTAAGAAAGTTGATATGAAGATCTTGAGAAAGTTGATATGAAGATCTTGAGAAAGTTGATATGAAGATCTTGAGAAAGTTGAAATGAAGATCTTGAGAACGTTTATATCAAGATCTATTAGAAAGTTTATATGAAGATCTTAAGAAAGTTGATATGAAGATCTTGAGAATTTTAATATGAAGATCGAGAAAGTTGATATGAAGATCTTAAGAAAGTTGATATGAAGATCTTGAGAAAGTTGATATGAAGATCTTGAGAACGTTTATATCAAGATCTATAAGAAAGTTTGATATGAAGATCTTGAGAAAGTTGATATGAAGAAGATCTTGAGAAAGTTGATATGAAGATCTTGAGAAAGTTGATATGAAGATCGAGAAAGTTGATATGAAGAAGATCTTGAGAAAGTTTATATGAAGATCTATAAGAAAGTTTATATGAAGATCTCTAAGAAAGTTGATATGAACCTCTATACCAGAGGTGACCCCTGGTGGATGGTAAGAGACACACTTTGGTTTAATATGTTATGAAAACTTATTAGAAAGAGCCACACTATGTAGATTTATGGGGAAAACCGAAGGACCGAATTATATTCATCATTGTTAAATACATTGAAATAAAGAAACTCATCAGTTGGTTTTTACGTGTTGTAATGATGAAATGAGAGTCATACAAACACAGTTTGAAGTTTTCAATGATGAAATGAGAGTCATACAAACACCGTTTGAAGTTTACAATGATGAAATGAGAGTCATACAAACACAGTTTGAAGTTTACAATGATGAAATGAGAGTCATACAAACACAGTTGGAAGTCTACAATGATGAAATGAGAGTCATACAAAGTTTGAAGTTTATAATGATTAAATGAGAGTCATACAAACACAGTTGGGAGTTTACAATGATTAAATGACAGTCATACAAACACAGTTTGAAGTTTACAATGATTAAATGGCAGTCATACAAACACAGTTTGAAGTTTACAATGATGAAATGAGAGTCATACAAACACAGTTTGAAGTTTTCAATGATGAAATGATCATACAAACACAGTTTGAAGTTTACAATGATGAAATGAGAGTCATACAAACACAGTTGGAAGTTTACAATGATTAAATGAGAGTCATACAAACACAGTTGGAAGTTTACAATGATTAAATGAGAGTCATAAAAACACAGTTGGGTTTACAATGATTAAATGAGAGTCATACAAATACAGTTGGAAGTTTTAAGTCAGTCATTTAAGCCTCAAGTTGGCTGGCAAGCGTGTCAATGTCAGAAAGTAGCCAAAAATTATATCGTGTTAAAAATATTTTTTGTAGCCAAAATAATTAATATCTAACAAAATATAAAAAAATATAAACTCCTAAGTACGATTTGACCAACTAACAATATTTAATGTATTTAAAAAAATAACAACAAATATTTAGTTGTCTTTTAACTAGTTCTCTGTAAATCCGCTGTCTAAAATTAAATCACAAAAAATCTCCAATCAAAGGTTATGTTCCACTGGTTCTAAAAAGGAGGTAAAGAACATATAATTTTTTCTCATTAAGTTTTAATAAAAGCTGGTCCGATATAATTTCTTGAAAAACTGTCAATCGTGATTCATTAAAAAATTTGTTCTAAAAATGTTTATGTGTGTTCAGGGTCAGAGAACTTGGAAAAAAACAGAATGTTATATAGTGCAGGGTTTTCTGGTGTGAAACGAATGTTCCGTTGCTCTCAAACTGATACTGCTGAACGGCACAGTGTCTTGTATACATGGAGGGAGGGGGAAGTTGGGGGGTGGTGTTCAAAGTTATCAGTAACGACAGTGAGCTGTAAAACATTTACAAGCAGCCACTATATTGAATGAATGTTGTATTTGTTACACCAATACCTGGCGTTGTTAAAGGGGGCCTCGGGAACCTGGGGGGGGCCTGACAGGGGAACTATGTTTTTTTTTTTAAATGCCCCAAAGTTACGCCACTGAACCTAATCGTTCGTTAGGTGAAACAAATCTACTTTTTCCGAAACCCTTCATTGACAATTCCACCGATTTTAACCACATTGACAAAAGTGCAACAAATCTAATAGCTATCAAATCCATATGTTGCATAAATGTTTCACAAAGTTCAGTTTGTTCAATAGAGAACATGATGACTACAATTTGTTTATTGAATTTATTCTTCACAGCATACCGATTTTTATAATTTCTTTGAAATAATTGTACCAGTATTGTATCAAGTTGAATGATAGCAATTAGGTTTTATAATAATATAAGTACCGAAATATAGATAGACATGTAGATATACAGACAGACAGATTAGATAGATAGATAGATAGATAGATAGATAGATAGATAGATAGATAGATAGATAGATAGATAGATAGATAGATAGATAGATAGATAGATAGATAGATAGATAGATAATAGATAGATAGATAGATGATAGATAGATAGATAGATAGATAGATAGATAGATAGATAGATAGATAGATAGATAGATAGATAGATAGATGATAGATAGATAGATAGATAGATAGATAGATAGATAGATAGATAGATGTCCGTGTTTATGTAATTGATCGCCGTGTGTACTGTGAACACTCTAACATTATTACATTAAGTACTTTGGTACTTGTCAGTGAAATATACAAATACGTCCTGTCAAGGCTGAAACATAAACAGATGTAAATAAAACAGATGAAGTAAGTAGTTTGATTAAGAAGAAAAAAAATTTGTATTTTTATTACTCTTGAATTACAAATTAAATCATTCAGTGTTGATTTCGTTCCCTCTAGAATTTAACTGAATCCCTTATTTGAATTTAGTCGTAAAATTATAAAATTACTGGTGTATATAAATATATGTTGGGTTGTTATTACTGGTGTATATAAATATATGTTGGGTTGTCATTACTGGTGTATATAAATATATGTTGGTTTGTTATTACTGGTGTATATAAATATATGTTGGGTTGTTATTGCTGGTGTATATAAATATATGTTGGGTTGTTATTGCTGGTGTATATAAATATATGTTGGGTTGTTATTGCTGGTGTATATAAATATATGTTGGGTTGTTATTACTTGTGTATATAAATATATTTTGGGTTGTTATTGCTGGTGTATATAAAATATGTTGGTTGTTATTGCTGGTGTATATAAATATATGTTGGGTTGTCATTACTGGTGTATATAAATATATGTTGGTTTGTTTATTTTTTTGCTCAATTTAACAATAAGTGACCACAATTAATTAGTTTAATATGAATGTGTTAATGGTTTTGGTGTTTTAAAAGATGAAATAATACAACCGAATTAACTAACATATTACAAAATTATCAATTACCTAGTAAACAAGTTATACATCTACATAATATATTGGTATGTTTGACAGGAACCCAGATGAAAACATGGGAGACATATTTCACTCATTTATCAATTCGTTTATTTCAGCACTAGGAATGCAGTACTTAGTTTCACTCTATGTCTAGCTACAGGTGTAATAGGAGGGCAGGTGGCCATATCGTATGAAACGCCTTCATTGAAACTCACTTTTACAGGTAGGCAATGATTGCAAAGATTGGGCAGTGGTGTATTGGGAGGAGGAACGTGGTGGAACGACGCTCCCTTACCTTTTTTCAGAACCGGAACGCGTTCCTCCAGAACTTTTTCATGTCCGGACAACTCCAACTTTTTTTGCTGCTCTCACTATGCGTTCCCCTTACTTCTTATTTTACCAATACAACACTGAGATCGGGCAATTTACTTGTACAACTTTAATATGTTTGGTTGCAACTTCCAAAACACAGTGCGCTGGAGAGGGATCACAGAAACCCTTCGCTCCACAAGGTTCAAAGAATGACCGTAGATACTCGCGATCTTGCAGATAAGTCGAGAGTATTTTTAAACGAAAATTACGAAATTGGTTATGACCCGCGCATATGTCGTGGGTAAAACTTGAAGCTATCATATTCCTTAAAATGTTAACGTGCTTTTATCATCATGCACTGGGCATCAACCAATAAGTACGGGGTGACCGGATTCCAACCCTCACGATCGCATTGCAAACTCTCTTCCAACTGAACTATCCAGCCTCTACAAACTGAACTACCCAACCACTCTACCAACTGAACTATCCAGCCACTCTACAAACTGAACTATCCAGCCACTCTACCAACTGAACTATCCAGCCACTCTACCAAATGAACTATCCAGCCACTCTACAAACTGAACTATCCAGCCACTCTATCAACTGATCTATCCAGCCACTCTACCTATTGAACTATCCAGCCACTCTACCAACTGAACTATCCAGCCACTCTATCAACTGAACTATCCAACCACTCTGTCAACTGAACTACCCAGTCACTCTACCAACTGAACTATCCAGCCACTCTACAAACTGAACTATCCAGCCACTCTACCAACTGAACTATCCAGCCACTCTACCAACTGAACTATCCAGCCACTCTACCAACTGAACTATCCAGCCACTCTACCAACTGAACTATCCAACCACTCTACAAAAATGAACTATCCAGCCACTCTACCAAATGAACTATCTAGCCACTCTACCAAATGAACTATCCAACCACTCTACCAACTGAACTACCCAGCCACTCTACCAACTGAACTATCCAGCCACTCTACCAACTGAACTATCCTGCCACTCTACCAACTGATCTATCCAGCTACTCTATCAACTGATCTATCCTGCCACTCTACCTATTGAACTATCCATCCACTCTACCAATTGAACTACACAGCCACTCTACCAACTGAACTATCCAACCACTCTACCAACTGAACTATCCAACCACTCTACCAACTGAACTATCCAGCCACTCTACAACTGAACTATCCAGCCACTCTACCAACTGAACTATCCAGCCACTCTACCAACTGAACTATCCAGCCACTCTACCAACTGAACTATCCATCCACTCTACAAACTGAACTATCCAGCCACTCTACCAACTGAACTATCCAGCCACTCTACCAACTGAACTATCCAGCCACTCTACCAACTGAACTATCCAGCCACTCTACCAACTGAACTATCCAGCCACTCTACCAAATGAACTATCCAGCCACTCTACCAAATGAACTATCCAGCCACTCTACCAAATGAACTATCCAACCACTCTACCAACTGAACTACCCAGCCACTCTACCAACTGAACTATCCAGCCACTCTACCAACTGAACTATCCTGCCACTCTACCAACTGAACTATCCAGTCACTCTACCAACTGAACTAATCAGCCACTCTACCAACTGATCTATCCAGCCACTCTACCAACTGATCTATCCAGCCACTCTATCAACTGATCTATCCTGCCACTCTACCTATTGAACTATCCATCCACTCTACCAATTGAACTACCCAGCCACTCTACCAACTGAACTATCCAACCACTCTACCAACTGAACTATCCAGCCACTCTACCAACTGAACTATCCAGCCACTCTACCAACTGAACTATCCAACCACTCTACCAAATGAACTATCCAGCCACTCTACCAAATGAACTATCTAGCCACTCTACCAAATGAACTATCCAACCACTCTACCAACTGAACTACCCAGCCACTCTACCAACTGAACTATCCAGCCACTCTACCAACTGAACTATCCTGCCACTCTACCAACTGATCTATCCAGCCACTCTATCAACTGATCTATCCTGCCACTCTACCTATTGAACTATCCATCCACTCTACCAATTGAACTACCCAGCCACTCTACCAACTGAACTATCCAACCACTCTACCAACTGAACTATCCAACCACTCTACCAACTGAACTATCCAACCACTCTACCAACTGAACTATCCAGCCACTCTACCAACTGAACTATCCAGCCACTCTACCAACTGAACTATCCATCCACTCTACCAACTGAACTATCCAGCCACTCTACAAACTGAACTTTCCAGCCACTCTACCAACTGAACTATCCAGCCACTCTACCAACTGAACTATCCAGCCACTCTACCAACTGAACTATCCAGCCACTCTACCAACTGAACTATCCAGCCACTCATATGACGGTGCCGGTATCTTTTTTTTTACCTCTTCCGTCAACAGAATGAACTCTTATGATGTAAAGTTATAAATGCAGTTTATATTATGATATTATTACTTACACAATGATGGTGTTCAAAATCGGCGATCGTTTTAACACATTTAAAGAGTAAACAGAATGAATGAGAACTCTTATTTACTGCAGACGTTGATGACATCATTTACTGTTAAAAATCGGAGATATTTTTTTTTTCGGGGACCATAAATAGATATTGCTCCACACCCTAACCCTAATCCTATCCCTAACCCTAACCCTAATCCTGAAAAAAAAATCTGGAAAAAAAAAATTTGATTTATTAAAAAAATGACCATCAATAGATATTGCTCCACACCCTAACCCTATCCCTAACCCCCTATCCCTAACCCTGATCCTGAAAAATAAAATCTGAACAAAAAAATGTATGTCTCTATTAGGAATCGAACCCGCACATAGCTAGCCAAACTGGGTCTCAGCCAAGCGAACAACCTACATTACTAGCGCGCCACACAAACTTACCTCTCATTTTAATGTATAATTAGAAAAAAGTTTTGCTTTTTACTTGATTTTATGTCATATTCTGGGTTATATTGGCTAATTTTTTGGGCATAAATACATGCATATTACTGGCTTTTTCAGGTCATAGAAATCAAGCATTTGTTTTCACTATTTATATCTATTTAGCGAAACTCCAGGATCGATGATCCTATATTTCATAATTCAATATATAATATGTCAACTATAAAACAGGTTTAATTTTCAACTTTTAAGTCATTATATTGAGTTTAACGTGGTTTACTTTACATCTAGGTCCTACTTCGTTTATGATCAGCCTTTCCTATTAGTATTAGTATTACTAGCCTAGCCATTTCACCGGCTTCGCCAAACAATTGAATTGTTCATTTGTAATACGCCCCAATATTCATTAATATATCATTTTATTTCTAAATACCTGCTGATGTTATGCTCATAGCTGTTGCCATTTTAACAAGAAATAACTATATACTGCAGGTGTTTGTTTTTCTTTTTATTGTATAATCCAAGAGTGTAAATGATAAAGCATTTCAGCTTTAGTACGGTAACTTCCGTTATTGATAATCTAAAAAAAAAGATGAAAAGCCAAACGAAAAATAACAGAACAAATCTATTTTTTTCTTAACCTTTGACGTTGACTTGATAAAACTTACTTTTATAACTGGTCTAACCCCTAAGATTTTCAAGTAAGATTTATAAAATTGATAAATTGTTTTAAAAAAAAAACAATGGATTAATTGTATTATTCATTTTATCATTCTTAAAAAAAAACAACAACAACAACTTTCATTAGCATTTTTAACAGTAATAAGTTATTTTGTAGCAGTTTTAGGTTTATAACAAATATGGAGCCATTGGGCGATTGGGGAATATATGGACACAAATAATAACTCTCTCACGTAGGTCCCGTAGACTCCATTAGAGACCCTTTACACGTAGGTCCCGTAGACTCCATTATAGACCCTTTACAAGTAGGTCCTGTAGACTCCATTATAGGCCCTTTACACGTAGGTCATGTAGACTCCATTATAGGCCCTTTACACGTAGGTTATGTAGACTCCATTATAGGCCCTTTACACGTAGGTCCTGTAGACTCCATTATAGGCCATTTACACGTGGGTCCTGTAGACTCCATTATAGGCCCTTTACACGTAGGTCCTATAGACTCCATTATAATAGACCCTTTACACGTAGGTCCTGTAGACTCCATTATATACCCTTTACACAGAGGTCCTGTAGACCCCATTATAGGCCCTTTACATGTAGGTCATGTAGACTCCACTATAATAGACCCTTTACATATAGGTCCTGTAGACTCCATTGCAGACTCACACTCATCGTAACTTTTGCGTCGCTAACGGAGATGGTTCGGGGAGAGCGTGCCGGACAACGCATACAGGTTAACGGCTGGGATGTTATTAAATTATTAGACAAACAGCATAATGGATGGGTACGTGCGCAAAGGGGTTAGATTGCAACTGGGCCGACCCTCAGTGGCGGCAAATGTGGATTGCGATCAAAGCAAATATCTCCGGCACCTCGCTTGAAAAAAAAAAGTCTCGCCATATGGAGCGTTTTGTTATAGAGCAGGGTAGCCGATTCATATGAGCGTTGTGTCAGAGAGCAGGGCAGCCGCGTCATAGGAGCGTTTTGTTAGAGAGTTTGGTATAGAGCAGGGCAGCCGCATCATAGGAGAGCTTTGATATAGCGAAAGACAATAGTTACAGTTCTAGTCGCCGCATTCGATATTCACTCTAGCCCCGCGCATTCATCAGGAAGGCTAAGCCGGCCTCGTAGACCGCCACAGTCCAACACCTTGAGGGTACCCCGCGTTTGGCGATTTCGTCAACTAACTGAGACAAATTAAACGTTTGCTAAACTGGAGGGGAAAACCCATGTCAATAGACAACTAACAGTGCCGGCCTTAGACATTTTTGTGATATAGGCAAGGACAAAAATGCCGCTCTTTTTAGTTTCATTTTTCTAAGAAAACTCTATAAATGCTATTTATTATAATACATTTTTTGAACATTTGGCAACTTTATAAAAGTTAAAGAGTTTTAAGTATAGTAGTGTATTTTATGAAGTTTTTTTTTTTTGGCTAAGTTAAAAAAAGTAATGAAAATTTAAAAAAAATGAAATGTCATGTTTATTAAGATTGAAGAGAATTCAAGAAAAGTATGCTTTTCTAGCTTTAGCAGAGGCAAACTCTTCAATTACTTCGGTCAGATCCCAATCTTCTGCAATCGTTTTCTCTATAGATATTGTAGCTAAACCAACCAAACGATCCTGAGACATGGTAGAACGAAGATATGTTTTTATGAGTTTGAGCTTCGAAAAGCTTCTCTCTGCACTCGCCACTGTTATCGGGAGTGTTAGCGAAATTCGCAATGCCACGTACACATTCGGAAAAAGAGCAACCAAGCCCATTCCACATAGATAGTCTAATATAACTCTAGGCAACCACGCCCATTCCACATAGATAGTCTAATATAACTCTAGACAACCACGCCCATTCCACATAGATAGTCTAATATAACTCTAGGGCTTGATTTTTCTGTAATTCTCCTTGATAAATCAAATAATTCATCACAGTAAACTGCCGCACAGTTCTGTTACAATAATGTCTGCTGAATCTTCGTTTTCAGATGTTAAAGCTAATTGAAGGTCCATGCAATCTTTGAAACCCTCTCTTTTATCACATTTCTCCAGTTTTTTAATGTCATACAAAAATCCAAATAAATCGCTATGAGATGTTAACTGCATAAATCGATCATTACCTGATTGAACAGCGGTATCCAATATCTGGTTGAAAAAAATTACTCTGAAATTCATTTCTGACTCGAGAATTGGATCGTCTGAAACTTCATAGTCAAATTGTCTCTTTCTTAGTCGAGATCTTATTTGTATTTCCGTTGGTAAATTACACTCAATATCAAATTCTTCAGCCAATGATTTAGCTGTTGTAATTGCTTTGGTAAAACCTTCATCTGTTCTATAATTCTGGAGCATTGTTTTAGTTGTGTTCAATTGTTGAATAGAATTTTTTAAATGAAATGTTTTGCTAGATATATTGATCTCAAATAAAACATCATACCAAATCACTAATGAACAAATAAACTTGAAATCGAGCATTTTTTGTGCTATTCCCTCAGCTTCTGCACGGGACTGGGTTCCACGTGGTCCAGAAAGGGAAATGTATCCAGCAATTGAAACGAGTGCATCGTAAATTTCAACTGTTCGGTATCGAATTAACTTCACGGCATTAACTCGACTTTCCCAACGTGTTGCGTATAACTTGTTAACAGTTAAACCTGATGCCAATTTGTTTTTGGACATATTCTAACAACACATTCCAGCAGTACCGTACCCAGGACTTTTTTTTTTGGGGAGGGGGGGGGCTGTTCCAAGTTTTAAAAGGCAAATATTTGTCAATTTTTTATGAGTTACTATCAGCAATAATATTTTTTTTTGGGGGGAGGGGTCTACAGCCGCCCCCCCCTCCGGGTACGGCCTTGCATTCCAGCGATGTGTTGATGCAGAAAAAAAGGTGTATATATTTAGAATTACCTCAAAAAACCTAACTGCTTCCAAACAACAGTTTACGGCATCATTCACCACCAAATTCAACGAATGCGCATTGCATGGGACATAAAAGGCTCTTCAATTCAGCTCTTGAACTATTGCTTGGACACCATTGTGTATTCCCCGCATGTTCGCTCCGTTATCGTAGCCTTGTCCCCTCATATCATATAGAAAAATGCCTGAATCTGACAGCTCTTTAAGTAAAATTTCCTACATACTTGCGCGTGTAGATTTTTCAAGTTCTGCGAATCCAATGAAGTGTTCATTGATAGAAACTTCTGAAGGTTTGTCATTTGTCGATTCATTTGCTGTAACAAATCTAACAATCATTGTCATCTGTTCTTTGTGATTGGCGTCTGGTGTGCAATCGAAAACTATAGAGTAATATTTTGCATTTTTAGATCATTTATTACTTTCTGTTTTACCTTCTTACTCAACAGTTGAATGATCTCATTCTGAATATTTTTTTCCCAAATAATGGTCATGAATTTCATCTGATTTTATACGTCTTAAAATGTTCTTTCATTACCGGATCACAGTCAGCAATAACTTCAACAAATTTCAAAAGTTTCCATTATGAGATGTATATAACCGATCAGACTGCCCTCTCAGGGGTAAATTTTGAATTCCATGTACTCTGACCGAAGATATTATTCTTTCTAATAATACTTCCAGTGTTTCGCTTCACGATTTATAAGGCGCTGATTCACGTCATCAATAGTTTTATTATTTGTTATCCTCATTTTTAGTTCTTTACACTCATGATAACTGGTTAAATGATCTGGAGATTTTTTATGATGCTGCACAATATACTTGACAAATTTTTCCAGTCACAACTGCCATGTGTTGCTAAGGCAGATTTACTCCTGTTATATATTCTGCAATAAAAACAATATACCTTTTATACTGACGTAGAATACATCAACTATTTCCTTTTTAAAGTTTCTCCGTTAGCCAGTTTGCGTGTATAGTGGTAATTAGAAAATTGTCTCCCACTTTCATCTTTTGGAAACAAGACTCAAATTTGATCTGCTTTGGATCATGCTGAATAAGAAAACAACGATCTGGTCATTTAGCAGGATCCTCCATTATATCTGGTCATTTAGCTGGATCCTCCATTATATCTGGTCATTTAGCAGGATCCTCCATTTTATCTGAATCAAATTCATTTATTTTTAGTTTTTATATTTTTGATATTGTTTGATTTTATTTGCTGGAATTTGCCGCTCCTTGAAATAATGCCGCTCTAGGCGGCTGCCTATATCGCCTATACCTAAAGCCGACACTGACAACTAAAACAGTGGAAATTTTACATGTATCTTTCAATGTGTGCTGTCATTAGACCAACGGACAACGCGATACATACAGAATCAGGACCTGCCTTAGGCTGATTTGACCGATTGCTCCAAATTGGGCCCCGCGGCTGGCGGGGGCCCGGCAATTTAGATTTAGCATTAATAGTAACAAATTTTATTGTAAAAAAAATTAGAAGAAGGGCCTCGCAAGCATCCGTTAAATTGGGCCCCTCAATTCGTAAGGCCAGCCCTGTACAGCAGGGCCCCTCAAAACTTAAAATCTACAATTTTGTAAAAGATAAATCAATCAATTGATATAGTATCTATTTATTACCATGGTACACTAAATAGACGATATATTACTATATATATATATATATATATATATATATATATATATATCTTTTCTTGCTTTCGGCATAGGACACTCGCCATAGGCACTAACGGTCTTTAGTGGGGGGAGGGGGGTGGCAACCACAATAGGCCCCGATCTTAAGGCGCGCTTTGCGATTTGAGATTTTGTGATAAGTGTATAGGTAACACTAACGTCTTTCTGTGCAGCATATGCTGTTCTCACTTGGCTCCGCATACTGGTATGTACTTTTAAAATACATAATCGCCTCTGACCAATGTTCATAGACTACGTTGTTTTTTTTTTATCTTTCTCGGCTTCTTCTTATGACGAATTACTTTCCCATTTTGCGCCTTAACGGAGATGATGGGGGGGGGGGGAGGGGGTGACTTTGAGGGTTACACATACAGGTTTAAAGGATGGGATGGTATTAAACTATTTGACAAAGACAAACAAAATGAAAGACAGATTCACTTTTTTTTTAAAAGTATTAATATATATATACTTCACATAGACTTAAACATGCGAGGGGTGGGCAAGGGGGAATCATGCCCCGGGCGCTACTCACAAAGGGGCGCCAAATGGTATATTTTACATATAATATTATATGGTTTTCGAATGGGGAGGGGGGCGGCGCTAAAAAGGTGTATTGCCCCGGGCGTGAGTTAAGCTCGCTACGGCACTGGGGGAAGGGGATTAATTTGAAATACGGGGCTTAAGGATAGACCCAGTGAAAGTACAAAGAGTTTTCTAGATAACAATTAGATAATAACACTATAGCTGCTTTTAATTAGATATTGTGTTTATTGATAAGACGATGCATGGGCTTATATGTTCAAAGCAGATTGTGTAATTGGAACTTTTTGACCATTTCTATGTAACTGTCAAGTCATGATAGACATACATAGTTAATTCAATTTGCTAAAACTACTACTGCTCAAGAAAGGTTTGAATGTGCAGCAAATTTTCTTTACTGGATAACAAACAATGTTATTTAATATGTATAGGACATTGTGTAAATAGAATGAAAACATTAAGTGAAAATTTATTTTTATTTCATTTCTGTCAAATGATACTAACACATAAACAAAGAGAGGGAGAGAGAAAGAGAGAGAGCGAGAGAGAGAGAGAGAGAGAGAGAGAGAGAGAGAGAGAGAGAGAGAGAGAGCACTACTATCTAGTTTAACCACACCAACATTCGCAATCTACACCACACCCAGAGAGAATCCCCACTAAATGTTCGGTAGTTAGTCAATAGTCAAACAAACGTTGCCTCCCATTTTGTCGCCTATTAGTCCTGCACACCGCCACCCCCACTCCCCCTCCCAAACTCCCATACTTTCACCTAATGCCGCCCCTCCCCCCACCCCCGTACTAATCAAACATATGACCTATTTGACTTGAAACTTTTAGATATATGCATGTGTGCATTCTTTTGTAGGTGAGTGAAATTCCTATTAAATTACACAACTGACATCATAAGCAAATGGCTGGTCACTCCAATGTAAATATTATACGAATGTATTATGATAGAGATTTAAAATGAAAATATAAGCCATTAGACCAGCCAGGCCCGTAGCGTGCGGGGGGCCGGGCCCCCTGCGTTTTGTCTGCCCCCCCTGCTTATTTGTTCTACTTACTTAGTAAAATGTATTACCTGCCCCCCCCCCCCCCCCCCGCTATTGCCTGGCCTCTGCTGTAGAATGCTTGGTCCCTCCTGTAAAATTTTCACGCTGAGACCAGCCCTGGAATATCTATCTATCTATCTATCTATCTATCTATCTATCTATCTATCTATCTATCTATCTATCTATCTATCTATCTATCTATCTATCTATCTATCTATCTATCTATCTATCTATCTATCTATCTATCTATCTATCTATCTATCTATCTATCTATCTATCTATCTATCTATCTATCTATCTATCTATCTATCTATCTATCTATCTATCTATATATCTATCTATCTATCTATCTATCTATCTATCTATCTATCTATCTGCCCGTCCGTCCGTCTGTCTGTCTATTTGTATGTCTGCATATCTGCCTGTAAGACCGTCTTTCTGTCCCTATTTCTCTCTGACTGCCTGTCTGTCTTTCTATATGTCTTCCTGTATTGACTGGTTGTTTTATATGCCTGTCTTGACAGAGAAAATTACAAATAATTATGTTGACAGATGTATGGCTGAATGCTACTGAGCGTAGATCACGTAAAAATTGTCTCTAGTCTCTTCATCATCATCATCATCATCATCATTGCCCTTCACCCATGGCAGGGTATAGGCCACCAACAACAGATCTCCAGAGTGCTCTGTCCTTTGCCATCTTCTCCAGCTGGTTCCAGTTGTGTCACATCTTAATGGTGTCCGCTTCCAGGTCTCGACGCCAGGTGTTTCTTTGGCGACCTCTCTTCCGTTTACCTTGGGGGTTCCACCTCAGTGCCTGCCTTGTGATGCTGGCTGCTGGTTTGCATAAGCTGTGTCCTATCCAGCCCCATCGCCTCTTTCTGATATCTTCTTCAGCTGAGAGTTGGCAGGTCTTTTCCAACAGCTCGTGCCCAGAACGCCATTACAAAAATGCTTTTGACAGTCCGATTCTTTGTCCAGGGCCTTAGAGAAAGGGAACCCTTGCACTAGTCAAGGACCTCCCTGGCATCAGGGGCATCGGCGCTGTCCACAGTCTACCATAAAATGACCCTACAGCTGAAGGAAGGGGGCCACAAATAATCATCGAGTGTCAGCGGCGTGTCATTGGTTGAAGACTTTCTGGCAGGTACTCTGCTCTCCCCTCCTAAACCAGATATGACTATCTGGCAGGTACTCTGCCCCCCCCTAAACCAGATGTGACTATCTGGCAGGTACTCTGCTCCCCCCCCCCCCCAAAAAAAAACCAGATGTGACTATCTGGCAGGTACTCTGCCCCCCCTCCTAAACCAGATGTGACTATATGGCAGGTACTCTGCTCCCCCCATACCAGATGTGACTATCTGGCAAGTACTCTGCCCCCTCCTAAACCAGATGTGACTATATGGCAGGTACTCTGCTCCCCCCATACCAGATGTGACTATCTGGCAGGTACTCTGCCCCCCCTCCTAAACCAGATGTGACTATATGGCAGGTACTCTGCTCCCCCCATACCAGATGTGACTATCTGGCAAGTACTCTGCCCCCTCCTAAACCAGATGTGACTATATGGCAGGTACTCTGCTCCCCCCATACCAGATGTGACTATCTGGCAGGTACTCTGCCCCCCCTCCTAAACCAGATGTGACTATCTGACAGGTACTCTGCTCCCCCCCAAACCAGATGTGACTATCTGGCAGGTACTCTGCCCCCCTCCTAAACCAGATGTGACTATCTGGCAGGTACTCTGCTCCCCCCCCAAACCAGATGTGACTATCTGGCAGGTACTCTGCCCCCCTCCTAAACCAGATGTGACTATCTGGCAGGTACTCTGCTCCCCCCAAACCAGATGTGACTATCTGGCAGGTACTCTGCCCCCTCCTAAACCAGATGTGACTATCTGGCAGGTACTCTGCCCCCCTCCTAAACCAGATGTGACTATCTGGCCGCTCCTCTGCTCCCCTCCCCCTCCCCCTAAAGCACATGTGACTGTCAATTAATAAATTAAATATCTAAGATTAGTGATTGTTAGCGATACATTCGTAATCATTAGAAACTGAATGTACGGTTGAAGCAGAGTTGAAAGGGTAAAGTTCAATTTGTTTCACAAGCTTTTGTAGGTAAGTGGAGATCAAGACATTATTTAAAGAATGATATACAAAAAGTCTAACAAAAAGACTAAGGGTGAAGGTCAGGTGACATGCATATTTCTATTTTTAGAAAATGTATTTTGTTTGTCAAGTGACGTCGACGGTTTTTTTTTTTGAAGTTTTCCTTCAAAGAAGTGTTCTCCCTTGAAACATGGATTGTGCCTGCAGGTGAACGCGTTTAGTACGTTCAACAATCAATTGAGACCTAGGAATAAAATTAAAATAAAGTCATAGCAATAGACTCATACAGAGAATAAAAAAGAAGGAATAGGGACAGTGAGGGAGAGATACTGGGCTAGAGAATATCACATTTGGGCAAACATTTATGTATTTAGATTGACATAAATCCTTTAAACTTTAAACAAACAAAATCTTTTTATAGATTTGTCTGTTTTATCCCACCCGTGATCACCTTCCTAATTTTTATTCCGATTATATGTTCAGTTTGAATGTTTCCGATTACTCCGTTGAAACTAAAAAATGAAACTAAGTGAAATATTCTCTCTTTAACTCGCTTTTAAAATGTTTCAAGTGTATACCAATAGAGGAGCTGGGATACTAATACGTGATCAATTACAGCAGTATAAGATCAGTTACACCAGTACAAGATCAGATATATTATAAGAAGATCAGATATACCAATAGAAAATCAAATATACCAATAGAAGATCAAATATACCAAAAGAAAATCAAATATACCAATAGAAGATGAAATAAACCAATAGAAAATCAGATATACCAAAAGAAAATCAAATATACCAATAGAAAATTAAATATACCAATAGAAGATGAAATATACCAATAGAAAATCAGATATACCAAAAGAAAATCAAATATACCAATAGAAGATCAATTACACCAATAGAAGATCAATTACACCAATAGACGATCAATTACGCCAATAGAAGATCAAATACACCAATAGAAGATCAATTACGCCAATAGAAGATCAAATACACCAATAGAAGATCAATTACTCCAATAGAAGATTAAATATATACCAAAAGAAAATCAAATATACCAATAGAAGATCAATTACACCAATAGAAGATCAATTACACCAATAGACGATCAATTACGCCAATAGAAGATCAAATACACCTATAGAAGATCAATTACGCCAATAGAAGATCAAATACACCAATAGAAGATCAATTACTCCAATAGAAGATTAAATATACCAATAGAAGATCAATTACACTAATAGAAGATCAATTACGCCAATAGAAGATCAAATACACCAATAGAAGATCAATTACGCCAATAGAAGATCAATTACGCCAATAGAAGATCAAATACACCAATAGAAGATCAATTACGCCAATAGAAGATCAATTACACCAATAGAAGATCAATTACACCAATAAAAAATCAATTACACCAATATAGACACTAGCATCAATTGAGGGAATCAATTGCTCCATTTGAGGATCAATTACATTCATAGAAAATCAATGACACAAATGAAGGATCAATGACAACAATTGGGTATCAATCACACAAATAGCAAACCAATAACAAAAAGATCAATTACACCAAACGAGTCAAATACCCGAACAGAGGATCAATTATATTAATAGACGATCAATAAATCAATCACACAATCTTTTATAGAAAAAAAAAATCACCATCCCAGCATAACAGTGTCACTGGTGTAGGCGTGAAAGGGTTGTCAGTCCCTGAATCTGCCTGGGGATGGACCATGTAATTGGCGGGTATGCTTGGGGGGGGGGGGGGGGAAGCATCAGTCAAATAGACCAAACTGCATATATAAAATGGTGGCTATTGCTCCGAGTACGCGAATGATTTTAAACTTACCCAGCCCTTAAACACACACTCTGCATACACATTACGTATACCGAGGCAGGAATAGCTAGCAAAGGGAGACAAGCCATACGGAGACAAGAGAAAAGAAAAAAAAATACCGGGCTGAAATAAAACGTTCATTATTTTGGTGATTGTTTTTGCATTGCATTCTACCGTTAGGGGGGCGGAGCCGTAGTAGTAAAATAGTTGAACTAGTCAATTATTTCGTGACTGTTTGTGTTGACTCAGGAATTAGGTACATACAAAAAAAAAGTCTAGACATCGGTTGGTCGAACCATTTGATTTAGGAGCGCGAACATCCAGGTATAAAAAGACACCTGGCTAAATTAGTAACAGCGCATTAAAATCTCCTCGGCCAATTCAAGCAAGCCGATAGAAAAAAAATATGAAAAAATAGAATTTTAAAGTCGATTTTGATAACGAAATTAATGAACTGTAACTTTAGACAAAGTAGTCAACATATATATTGCAAACTTTCTTGGTATCTGTAGAAGTGGTGATCATTCATATTTTATTCAATGCCAGATTGGATTTTTATAATTGAAAAATTTAGAAATACATAACAGTATAATGGAGATTCACAACAAGAGCTGGAAACAAAAACATTTTAGGAACGTTAGAATATGGATAAATTATTTCATTGTAATATTTGTTTTGGTAAGTGGCATGGACCCTTTTTAATTTTTCCTTTTTTTAAAAAAAAAAATTATTATTTTATATCGTTTTGAAATTATGTCGTTGATTACCGTGATATATTAAAAAAAAAAGGAAACATACTCCATAAAACTATCTCCAGGTGATGCGGATCTATGTTGAATTTGTTTTTCGGGCGCAAAGAGAAAGTATTTGATCCCCAGTAGCAAAGTAGGGTACCGCGGGTTGGGCGGCCAGACAGGGCGTTGAATTAGGAAGGGGCGCCAAAAAAAATCGCTGTTAAATGTTTTTAGCATTTTTTTTTCAGATTGGGAGGAGGGCGCCACAATGTGCTACTCGCATAGGGCGCCACAATGTGCTACTCGCACAGGGCGCCACAACGTGCTACTCGCACAGGGCGCCACAACGTGCTACTCGCACAGGGCGCCACAATGTGCTACTCACACAAGGCGCCACAACGTGCTACTCGCACAGGGCGCCACAACGTGCTACTCGCACAGGACGCCACAATGTGCTACTCGCACAGGGCGCCACAATGTTCTACTCGCACAGGGCGCCACAATGTGCTACTCACACAGGGCGCCACAATGTGCTACTCGCACAGGGCGCCACAATATCTAGCTTCGGCTTTGTTAGTCTTCTAAACAAAAAAAAAAGAGACTCATTAAAAAGGGTATACATTTGGGCTCTGTGGCGCCCTGTCAAGTCAGTTACCTAGGCGCGCGCCCTGTGCGTCCACTGCTAAATCCACTCCTGATCTTTAATCCACAAAACGTGTAAAGGCCATGTTGTTTTTTTTTTTATAAAACATTAAGACACATGGACGTCACGCAGATTATTTAAATATGTACTGTTATTGTACTATGTAGTTTATATTATTATTGTGTAAAGGTTTGGACTTAGCAACTATTTATGACCTTGTAAAATATACAGGCCACTTGCAGCTAACGTCTTTTATCTAATACGCAGCGAACGATGACATAAAGACAAAAACTCTCATTGAATCCTATGTAAAATTACCACACAATACCTCCAGTGGCGTAGTGAAAGGGGGCATCATGACCCGGGCGCTTCTCACAAAGGGGCGCCAAATGATATTTTTTACACATAATATTATATGGTTTTCGAATTGGGGGAGGGGGCGCTAAAAAGGTATTGTGCCCGGGGCTCGCCGCCATCGTCATAGTGTTTTCGAAGGCATAGGGCTTTCTACTCCACTGAATACCTCATTCAAAAAATAAAAGACCAAATTAAAATCACTATCTACTTGTGGGTATGTTTAGTTGAATGTCTCTACTTTACGATCTGGATTGAATTTAGAGTTCAGTAGGCTATATAATTAGCATTTTACAAAAATACAGAGATGGCATTTTCGTAATAGTGTGTGTATAATCTATAAAAATGCAAATTGACCAATATTAACGAAGGTATAATAAATATTATAACCTGAAACAGTACATTTTATGGAAATATCTAGAAGTTATAACAATGTTTTATTTCTATAGTTCACATTTGGTTAATGTTTAATTTTTATAGCCCTTATTTCACGTTATTTTAGTGTCAACCTAATATTACGACAATGACGATTCGATATTTTGCGCCAAAAACTAATTTACTAGCAGGTCAGGACAACACATATAAAACAAAGAGGAGAAATTCTTTTAAAAATGGATACATGTAGGGAGTAGTTTTTATGTGGTCTTATATTTTTATAAATCGATGTTACAGAGACAGTTTAACGTGGCATTTATAGGAGTTTTCGCTTTCTGGCACCATTTATAGTATTTGCCATGGAGATGACATTAGCTCCGAGTCATAGTGGTTGCCATGGAGATGACATTAGCTCCAAGTCATCTATTCGCAAACAATTATATCTGTTCTATTTACATTTCTGAAAATATTTCTCATTATCATGTAATACATCTTTCTTTGATCTGTCTGACAAAGGACATGTTCTCACAAAGAACTATGTATATATTATATAGTGAACTATCCACTGTTTCTATTTTCAGTCTAGTCACAAAGTCCAGGGCACATCAAAAGTGATTCTCAAACTGGAACAGTACCAGAACCCTGGCAGTATACAATTTGACGGAACATGTTGTGATGGGGAGGTCAGAGGCTCAGTTTGTACTTCTGGGTGTGACTACTCAATGGTCATTTGCCTGGGGGACAGGTAAGTTTACTTCGATAACAGCTTCCCACACTCTCCATCTCCCATGTATAGCCAATCGCACACAATTCATACAATAGAGTATTACAATCATTGATCACAGTGTATACAATAGAGTATTACAATCATTGATCACAGTGTATACAACAGAGTATTACAATCATTGATCACAGTGTATACAACAGAGTATTACAATCATTGATCACAGTGTATACAACAGAGTATTACAATCATTGATCACAGTGTATACAACAGAGTATTACAATCATTGATCACAGTGTATACAACAGAGTATTACAATCATTGATAACAGTGTATACAACAGAGTATTACAATCATTGATCACATTGTATACAACAGAGTATTACAATGATTGATCACAGTGTATATATATTCAACGGTTCACATCATGATGGATTAATCTGTGAAGGTGGTTGGCTAGGGATGAGGATGGGGAGAACAGGACCACTCCTGCAAAATTACCTCTTTAAGTAATAGTTTCTATAAAATCTGAAGCTAAGAGCTCCTCGACAGGTCATTTTGCCCAAAGGCTCCGAACATCTCTGGAAGTCTCTGCCCTAGGAATCCAATGAACTATGGAAGTCTAGGGCTCAGAACTCAGAATACATCAGAAAGGTTGTGTTGAAGGTACCTGGTGCAGCTAGCTGGTTCAAATCACAATGCAGAGGGAGTCTTATTGGGGGGGGGGGGCAAAAGCGAAGAGCCCGAGGCAAGCATCGTATGTTTGGGGGGGGGAGGGCATAGAGCTTAGTATATATATATTTTTACAGCTATGTGATAATAGAATATCTGAATGTGACCTGACCCCCCCCCCCCACCATCCCGGCCTGGGGACTTGGGACTACCATCTCCCTAGTCGCACAATGGCCTAAGGCGTCCGTGCTGTCCTCATTGACTATCACAGCCTCTCTATGGTGGGGCAGTAGGTGGAGCTTTGTGCAGTGCACACCTGTCTTCATTTTGACTGCAGTTTAGGGTTATTAGCAAGAGATAGCATGTTATCCGTTAATGGACCACATTGAGCAGCTAGCTAAAAAAATAAATATATCAGCTTGGTTGATCTGACAATGTTTAATTTTTTTTTTCAACAGTTCTCATATTTTAATATCTGGTCCAGAATAATTGTTCTTGGGTGAACTGTAGTGTCACCTCGTTCAAGCAACAAGATGTTTTTATTGTGACGTTATAAACTCAAGTGGAGGGAGGGGAAACAAAGCAACAATACGTGCAATACTGTTGTTGTATACATGCCATGTTGTTGTTGTATACATGCCATGCTGTTGTTGTATACATGCCATACTGTTGTTGTATACATGCCATGTTGTTGTTTTATAAATGCAATACTGTTGTTGTATACATGCCATGTTGTTGTTGTATACATGCTATGCTGTTGTCGTATACATGCCATGCTGTTGTTTTATACATGCCATGTTGTTGTTTTATACATGCAATACTGTTGTTGTATACATGCTATACTGTTGTTGTATACATGCCATGCTGTTGCTGTATTCGTGTCTTACTGTTGTTGCTTTCTTTTTCAAAATTATGATTTTCATATTCGCGAACCAGTATCATCACGGCATGATTCACATAGTAGCTCCATACACCCAGCCTTGAGTTACTTCATCAAGGTATGATTCACATAGTAGCTCCATACACCCAGCCTTGAGTTACTTCATCAAGGTATGATTCACATAGTAGCTCCATACACCCAGCCTTGAGTTACTTCATCAAGGTATGATTCACATAGTAGCTCCATACACCCAGCCTTGAGTTACTTCATCAAGGTATGATTCACATAGTAGCTCCATACACCCAGCCTTGAGTTACTTCATCAAGGTATGATTCACATAGTAGCTCCATACACCCAGCCTTGAGTTACTTCATCAAGGTATGATTCACATAGTAGCTCCATACACCCAGCCTTGAGTTACTTCATCAAGGTATGATTCACATAGTAGCTCCATACACCCAGCCTTGAGTTACTTCATCAAGGTATGATTCAGATAGTAGCTCCATACACCCAGCCTTGAGTTACTTCATCAAGGTATGATTCACATAGTAGCTCCATACACCCAGCCTTGAGTTACTTCATCAAGGTATGATTCACATAGTAGCTCCATACACCCAGCCTTGAGTTACTTCATCAAGGTATGATTCACATAGTAGCTCCATACACCCAGCCTTGAGTTACTTCATCAAGGTATGATTCACATAGTAGCTCCATACACCCAGCCTTGAGTTACTTCATCAAGGTATGATTCACATAGTAGCTCCATACACCCAGCCTTGAGTTACTTCATCAAGGTATGATTCAGATAGTAGCTCCATACACCCAGCCTTGAGTTACTTCATCAAGGTATGATTCAGATAGTAGCTCCATACACCCAGCCTTGAGTTACTTCATCAAGGTATGATTCACATAGTAGCTCCATACACCCAGCCTTGAGTTACTTCATCAAGGTATGATTCACATAGTAGCTCCATACACCCAGACTTGAGTTACTTCAATGCCGCACACACTGTAGGTTTATCAAAAAGGGGTGAGGAGGGTCTTAGTGAGGGGACTATAAGGGTCCTAGATGAAGTAAAACAAAAAAAAAAATCCGGTTAATTCAGTGCATCAAGAAACACACGCTCCATCTCTCCCCCCAACCCTCGCCTCTCACCCTCTACCTCCCATCGCTAGGTAAAATCTTTTTAGGATGGGCCCAATGTGTACACTCAACTGTTTGCTCTACATGTACGCGAAGAAATTAGTGGATGGGTGACAGGAGCGGAAATATGTTGGGTTCATTCTAACGAATTAGTGAAACAAAACAAAAAAATGTTTATTTCTTATTTCACTGTTTTTTTATTTGGTATTCGTCACGTATTTTAAGGGTATCTGCCACTCATCTAACTTCTTTTTCACCTGGACATATTAGAATTACGGTATCTGCAGGCCCGTAGCGTGCGGCGGGAGGGGGGGGTGGAGGGGGCGACCCCCCCGCGTTTTGTCTGCCCCCCCTCTGCTTATTTGTTTTACTTCGTAAAATGTATTACCTGCCCCCCCCCTCCTGCTATTGCTTGGCCCCTGCTGTAGAATGCCTGGCCCCTGCTGTAGAATGCCTGGCCCCTGCTGTAGAATTTTCACGCTATGGGGCTGGGTATCTGTAAGGTTACAGAAACAGCTTAGCTATTATAATCGAAACATAAAAACGGAATCTTTCACTAATTCCAAATTCCTTTCTGTCGGATTTCGTTTAGTCAGCTTCAGCGGGCTTTTCCTCTAGTTTAAAATAATTCGACATACTCTTAGAAAAAAAAAACTTGGCAAATTATGGGATAGTGAAATGAGCGAAATGAAAACAACAAGAAACCCTAGAATACCATATAGAAACATAATGTAAGATGTCATTCGTTTGAAGCGAAATTAAGAATAAGAAAGGGAAAAAAATAAACTGGTAATAGTTAATCAAAAGGCACCATTTACTATCAAAACACACCATTTACTATCAAAACACACCATTTACTATCAAAACACACCATTTACTATCAAAACACACCGTTTAATATCAACACGCACCTTTTACTATCAACAAGCATCATTTACTATCAAAACACACCATTTACTATCAAAACACACCATCAAAACACACCATTTACTATCAAAACACACCGTTTAATATCAACACGCACCATTTACTATCAACAAGCATCATTTACTATCAAAACACACCATTTACTATCAAAACACACCATCAAAACACACCATTTACTATCAAAACACACCATCAAAACACACCATTTACTATCAAAACACACCATCAAAACACACCATTTACTATCAAAACACACCATCAAAACACACCATTTACTATCAAAACACACCATCAAAACACACCATTTACTATCAAAACACACCGTTTAATATCAACACGCACCATTTACTATCAACAAGCATCATTTACTATCAAAACACACCATTTATCATAAAAAAATTCATGCACTATTAAAACTAACCTAATCACTAATCAAATTAGAGTCGCTGTTATAATTATTCCTTAACTCACTGCTTGATATATTCCAATTCAAAATGAAGTTTTTATGAAATATAATTCCTAAAATTTCTTTCACTATCGATTTGTTTTTATAGGCCTACCTATATTTTTGTTTCTTTCAATAAAACTTTTTACAGATGGAACCATAATTTAAATGCCCTTTTTCATCAATACACATCTTTCCCATCACAAAAATTAAATAATAACACAAATAACAATTAAAACACATACATAAAAAACAAAACAAGCAAAAATAAAATAAAACATAAACCAATAAAACATAAACCAATAAAACAATAAAACATAAACCAATAAAACATAAACCAATAAACCAATAAAACATAAACCAATAAAACATAAACCAATAAAACATAAACCAATAAACCAATAAAACATAAACCAATAAAATAACCCACATATAAAATTAATAAAATGATTTAAAAGATATTAAACGCTGAGCACTATAAGTTCTATGTTTAAATTATAACTTTATTCTATGTTGTGTCATAGTGACCCAGCGTTATTGTTCTTTGAAAAATGAGTTCACTATCAGGTCATTGATTTGAGCTAGTTCACATTCTTTCATGTCTGAATGAATGGACGCAGTCATTGTATTTAGTCACTTAGAAAGTATCATGCGCAATCAATTCAGTTGTCTTAAAAAATTTTAATGTCACGACAACCTAGTGAACTATGACATTGACGATGAAGTCATTCTTAACGTAAGGAAAGGTGGGGATGGGGGGGGGTTTGAAGGCAGACCACCCAGATGAATTATGGGTAAACAACAGCATGTGAATAATCTATAATTAATTTGAGGATGGGAGAGGTGACAAACAACTGTGTGGGGGAGGGGACAAACATCTGTGTGGGGGAGGGGACAAACAACTGTGTGGGGGAGGGGACAAACAACTGTGTGGGGGAGGGGACAAACAACTGTGTGGGGAGGGGGACAAACATCTGTGTGGGGGAGGGGACAAACAACTGTGTGGGGGAGGGGACAAACATCTGTGTGGGGGAGGGGACAAACATCTGTGTGGGGGAGGGGACAAACATCTGTGTGGGGGAGGGGACAAACATCTGTGTGGGGGAGGGGACAAACATCTGTGTGGGGGAGGGGAAAAAACAACTGTGTGGGGGAGGGGGACAAACATCTGTGTGGGGGAGGGGACAAACATTTGTGTGGGGGAGGGGACAAACATCTGTGTGGGGGAGGGGAAAACAACTGTGTGGGGAGGGGGACAAACAGCTGTGTGGGGGAGGGGACAAACATCTGTGTGGGGGAGGGGACAAACATCTGTGTGGGGGAGGGGGACAAACATCTGTGTGGGGGAGGGGGACAAACATCTGTGTGGGGGAGGGGACAAACATCTGTGTGGGGGAGGGGACAAACATCTGTGTGGGGGAGGGGGACAAACATCTGTGTGGGGGAGGGGACAAACATCTGTGTAGGGGAGGGGACAAACAACTGTGTGGGGGAGGGGACAAACATCTGTGTGGGGGAGGGGACAAACATCTGTGTGGGGAGGGGACAAACAACTGTGTGGGGGAGGGACAAACAACTATGTGGGGGAGGGGGACAAACATCTGTATGGTGGAGGGGGACAAACATCTGTGTGGGGGAGGGGACAAACAACTGTGTGGGGGAGGGGGACAAACATCTGTGTGGGGGAGGGGACAAACAACTGTGTGGGGAGGGAGGACAAACAACTGTGTGGGGGAGGGGACAAACAACTGTGTGGGGAGAGGGGACAAACATCTGTGTGGGGGAGGGGACAAACATCTGTGTGGGGGGAGGGGGACAAACAACTGTGTGGGGGAGGGGGACAAACAACTGTGTGGGGAGGGGGACAAACATCTGTGTGGGCGAGGGGGGCAAACAACTGTGTGGGGGAGGGGACAAACAACTGTGTGGGGAGGGGGACAAACAACTGTGTGGGGGAGGGGGACAAACAACTGTGTGGGGGAGGGGGACAAACATCTGTGTGGGCGAGGGGGCAAACAACTGTGTGGGGGGGAGGGGACAAACAGCTGTGTGGGGGGGGGAGGGGACAAACAGCTGTGTGGGGGAGGGGACAAACATCTGTGTGGGACAAACATCTGTGTGGGGGAGGGGGACAAACATCTGTGTGGGGGAGGGGACAAACAGCTGTGTGGGGGGAGGGGACAAACAGCTGTGTGGGGGAGGGGGACAAACAACTGTGTGGGGAGGGGACAAACAACTGTGTGGGGGAGGGGACAAACAGCTGTGTGGGGGAGGGGACAAACAACTGTGTGGGAGAGGGGGGCAAACAACTGTGTGGGGGAGGGGACAAACAAGTGTGTGGGGGAGGGGGACAAACAACTGTGTGGGGGAGGGGACAAACAACTGTGTGGGGGAGGGGGACAAACAACTGTGTGGGCGAGGGGGGCAAACATCTGTGTGGGGGAGGGGACAAACATCTGTGTGGGGAGGGGACAAACATCTGTGTGGGGGGAGGGGACAAACAACTGTGTGGGGGAGGGGACAAACAACTGTGTGGGGAGGGGACAAACATCTGTGTGGGGGAGGGGACAAACATCTGTGTGGGGGGGGGGGCAAACAACTGTGTGGGGGAGGGGACAAACATCTGTGTGGGGGAGGGGACAAACAACTGTGTGGGGGAGGGGGACAAACAGCTGTGTGGGGGAGGGGACAAACAACTGTGTGGGCGAGGGGGGCAAACAACTGTGTGGGGGAGGGGGACAAACAACTGTGTGGGCGAGGGGGCAAACATCTGTGTGGGGTCACTAAATATTTGTGATTCATTTTACAGATTTACGTAATAAAATGTTAGGTAACCATAATTGGCAGCAAAAGGGGGCAAACATCTGCCAGCACATTCTGCCTGCCTGGGATGGTCCGAATGTGTCCTGGGAGTCCATCTAGCTACCTATGGTTTCCCAGTTTCTTAGAGTTTATAAAAGCCAACGGTGCGTGGTCAGTCAGGAGAGTGAAAGAAGCCCCCAAGAGATACATGGTTAGCTTGGTGATGCACCATATGATGGCCAACCCCTCCCTCTCTATGGTGGCGTATCTAGTTTCATGTACTGACAGTTTACGGCTAACATAAAATGTAGGATGTAGTATTCCATTATGGTCCTGTAACAGACTCCCTATAGCTACGGCGGACGCGTCCGTGGCTAGATAGAAATGTTTACTCACATCTGGTAATTTAAGGATGGGTTGTCGGGCAAACGCGGCCTTGATTGAATCGGGGCATCTTGACATTTAGCAGACCATATTATTTTATTCGATTCACCCTTTTTGGTGAGATTAGCTAGTGGTTCCATCATCTGTGCAAAGTTGGGTGGAATTTATGGGTAAAAGTTACACAACCCAAGCAAACTGCGGACTTGTTTTTTTGATGATGGCACTTCTATGTTTATTATTTTTGACACTGTCTCGTCAACTGGTTGTATGGAATTGTTTCTACTTTGTGCCCTTAAGAACGTGACCTCTGTCATTCCCATTTCAACTTTAGTCGGTCTAACTGTCAGGTTGTGGCGTTTTAAAATGTCGAAGACATCTCGAGGCCTTGTATATGCTCCTCCCAGTTTTCGTGGAATACACAGATGTCGTCCAAGTAATAAATTGTGTCTTGCCTATGAACGAACAATTTGGCCATCATTCTGTTGAATGTGGCTGGTGCATTAACCAACCCAAAACTTATGAAGTTCCATTGGAACAACCCAAACGGGGTGATAAATGCAGTCAGGTGTTTTGCTTCTGGGCTTAACGGTTTTTGCCAGTATCCTCTCGCTAAGTCCAATTTAGAAAAGTATTTTGCCCTTGCTAGACGGGTCATTAACTCTTCAGGGTTGGGCATTGGATATGAATTCTAGCACAGTAACCTTATTTAACTGTCGATAGTCCAATATATCCTGATGTCGCCCGTCTTTTTCTTGACTAATACTATAGGGGCAGCGTAGGGCGATTCCGAGGGTTCAATGATTCCCTGTTTTTGTAGGTCTGTTAACTCCTTCTGAATCTGTTCTCGGTGGTGTAGGGGTAGGGCATATGGTCTCAGTCGGATTACTTTGTCTTCGGATAGTTTTATGTCATGGTTTACATCTGTTTTACCTGGCATATCAGAGAAAATGTCACCATAATCGTTGAGAAGCGTCCTAATGGCCCCAATTTTATCAGCCGGCATGTTACTAAGTTTCACATGCTCCCAAGTCTCTGTACCGCCAACTTGGAATATTCCATGGAAGTATGTTAGGTTCCGACATGTCGTCCTCTTTCAACAAGAGGCAGCTGATGTTAGTCCCCTCAACAGGTGGGGCGTCGCCCGGGTGTGAGACACATCCAGGGGTCGGGGGTAGTACTCTTTAACATGTTGATGTGGAATGTTTTCAGTTTGTTTCTTATTCTGATTTCGTAGTCCATGTCGGTCACTTTCCTAGCAACCTTAAAAGGCCCCTGCCACCTAATGAAGAGCTTATTAGACTTGTCTGGTAACAATACCAGTACTTCGTCGCCTGGGCTTACACGTCTCATCGTCCTGTCTCTGTTTACCCTCATCATAGTTTGAACGTTTCTGTCCGACACATTTGTCTGTCGCCTTGTCACTATTATCTGTACTAATCCTAATTCTTAGATATCTACTATGTTAAAAGGTCGAAGGGGATTGTCTCTGTCTCTACATCTACTTTAGCTCGTTCTGGTCACACCCGGCCAAAAGAATTTACTCAAGATCCTATGTTTGGTTCTAGTCACCCCCATGTGACCCGCAAAAACGGAGTCATGAGCAGTTTTTAGTACCAGGTGTCGATATTTCACAGGTACTATGAGTTGGCTGATCGTATTACTCATATATTGTACCTTCCTCACCCACACACCTTTGTCTAACACTATAAGCTCTTTCACCGCTTTGCCCTTCCTTGGTTCTTCCCTTGATTAATTAACTTTAACAGAGATGGGTCGTTCCTTTGTTCATTATGGAATGAACCCTCATCTATGCTTATCTTGTGAACGCCATCTATTACCAGATTGTCAGGAGATTTATCGCTTTCGTTAATGCATAATTTCGGTAGGGTCCCTACCTCTGTCTCTGTCACTTCCTCTGGTCTTTGACAGCTTGTTCCGTATTGGGACTGATTGGTGAGCCGTCCGTGTCAATGATAACTTCGTCTTGGCGCATGTCTTCATCGGTTCTTGACCTCGCCCTGGTTACGACAACCTTAAATTTTGGTACTGGAGTATTATTTTTCACCCAAGTATCGATTTCTGATGGGCTGCACTCGATCACTCCTGGGATATTACCCAATATAATATCACATGGGGGATTATCGATTACAAAAGCCTCTACCACTCCTGTGAAAAAGGGGCTTCTAATTTTAACCATAGCTATTGGCAACTTGTATCTCCCACCTACAAAGGATATAAATAGCCAGTTTCACCGGTGTATTCGTTGTGATTTACCAATGATCTCCTTATCCCTACTACTGTACTACCCGTATCACGTAGCACGTCAACTGGTGTGTCGCCCACAAATCCAGGGTAGAAATGCAGGCTATCGCCACAAGCCACTACGGCCAGGACCGGGTACGCCCTATCTCTCGATCGCTGTCTGGCGTTGTTTGTCTGGTATTCGTTTCTACCGTGGATGGTCCCCTTGACTTGGTGCAATATCTCGAGGTGTGTCCCCTGCCATTTCACGCGAAACACGTAAGGTTATTATTCCTATCGCTTCTGCAGTCCTTAGCAAAATGACCGCCTTTCTCGCACCTGTAACAAGATTGGTCTCTGTCATGGCTCTCCTTAGAGCTGCTTCTGTGCCGTTCCGGCCGGGTTACTGCTTTGGTGAAACATAGTATGCCCTGTCTCTCGTCTGTGTCAGTTTTTGACATAGGTCTATCTGTGCAGATTTGTAATTTCTTAGTAGATCCGTAACCTCCTCTAACTTTTTTGGTCCCTTCTCTTTAGGAAGGCTATGACGTCCTTGTGACACGAATTTATAGCTTTGTCAACTAACAGAAGCTCCCGGAGACTTTTAAACTCCTGTTCTATCCCAGATAATGCCACCCACCTATCAAAAAACAAACTAAGATTTGTTGTAAATATCTGTGGATCTTCATCATTGGACGGAAGGATGTTATTGAATTTGTCTCTATACCCATCAGAGGTATTCCCATACATTCGCATCAGTGCGTCTTTTACTATGTTGTAATCCCTTATTTCCACTCTGTCTAGTTTCAAGCAAACATCCAAGGCTTTCCCCGGAGGAATGTCAAAAGTGAAGATGCCCATTCACCCTCTGCTATCCCCGCACTACTTGCCAACAGCTCGAAGCGTGATAGGTATGTGTCCATACTGTCCACATCCTCACTAAAATATGGTAACTTCAGGGTAGGCGTAGTTAGTCTCTCGCTAGTCGTGATACTCGGCGGTTCGCTTGCCCTGGCTCTATCGAATTCCAACCGTTCTTTTGCATTTTCAGCCTCTAACTTCCTAATCATCTCTCTTCGCACCTCTCCTCCTCTCCTTATCCCTCCCTCACGCGTCTCTCTTCTTTCTCCTCGGCATCTTTTAGGTTAACCCAATCAAACAACTTCCTGCCCAGTAAGTCCGAGGGACTTACCATTGTCTATTAAAGCTGTCATGGATGTCATGATACTGATTATCTTGGACTGACAATACTACTAAGAAAACAGGGAATGCAACCAAAATTAAAAAAAAAAAACTTATTGTATCAACAATGCTGATCGTTTAAATAATGTTGTAAACAGAAGAAAAATATAAAACAATAGCCTAAATGTATGTGTTTTAGTTGCTCTAGGTGGACCCTATTTAAACCTCTACTGTATTCAAAGTAATACAGAATTCCACCAAGAACAACGAACAAAATGCATTAATAGGTTACAAAATGTTTAAAATAAAGTATGCAAGAATAAAATGTTAGACTTAGCTTGTGTGTCCAACACCTTTCGCCGAATTCACAACAATAATACGATATTGTCTATAGACTTGACTTGATATTGTCAATACACTTGACTTGATCCACAAATTAAAATAATACGATATTGTCCATATACTTCAACTTGACCGGTGCAATGTAGCAGATAAAACTAGGTTCACGTCTCCTCAGGTCGACAGCAACGACAGCTTCAAAAGTACTATTATAATACGAGTACAACACGTCGACAGCATACATAAAATCAAACTTCCTGTATTGTCCACGTTGACAGCAACAGCAACTCCTGCAATAAGTACAGCAATAATCGGTACCGCAATACCTCTCTAAGACGACAGCATAGTTAGAATCAAAACGTCATGTATTTGTAACGATGACGACATCAGCAACTCACTGCTATACAGCAATGATCAATACCTAATAATCTTTTACGTCGACAACATAAAGAAAATCTTCATGTATACAGCAAATATTATTCCACAATATGAATTCAACACTTTATACTGCACAATACTGTTCAGTGTTAGTCAGAGTTACCGTCGGAGGTGCCATAAATACACGGGTCCTTTTATATACTTTATACATGTTACGGGCTCTTTGGTTTTGCACTATAAACGTCTCAGGCCCTTTGGTTTATGTTATGAGTTGTGCGTTTTAATTCAAACGTAGAGATGTCAATTTAGCTTAATGTCTGTCAGTTTACTCTTATTTGTTCACTCCTTTGTCACAACTTAAAACCAATCAAACTCGATGCGTTGTTAGTACAACGATTTATTTACATAAATGTACATCAGAATACAACAAGTCCATAAATGAAAACACATTTAAATCCACAGTAATTTGCTCTGCCTCAACTCTGACTAACTATAATTCCTGTCCCTAAAACTCTGGTCACTAGATCTCTCGTAACTATCTCTATCTTCTCTAACTCTCGTTCTCACTAACTAATGTCCGAATCCAGCCCTTATTTATACCCCTAACGTCCGTGCCCTAATTACCTAAGTACGTCACAGTCTCTTCACTATCTAATCTTTCTAGGAGCGTCACCTGGTCGTCATTGTTAACCTGCTAGACTGTCCGACGGCGCCTCCCAGTCTTCACACCTTCGCTGTCTACTATTCTATTGTTTCCCGCCTTGCCCTAAGTTGTCTGTCGCCTTGTCACTATTATTCGTACTAATCCTAATTCTTAGATATCTACTATGTTAAAAGGTCGAAGGGGATTGTCTCTGTCTCTACATCTACTTTAGCTCGTCACAGAGTAGTTAGTGTTTATGTAAATATGTGAGTAGTTAGTATCTATGTAAATATGTGAGTAGTTAGTATCTATGTAAATATGTGAGTAGTTAGTGTTTATGTACATATGTGAGTAGTTAGTATCTATGTAAATATGTGAGTAGTTAGTATCTATGTAAATATGTGAGTAGTTAGTATCTATGTAAATATGTGAGTAGTTAGTATCTATGTACATATGTGAGTAGTTAGTATCTATGTAAATATGTGAGTAGTTAGTATCTATTAAAATTTGTGAGTAGTTAGTGTTTATGCATATGTGAGTAGTTAGTGTTTATGTAAATATGTGAGTGTAGTTAGTATCTATGTAAATATGTGAGTAGTTAGTGTTTATGTACATATGTGAGTAGTTAGTGTTTATGTAAATATGTGTTAGTATCTCTGTAAATATGTGAGTAGTTAGTGTTTATGTACATATGAGTAGTTAGTGTTTATGTAAATATGTGAGTAGTTAGTATCTATGTAAATATGTGAGTAGTTAGTGTTTATGTAAATATGTGAGTAGTTAGTGTTTATGTAAATATGTGAGTAGTTAGTATCTATGTAAATATGTGAGTAGTTAGTATCTATGTAAATATGTGAGTAGTTAGTATCTATGTAAATATGTGAGTAGTTAGTATCTAGGTAAATATGTGAGTAGTTAGTATCTATGTAAATATGTGAGTAGTTAGTATCTATGTAAATATGTGATAGTTAGTATCTATGTAAATATGTGAGTAGTTAGTATCTATGTACATATGTGAGTAGTTAGTATCTATGTAAATATGTGAGTAGTTAGTATCTATGTAAATATGTGAGTAGTTAGTATCTATGTAAATATGTGAGTAGTTAGTATCTATGTAAATATGTGAGTAGTTAGTATCTATGTACATATGTGAGTAGTTATTATCTATGTAAATGAGTAGATAGTTAGTATCTATGTAAATATGTGAGTAGTTAGTATCTATGTAAATATGTGAGTAGTTAGTATCTATGTAAATATGTTAGAAGTTAGTATCTATGTAAATATGTGAGTAGTTAGTATCTATGTAAATATGTGAGTAGTTAGTATCTATGTAAATATGTTAGTGGTTAGTATCTATGTAAATATGTGAGTAGTTATATCTATGTAAATATATGAGTAGTTAGTATCTATGTAAATATGTTAGTAGTTAGTATCTATGTAAATATGTGAGTAGTTAGTATCTATGTAAATATGTTAGTGGTTAGTATCTATGTAAATATGTGAGTGGTTAGTATCTATGTAAATATGTGAGTAGTTAGTATCTATGTAAATATGTGAGTAGTTAGTATCTATGTAAATATGTGAGTAGTTAGTGTTTATGTAAATATGTGAGTAGTTAGTATTTATGTACATATGTGAGTAGTTAGTGTTTATGTAAATATGTGAGTAGTTAGTGTTTATGTAAATATGTGAGTAGCTAGTATCTATGTACATATGTGAGTAGTTAGTATCTATGTAAATATGTGAGTAGTTAGTATCTATGTACATGTGAGTAGTTAGTATCTATGTAAATATGTGAGTAGTTAGTATCTATGTAAATATGTGAGTAGTTAGTATCTATGTACATATGTGAGTAGTTAGTATCTATGTAAATATGTGAGTAGTTAGTATCTATGTAAATATGTGAGTAGCTAGTATCTATGTAAATATGTGAGTAGTTAGTATCTATGTACATATGTGAGTAGTTAGTATCTATGTAAATATGTGAGTAGTTAGTATCTATGTACATATGTGAGTAGTTAGTATCTATGTAAATATACAGTGCCATTGATAGAAGTAACTTTGACTTGTTGAGTACTTATAAGCTGTGCGTGCAGTATGCGGATTTAGAAATGTTGGGGCCAAACCTGGAGGAGAAAAGATTGGGCCCTTTAAAAAGACTAAGACATGGGAAAATATTACAAGAAGTGAGGATTTTGAATGGCCCAATTTGATAATCGGAGCTCAGGGTGTGACCCATTGCAGTGGGCCAGTGGCCCACAATCGAAAAACTTATTATTTATATCTACCTGTTGTAAATGAAATAGAAACATTTTAAAAATACCGAGAATACTGCCATATACTTTTAGAATAGTAAAATAGTTTTTCTAATCACATACATTACACTGCAATCGAGGGTGGTTTAAATGTCTAACTAAACAGTGTTGTGCTTGAGGGAAAAAAACTGAAATAATAATGTCAATAGCCAATTCGAATTAAACAAACACAATATGCGTTGAATTTTATTGACCTTTTGAGATTTACAGACCTTAAGACAATGTACCGGTAGTTGTACATCCATCAGTATGTGTGTCAACACTGCTGTCAGTACCATCAGTATGTGTGTCAACACAGCTGTCAGTACCACCAGTATGTGTCAACACAGCTGTCAGTACCACCAGTATGTGTGTCAACACAGCTGTCAGTACCACCAGTATGTGTCAACACAGCTGTCAGTACCATCAGTATGTGTGTCAACACAGCTGTCAGTACCATCAGTATGTGAGTCAACACAGCTGTAAGTACCATCAGTATGTGTGTCAACACAGCTGTCAGTACCATCAGTATGTGAGTCAACACAGCTGTCAGTACCATCAGTATGTGTGTCAACACAGCTGTCAGTACCACCAGTATGTGTGTCAACACAGCTGTCAGTACTCTGTTATGATTCAATGTTCAGATCAAAAGAAAACATGTTTTCTTTTCACGAGATCTAATAGGTTCCCAAAAATGAGTAGCTTGACACACACACACACACACACACACACACACATACACACACGATCAAGAAAGGAGTATTCCTACCATGTTAGACCAGCCTGAACCTGACTAATAACCTTGGATCATGTAATGTCCTATAGCTAGTAGTCTTAAATGTAATGTCCTATAGCTAGGTAGTGTTAGATGTATTAATGACCTATAGCTAGGTAGTGTTAGTTGTAATGTCCTATAGCTAGGTAGTGTTAGATGTAATGTCCTATAGCTAGGTAATCTTAGATGTAATGTTCTATAGCTAGGTAGTGTTAGATGTAATGTTCTATAGCTAGGTAGTGTTAGATGTAATGTACTATAGCTAGGTAGTGTTAGTTGTAATGTCCTATAGCTTTAGGTAGTGTTAGTTTTTGTAATGTCCTATAGCTAGGTAGTGTTAGATGTAATGTTCTATAGCTAGGTGGTGTTAGATGTAAATGTCCTATAGCTAGGTAATCTTAGAGGTAATAACCATAATAGTTATCTTAATTATATTTTCAACTTTGTGAATACTGCCTGAACTCTATCAGGTTGTCAGGGCTTATTATACATCTGCCCTGTCTGTGCCAGGTGTCGCAGGACTTGTGGAGGTCATTCTTCTGTCTGCTCATTGCATCCTTGCCTAGTACAACGTGCTGAGGTTCAAGATGAGACTGGAGCAAAACATATTGGTGAGTCAACTGACACATGCATGGTTACATTCAAGTTAGTTTCTTAAAGACATGTACATTATACAAATAATACTTCTCTCTCTCTCTCTCTCTCTCTCTCTCTCTCTCTCTCTCTCTCTCTCTCTATCTCTCTATCTATCTATCTATCTATCTATCTATCTATCTATCTATCTATCTATCTATCTATCTATCTATCTATCTATCTATCTATCTATCTATCTATCTATCTATCTATCTATCTATCTATCTATCTATCTATCTATCTATCTATCTATCTATCTATCTATCTATCTATCTATCTATCTATCTATCTATCTATCTATCTATCTATCTATCTATCTATCTATCTATCTATCTATCTATCTATCTATCTATCTATCTATCTATCTATCTATCTATCTATCTATCTATCTATCTATCTATCTATCTATCTATCTATCTATCTATCTAGATTTCTATCTATCTATCTATCTATCTATCTATCTATCTATCTATCTATCTATCTATCTATCTATCTATCTATCTATCTATCTATCTATCTATCTATATCTATCTATCTATCTATCTATCTATCTATCTATCTATCTATCTATCTATCTATCTATCTATCTATCTATCTATCTATCTATCTATCTATCCTATCTATCTATTTATTATATCTATCTATCTATCTATCTTTATCTATCTATCTATCTATCTATCTATCTATCTATCTATCTATCTATCTATCTATCTATCTATCTATCTATCTATCTATCTATCTATCTATCTATCTATATCTATCTATCTATCTATCTATCTATCTATCTATCTATCTATCTATCTATCTATCTATCTATCTATTCATCTATCTATCTATCTATCTATCTATCTATCTATCTATCTATCTATCTATCTATCTATCTATCTATCTATCTATCTATCTATCTATCTATCTATCTATCTATCTATCTATCTATCTATCTATCTATCTATCTATCTATCTATCTATTTATCTATCTATCTATCTATCTATCTATCTATCTATATCTATCTATCTATCTATCTATCTATCTATCTATCTATCTATCTATCTATCTATCTATCTATCTATCTATCTATCTATCTATCTATCTATCTATAATCTGTCATTTATTCTGTCCATCTATCAGTCTCTCTGGATGTCTGTCAGTATATCAAAGTCTGTATTTCTGTCTATCTCTATATAATAATTTACTTTACATGTTTTTTTAAATTAACCTTGTTTGGTCTTATTGTAGAACTAGCTGCAAGTACCCGGCTTTTGCTCGGGTTTAAATAAGGTTTTCTGTCTACCTCTCTGTTTCTCCCTACCCCCTCTCTCTCTCCCTCCGTCTCTCTCTCCCACCCTTCCTTTCTCCCTCCATCCCTCTCTCTCTCCCTTTCTCTCCCCTTTCTCTCTCCCTCCTCTCCTTCTCTCCCCCGCCCTCCCTCTCCCCTCCCTCCCTCTCTCCCCCTTCCTCCCTCCCTCCTTCCCTCCGTCCCTCTCTCCATCCCTGCCCTCTCTCTCTCACTCTCTTTAAGTCTCTCTCCTCGCCCCTCTCTCTCTCGCTCTCTCTCTCTGTTTCTGTCTCTTATATATGTATATATATATATATATATATATATATATATATATATATATATATATATATTATGGCTTCACATGTCTTCTAAACCCCTGCTTCATTTCTTTACCTTTTCAAACTGTACAAATCAGGGAGCATGAAAAAAACAACAACAATTCTTTATTTCTTTTTCCGTCCCTAACCCTTTCTTCTCCGTCCGTTCAATGACACATTCACTTATGCGCGAATACAGGAATGAATGCCCTGTGCATTGATACAATTTGAATACCATAACATTTGAAATACAGATCAACGCAGTGACTACGATTCCAGCTTATTTTTTTGTCCAGGATCCAGCAATAGATTACCAAAATAATTAATAACAATTAAAGTTGGCATTGAGATGGAACGAAACCTGTTTAAGAACATCTCCATGTAATTTTGTGTACGTGTACCAAATTTCACATTATTTGTTTGTCTGGATCTTGAGTTATAAGGGAACATACAGACAGACAGCAAATGCATCTTATAAGTATAAGAGATATGTCCATTTCTGCGAATACTTTCATGACGTTTTATTTAAACTCAACTCGCTAAATACATATTCCCAGGTGGTTCTCTACAGTTATGGAGATGGGCAGATAGAGGTAGATATGTAGAAAGAAAACATTATCCCCTTCTTCAGAGGAACACTCACACGACATCTAATCTAGATATCGTTATATTATCAGGAACAATTTTTGGGGAGCCGAAAACTCCACCAATGAATAAAAACAACTTCCATCGGCGCTTGGTTAGACATCCTTGTTCTTTCCAACAAAAAAAAATATGTCTAGATTTTTTAGAGTGGATCACTTGAAGTGAATTCTATAACACTAATGTTTCTAGGAACATTGGTTGATAGCCAGCCAGTGGTATACTCTTCCCGAACTGTTTGGGTTATGCTGCTAAATTGAATGCAATTTAATCATTTATGTAGCCCATTAAATACATGCCCCCTATATCGTTTTATTAAAAGCTAATTTTATAGGCCGCAAGTTTCATTATAGTGCATTTACCCAACTACGAGGCTGTTTAACTGATTTGTTTTTAAAGTGATTGTTTTCTGTTACATTTGTCGATGATATGATGTTATATTATGAATGTTTACGAATTTCTTTTTTTTTTAATCGAAAACATATTCCATGTCTTCCCCCCGCCTCAGGGTAGCGCCATGGATGATTGTTGCCCAGTGCTGTTGTCCATCTTGTGCTCTGTGTCAGCTGGCCAGAGAAATCAAGCACTTCCGACTGAGCCAGCAGACCATATCTGTGTGGAGGTGACGAGAGACGAGTTTTCCTGGTTAACACATTTGTATACACACATCCATTCTGAGATTTCATGATTCGATAAATGTATTAAACAGTATTAAAGTAAACCGAGTTTCTTGTACTGTGGTTATCAAAATGTTTTAGTTGTAGCTCCACAATGGAGAACACCAATGGCTTAAACCTGCCCATTCTTGGCGGACTCAATGACCTTTCCATTAAATAATATTATTCCTTAGCACACAAATGGTTGAACCTACGTCCCCAGCACTGACAGTGACATTGAAAGAAGCTCCTCGTGTTTCCTACATTAAGAACCTCTGCATTAGGAGATGTCGAGCTGTGTCGTGGGCGACATAAAGGAGTTGCGATTTTGTACATTTTGTAACTGAGTGGTGTTTGTACATTTTGTAACTGAGTGGTGTTTGTACATTTTGAAAAGCGGTGTTTTCACATTTTGTAACTGAGTGGTGTTTGTACATTTTGTAACTGAGTGGTGTTTGTACATTTTGAAAAGCGGTGTTTGCACATTTTGTAACTGAGTGGTGTTTGTACATCTTGTAACTGAGTGGTGTTTGCACATTTTGTAACTGAGTGGTGTTTGTACATTTTGTAACTGAGTGGTGTTTGTACATTTTGTAACTGAGTGGTGTTTGTACATTTTGTAATTGAGTGGTGTTTGTACATTTTGTTACTGAGTGGTGTTTTTACATTTTGTTACTGAGTGGTGTTTGTACATTTTTTAACTGAGTGGTGTTTGTACATTTTCGTAATTGAGTGGTGTTTGTACATTTCGTAACTGAGTGGTGTTTGTACATTTTCGTAACTGAGTGGTGTTTGTACATTTTCGTAACTGAGGGTGTTTGTACATTTTCGTAACTGAGGGTGTTTGTACATTTTGTAACTGAGTGGTGTTTGTAAATATTTGAAAAGCGGTGTTTGCACATTTTGTAACTGAGTTGTGTTTGTACATTTTGTAACTGAGTCGTGTTTGCACATTTTGTGTCCGAGTGGTGTTTGTACATTTTTATTTTGTTATATTTCTTTCTAGGTGGTACTAATTATGTTCCACTAGTGAATATATATTATTTATCTTGATAACTGAAATAAAAAGATAATTTCACATAACAAAATACAGTTTACTTTAAGTTATTCGTGATTATTACTTCGGAGAAATAGTCGCGAATTTTAGTCAACTAGTATTATGTACTCTAAATGTAATATAGTAGTATTATGTACTCTGAATGTAATATAGTAGTATTATGTACTCTGAATGTAATATAGTAGTATTTTGTACTTAAATGTAATATAGTAGTATTATGTACTCTGAATGTAATATATAAGTATTTGTACTCTGAATGTAATATATTAGTATTATGTACTCTAAAATGTAATATAGTAGTATTATGTACTCTGAATGTAATATAGTAGTATTATGTACTCTAAATTTGATAATTTCATAGTTAACCTATGGACAACATGTTTACGACATTTGTTCCTGTCAGTTCCAGACCTATTGTTAATGTTAGACAATGGTGAAAGACGAATGTAGACACTACATATTTAACAGTCAATAGAGGAAGAAGTCGTTATTTTACACCCAAATTAAACCTGAAATATATAGTGAAAAATGTTGTATATTGTAATAGGTTGCACAATTTTTACAATGCGGGGGGGCGCCAAAAAAACTCCCACATGGCGCCTCAATAGCTAGCTACGGACGGGGCTTTCATGTAGTGCCATTGTGACGTAGATTGGGAATGTTTTAGTTGGGCTGAAAGAAATGTAAGCTGTGGAGGGGGTTAGATGCAAGTTTACTTTGTTTTAGGAGCATAACTTGATGAACACTTTATATTAAAGATTCCCAAGAACTGTTTGACGTTGTTCTGAATTTTTATTTTGCGCCGACACTGACTCCGGACAAAGTACATACGCTGACCAGGGGCGCCGAGAGCCAACACGGGCCCCAGGGCAGGACATCAGGCCCTTAATAAACAATGAATCGTGAAAAAATTGACATGGTCGAGGCGGCCGGGCCCGCTTAGAGATGCGGGCCCCTGGCAATGACCCCGCCTGCCCCCTCTCGGCGTGCCTGGACGCTGACACTGACACCGAGCAAAGTACTGAAGCCGACACCGACACCGGGCTAAAACTGCCGACACCGCCGACACTGACAACCAGCTCTCAACACCTGTTTTTATTTTTACTGAAATACAAATTTAAAATCTAAAACTACACTTGATCAAGATTTAGTGAAGAAAATTATTTAAATTATATAAAATATCCGGCCCATTGGGAGACTAGTAAAATACTAACAGTGCAGCATATAATAATGACTAATTGAACAGTGTTTTATTAAGTTATTTATTTACAATCAATGACTAATTGAACAGTGTTTTATTAAGTTATTTATTTACAATCAATGACTAATTGAACAGTGTTTTATTAAGTTATTTATTTACAATCAATGACTAATTGAACAGTGTTTTATTAATTTATTTATTACAATCCTTGTAATTTTTTAAAGACAGCTTTTGAATGTTATGTTTCATTTTTGGCATGAAAAAATGCCTCGTTTCATTAAAGGCTGTAAACAATATAACCATACAGCGAACTTTTTTTATTGTTTAGCAAATCAGGGGAGGACGAGTAAATAAAATAAAATATAGGGCATCAATCAATTTGATACAATTATTGACTCATTATACAATTATTGACTCATTATACAATTATTGACTCATTATACAATTATTGACTCATCAGGCAGTTATTAACTCTGAGGATGCCCCTCTCTATTTCTATCCAATGAAAACTCACGTGTCAAACTAACCACTTATGTTTCAAAAGTATCTCAATGAGTGTAGTAGAAAGTTATGTTTATTCTTGTAGTCTATTAAAGGGAGAAAACCACCACAAAAAATGAGCCCCCTCCCCCAGTCTGTACTAACGTCAGTTTAAGGGGGGGAACTTTAGTGTTTGGGTCACAGCTAATTTATTTTCAGTCATTAAAGATGAACTAAACCATTTTTGTATCCAGATAAAATATCATCATGAAATCACAGTAACTGTACAAATATCCCGTCATTGTCTAAATATAGATACATCAATGAAAGCTCTTGTAGCTTAAGAATAATATTAACATTTGTGCAAGAAATAAACCTGCAGTGAAATAAAAGAAATATTTCAACTTCATAAAACATGACTTTAATTTTGAATTGAAATAGTTCCTCCTTGGATATCCCGAGATTATAGAAGTTTCCCGGGAAGTGTTATGAACTCATTCGGCCGAGATCTCGCTTTCCCGGTAGAGAAATTCTAGTTCCTAGAAACAACGTTCAGAGAGCTTTCACAGAAGTCGTGCCGGAGTTCGCAGCGCGGAACTTTCCTTTTTTTAAAAGGTGAAACGAGAGAAGCCGTTAAAGTCTACATGCGAATAAGCCAAATGACGACTGCGTTAAAATAGCCTATAAATAGGTTCACTGTGTTTGGTTCACAAAGATGTATTAAGGTCCTCTTGAAAACGACAACTTTCTTATATAAATCGTCATGAACACAATGTGATGGTATGGTGACATCACGAAGTGATAGTATGGTGACATCACGAAGTAATTGTATGGTGACATCACAAGGTGATATTGGTATGGTGACATCACGAGGTGACGGTATGGTGACATCACGAGGTGATGGTATAGTGACATCACGAGGTGACGGTATGACGACATCACGCCATGTCGAGAGAATTCTAGTGGGGCAGTTTCACTTGGAAATCCGGAAGCTCGCTGCCCCTCCCACCCCAACGTCCCCATATATCACACACACTTACGTGAACATCTGTACAACATGAGCACGTAGATTCCCTGTAGCAGTTCATGGAAAAGTGGGTGGGATTCGAGACCCAGATATTTCTAAGTAGTCACTTAATAGACAAAAAATAAACAACATCCTTACTATTGTTTCAAGGTAACTTTATTTAGTGCTGCATTTAGGTATTTATTCTACTGTTTTTATTTTATTGTATTGTTAATAAACTATATGAACCATGGAACAGGAATTGAGTTTCTCATTATAAGCCAGTTCATATAAATACATCCTTTACAGTATGTATGTAATGTATGTAATGTATGTATGTATGTAGGTAGGTAGGCAGGTATCTATCTATCTATCTATCTATCTATCTATCTATCTATCTATCTATCTATCTATCTATCTATCTATCTATCTATCTATCTATCTATCTATCTATCTATCTATCTATCTATCTATCTATCTATCTATCTATCTATCTATCTATCTATCTATCTATCTATCTATCTATCTATCTATCTATCTATCTATCTATTTATCTATTTATCTATCTATCTACCTATCTACCTATCTATCTATCTATCTATCTATCTATCACAATTAGAAAAAGTATTGTATTTAAAATTGAAAAAATCAATCAATTTGTATAGAGGATAAAATGGCTGAAGAGGCGGTAAAAGGACCAAAAACACTCGGTTCATTTAGTTTTTAACTTGTGAAGATATTTTCATCCACAGACTATATAGAGTAAGCACCATCCAACTGGCTCACTGTTAATGGCTTCAACTAGATATAGCTAAAGGGATAAACATATTGTCTTGTCATATTTACAGTGATAGTAGTGTAGCATTTATATCACAAGTATCAATATGAGCAAATAAAAGTGGGACGGGTGGCCGTGTGTTGTAGACACTCGACTGTTGACCTGAGAGTCAGTGGGCGGATGGCCGTGTGGTGTAGATACTCGACTGTTGACCTGAGAGTCAGTGGGTCGGATGGCCGTGTGGTGTAGATACTGACTGTTGACCTGAGAGTCAGTGGGTCGGATGGCCGTGTGGTGTAGATACTCGACTGTTGACCCGAGAGTCCAGGGTGGACGGACGGCAGAGTGGTGTAGATACTCGACTGTTGACCTGAGAGTCAGTGGGTCGGATGGCCGTGTTGTAGATACTCGACTGTTGACCTGAGAGTGCCGGGTTCGATCCTTGGTGAGGCCCTGCGAATTTTTCCAGGTTTAATTTTTGTTTCAAAGTCGTCCCACAAGTTCACCACTTTAAATGTGTACCTGACTTTAAGTTGGGGAAGTAAAGGCTGCTGGGCATTGTGGTAGCCAACCCTGTTCTTGACCTGCCCAAATCACTTCCTGTTGTTCACATAATTATTTTAAGTGTTACCACTCACAAAGAGCTTCACATTTTGTTTCCGTTGTATATTCTTAGTTGTGGTAATGTATCTTGTCCTTTGTTTACGTTGTTGTATATTCTTAGTTGTGGTAATGTATCTTATCCTTTGTTTCCGTTGTATATTCTTAGTTGTGGTAATGTATCTTGTCCTTTGTTTACGTTGTATATTCTTAGTTGTGGTAATGTATCTTGTGAATAACAGGGAAGTGATTTGTAGGTCAAGAACAGGGTTGGCTAAACTACGCCCGCGGACCAGAGACTATAACAATTAAGCTATATTATCCGGCACGCGCTCAGAGCATAACTGACTTTGTACAGTTATATCGTTTCACGGCAATACTCACCCATCTGCTTTTTGCGAATAATCTGTCAAGGATATCTCGTTGTAGCCCGCGGTAAAAAAATAGCCCCACCCATGGTCAAGAAAAACAAAAGATGTTTAGCTTTTTGTTTCAATTCATAGTAATTATCGCTGTGAAATAAACATAAACACATTTTACATTGCGATATTTTATACCTCTCTATATATTGTTGTTGCTCCGGTTTACATTTCATTTTCAATGGACTCATGGTCCCGGGGTGTGGCGGCTGAAAAGATAAAACATTGATAGATGACCATTTACAGTGAGCTGGTCATTTACTGTATTCATCATGGGACAATGTGTATATCATTTCGGATGTCGGAGCATTTCTTCGATCTACACTTTGTAATTGAAATACAGCCGTTATCACTGAGATACAACCGTCGTCACTGAGATACAGCCGTTGTCACTGAGATACAGCCGTTGTCACTGAGATACAGCCGTCACGGAGCCGTCGTCACTGAGGTACAGCCGTTGTCACTGAGGTACAGCCGTTGTCACTGAGATACAACCGCTTTATCAAGAAAAAACAGTATCATACAAAATTACTAGTCGGGTTCACCTTAGCATTTCATGAAAAGTCCTGAAAAGTGTAAATTTGCGAACTATAAACTAAATGTGGAATAGTCTGCGCGTTCCCAACCACATTATAACTCAGTTCTAAACATTTTTCGATTTAATTCATGACAATATGATATTGCCTCTTTATTTTGGCATCGGTTTATGATGACACCGGTTTATTTTGGCACCATTCAATGATGATACCGGTTTATCTTGACAAAACACAACTCTTGAAATTTAAACTAAAAGTAATGTACAGTGAGTAAATGAAAACCATCCGATGAAACCAAAATGAGTTTGAAATCCACCGTGAAACCAAACAAGTCAGTTAAAAAAACTTACCAAAGTTTTAGACTTTTAATTTAGTTACCTAACTCCAGTTGCGTAACTATGCGGGGGCGAAATAAACGGTCCGACCCTAGGTGGCACTTTGACAACCACCAGGGGCAGCATATTCAACTGACAACCACCAGGGGCAGCATATTCAACTGACAACCACCAGGGGCAAGTATATTCAACTGACAACCACCAGGGGCAGCATATTCAACTGACAACCACCAGGGGCAGCATATTCAACTGACAACCACCAGGGGCAGCATATTCAACTGACAACCACCAGGGGCAGCATATTCAACTGACAACCACCAGGGGCAGCATATTCAACTGACAACCACCAGGGGCAGCATATTCAACTGACAACCACCAGGGCAGCATATTCAACTGACAACCACCAGGGGCAGCATATTCAACTGACAACCACCAGGGGCAGCATATTCAACTGACAACCACCAGGGGCAGCATATTCAACTGACAACCACCAGGGGCAGCATATTCAACTGACAACCCTGATAGCAAAGAAACGGAAAGTTTTTTATTTTACCTTCCCGGGCGCTTAATTTTTTTGTTGACGATGGGCTGTGAATGTATCCAACAAGGATTGATTACATATCAATGGCTGTGAAGGTATCTAATAATGATTGATTACATATCAATGGCTGTGAAGGTATCTAATAATGATTGATTACATATCAATGGCTGTGAAGGTATCTAATAATGATTGATTACATATCAATGGCTGTGAATGTATCTAATAATGATTGATTACATATCAATGGCTGTGAAGGTATCTAATAATGATTGATTACATATCAATGGCTGTGAAGGTATCTAATAATGATTGATTACATATCAATGCCCCACACCACTGATGTACAAACTTGGTCATTGGTGTCAATCTAATTTCTGAGTGTGCTGGAAGATTTGGAGAGGAGGGATACGCTGTTGTTAAAGGTTATAACTTCTCATTACATACAATGGCAATACAAACATCATTATGTTAACTTCTCATTACATACAATGGCAATACAAACATCATTATGTTTACTTCTCAATACATACAATGGAAATACAAACACCATTATGTTAACTTCTCATTACATACAATAGCAATACAAACATCATTATGTTAATTTCTAGTTACATACAATGGCAATACAAACATCATTAAGTTAATTTCATTACATACAATGGCAATACAAACATCATAAGGTTAACTTCTCATTACATTCAATAGCAATACAAACATCATTATGTTAACTTCTCATTACATACAATGGCAATACAAACATCATTATGTTAACTTCTCTTTACATACAATGACAACACAAACATCATTATGTTAACTTCTTGCTACATACAATAGCAATACAAACATCATTATGTTAATTTCTCATTACATACAATGGGCAATACAAACATCATTATGTCAACATCTCATTAATACAATGGGTAATTGTCACAGGTTGTGACGAATACGTCGAAACTATCCCCTTACTCCAACCCTAACCTAATAATAGTAACAACGTTAATATGTATATTAAACTATACATAACAATCTACGTTCCCGCTCCTCAGTTTCCCCCCCCCGTTCCCACCCTACCCCCGTAATCGCAGACCAGGTGTTCGACACAGAATCTCCGTCGACCAACCAAAGTAGCTGTTAACAGAAACATGTTATATTCCGCGGGGAAATCTCTGACCACTTGACCGCTGTACGTACTCCGGTCGGCGCCTTCAAAGGGACAGAGACCCGCTGGATGTCCAGTTACTACTATTGTCTTTGTCTGCATGGCGTACTACTTCTCCCCCCACCCCCATCTAGGCTCCACCCCTAATTTGAAAGTTTGAATGTAGCAGCTATCATATTTGATTGGTTAATGGTCACGTGAAAAGTGTTGAGCGAGGTAAAAGATATAGATTCTAGACAGTCGGCCCGGGAGCGGCGTCTTGACAAGTCGATTAGTGAATAGTCTCTGAGTGAGAGAAGAGAGACATATAGAGAAAGAGAGACATATAGAGAAAGAGAGACATAGAGAGAAAGAGAGACATAGAGAGAGAGAGATCTAGAGTGAACACGTCCTTCAATTTATTCATAATTTTATATTGGATTACCTCGTTGCTGTACCTTTTTGGATTATCTTTGATTTATTTGAAAGGCCACCAGATCCCTGATACGGACTGGTGCCTCTGTACATAATAAATATTTGATTGTTGTACCCACGACTTTGTCGAGTTGATCTAGTCACCTGTTTCACCTGTAATTGCTGTGGAGACTGTGCGTGTGGCAGGAATACAAATAAAATACGAGTCAAACTTTGAGTCAGCCCTCATACACTTAGACACAAGCCAAGTGTACCCTTCTCAGGATCCTCACCACCTGGGGGTCTCGTTGCCGGGAACCATAACAGTAATACAAACATCATTATGTTAACTTCTCATTAAATACTATGAACAATACAAACATCATTATGTTAACTTCTCATTACATACAATGGCAATACAAACATCATTATGTTAACTTCTCATTAAATACTATGGACAATACAAACATCATTAAGTTAACTTCTCATTACATACAATGGAAATACAAACATCATTATGCTAACTTCTCATTACATATAATGGCAATACAAACATCATTATGTTAACTTCTCATTACATACAATGGCAATACAAACATCATTATGTTTATTTCTAGTTACATACAATGGCAATACAAACATCTTTATGTTAGCTTCTTGTTACATACAATGGCAATACAAACATCGTTATGTTAACTTCTCATTGCATACAATGGCAAACAAACATCTTTATGTTAACTTCTTGTTACATACAAAGGCAATACAAACTTCCTTATGTTAACTTCTTGTTACATACAATGGCAATACAAACATCATTATGTTAACTTCTCATTACATACAATGGGCAATACAAACATCATTATGTCAACTTCTCATTACATTTAATAGCAATACAAACATCGTTATGTCTACTTCTCGTTACATACAATGGCAACACAAACATCTTTATGTTAGCTTCTCGTTACATACAATGGCAATACAAACTTCATTATGTAAACTTCTCATTACATACAATAGCAATACAAACATCATTATGTTAATTTCTAGTTACATACAATGGCAATACAAACATCATTAAGTTAACTTCTCATTACATACAATGGCAATACAAACATCATTATGTTTATTTCTAGTTACATACAATGGTAATACAAACATCTTTATGTTAGCTTCTTGTTACATACAATGGCAATACAAACATCGTTATGTTAACTTCATTGCATACAATGGCAAAACAAACATCTTTATGTTAACTTCTTGTTACATACAAAGGCAATACAAACTTCCTTATGTTAACTTCTTGTTACATACAATGGCAATACAAACATCATTATGTTAACTTCTCATTACATACAATGGGCAATACAAACATCATTATGTCAACTTCTCATTACATTTAATAGCAATACAAACATCGTTATGTCTACTTCGTTACATACAATGGCAACACAAACATCTTTATGTTAGCTTCTCGTTACATACAATGGCAATACAAACATCATTATGTAAACTTCTCATTACATACAATAGCAATACAAACATCATTATGTTAATTTCTAGTTACATACAATGGCAATACAAACATCATTAAGTTAACTTCTCATTACATACAATGGCAATACAAACATCATTATGTTAACTTCTCATTACATACAATAGCAATACAAACATCATTATGTTAATTTCTAGTTACATACAATGGCAATACAAACATCATTAAGTTAACTTCTCATTACATACAATAGCAATACAAAACATCATTATGTTAACTTCACATTACATATAACAAACATTATAAACATTTTTTAATTAAATCTAAGTCCAACCCAATGAATGACATATAAAAGAAAAGTAAAAAACTATTGCTTTGGATTTTTCGTTAAATGCATTAATTACACCAAGTAACACAATTTAGTTCATTGCATTAATTACACTATGTAATACATTTTTTTCTAAGTGCTACATTTCAACTGCTTAAGTCTAACTAAAGCCTTTCGAAAAAGCGACTACATTCAACACAAACTTTAATTTTATAACCGCCTCCCAGAAAAATGTCGTATTTATTGTGACAAACAAGGACATTGATATATTTGCGTTCATGCGGTCTTATAATAAAACACTAACATGATAAATAGTCAGCCAAAAAATCAAAAAGGTTCAGAAATGATTCGATTTTCTAGATGAGCTCGTGTAATTTAAATCGCTTCCTAGAAGAGACCCCCCCACCCAAGGTTGTCCCCAATGTTATTTTCGTTACACTGTCCTTGGTTCAAAGTTCAATGTATCTTGATGAAACCACTCTTCTTTCTCCACTGAGTAAGCTCCCATGTTATCCTTGAATTTGTCATGATAGTTCAAAGAACCAAAGTTTTTGTTGAACAATTGCTATTTTCCGTTTGATTTAGGTATAATGGGTTAGGAAAACACACTTAGTACCAGAATAAAAAAAGTGTTATTGAATCGAAAAATGTAGCAGATTAAAAAATACGATTTTCTGTATTCTAATGAAATATAAAACTATAAAAATCTTTTTTTTTTGGAATCGAATCTGGCAAATTATTATAGATAGCCATTTTATAATGAGTATTTCATTAGTTTTATTTTACAATGGTACGAAATTATTGTTTTACTTAACAACGAATTCAATGTTTTACTTAACAACGAATTCAATGTTTTACTTAACAACGAATTCAATGTTTTACTTTAACAACGAATTCAATGTTTTACTTAACAACGAATTCAATGTTTTACTTAACAACGAAATCAAAGTTTTACTTAACAACGAAAACAATTATTTTGTATATAAGAAACGAATACAATGCTACGACCTATGTTTAGTATCGGAAAAAAGCTTATGAAATCAAAGTAAGATACGTTCAGGAGCTAATTGTTACGGACAATAGATAATCTAAAAATATGTTTTCCACACTACGGAACATTTCTAAGTCTGTTCATTTATGTTGAAGGACACATTAGCGTGCTTAGAACAACCCCCGGCATTACGAAATGTTATAATAATCATGAAAAAGGGATATAAAACAAGAATATGTGTGATTTTTAGATTTTTCGTTAGGACTATACCAAAAATAATTGGGAAAAATAATTTTACTCCAGTCTAGTGTTGTGGTTTCATCCACCGAAACCAATTACGTACCATTCCTTAAAAAATATGGAACTATGAGGTTTATAATAAATATTACAATTGGATAAGTTCTATATATTTTTTTGACCCATGATGTATATATCATTTTGTAGGTCTTGGCCTGCCAAGAAATGACATTTGTCCATTTCGCGATCTAATCTCTGAGGGCCGAAAAAAGGAGCGTATTAAGTACCATTTTTTACTATATAAGCTATATTAATAAAGGAGCGCCCTATATCTCAGCAACCATAAGTCCTAAACCCATGATGTATATATCATTTTGTAGGTCTTGGCCTGCCATGTGTACATCAAAAGTTCATTTCGCGATAGGACCTCTGAGGGCCGGGCTTCAGGGCTCCTAAGGGGCTTATATATATTATATATGGCCCCATTCTACACCTTGTACGTTCAATAACCCATTCATTTGGTGCGAAATACTGCAGCACGTAGTTTCACCAAGATTTATTAAGAAACTCATCAAATGAAATAGTAAGCTTGTGTTCTGAGTTTAATTGAAAGTATCAGAGCTATGCAACAATTGACGGAGTTTTCAGACGATTAAATGACTACAATTTCGAATGTTTTCAATTATGAGTCCTATTTCAGTAACCACAAACCACTTGTAGTTAGGTTTAAGAGAAAATATTTTTTTCAAATATAAAGAAACGTCTTTATAATATGTTTTTTACAGATATATGCATTACACAATTGAATTTATAAACATTTCCCAAATTTACAAATATTTACTGAAAGCTAACAAACGTACTGATACATAACACGAAAATGCGTTAACACGTCCTGTGTCCAGAATGGAACAGGCTTAATTGCTTTTTATCTTCCATATTGCATTGCAATATCATTGACCTGGTTAAACTCTAGAAGCGTTTTAATCAAAATGCATTCTTGCATAGTTTGTCTCAACCTTACAAATATCTATTAAAAGCACTCCTAAAGCAACATAAATTAATATGATATTTATATAAAATATCATGAATTTGTTTTCTTCCATTACCTACCCCTCCACAATTTGTAAGAATTAGAAAAATAATCTACATTAGTTACAGCAAACATAATACCCACAATTATTTAATAATTGTTTTGTACCAAACTTGTGAAAACTTTCAAACTTTTTGGTCCAAGTTTTTTTGTTGAGGAAAATGATTTTGACTTTGCCTTATTGGTAAACATTTTTTTTTCTTTCTGTTTATGTTGTCCATGCCTAATGCGTGGTACACATTTTTTAAAGGTATATTCATTTTTTTTTCAATCATCAAAATAAATTAAATAACACGAAGCTCTGACTTCAGTTTATTCTTATATAGAGTGTTATATGACGCCTCAATATATAGAGTGTTATATGACGCCTCAATATATAGAGTGTTATATGACGCCTCAATATATAGTGTTATATGACGCCTCAATAGGGCGCAGTCGTTTTGTTCTTTTTTATTGGAAGATTGCAGCTTGGATTCCCGAAAAGTTTTTAGACGGGCGCGGGAGGTGCTAAAGAGCTAGGGAAGGTATCTCACCCAAATAACACATAACGTTTTTCTCTTAACTGGGGCTTTCAATTTCTGCTTTCCGCGAGGCACGTGGCCCTATTTCGACGCCACGTGCCCCCTCAACTTGAAGCCAGCAACAACCATAAAGCCGGCACCGATAATTCAACACATACACTATGTGACCAACCTTTTATTTCTTTCAGGTATTTTGTTTACCTTTATTGGTTTTGGCGGGAACTATATTGTGGTCGCTGAAAATTATAACATACACGGTGGATTGTGGGAAACATGTGAGACTGATGAATGTTTGAAGACCAGCTTTGTGCTGCTTAATTCTAAGAGGAGCAAAGGAAACATTTTTAGTTTTACGTTTTGTTTCTTCGTCATTTTATCAAATGTTGAGGGCGTGGCAATTGTGCTGGGGTAGGGGGCCGTTCAGACCATCTAAGGCTTCCTCCGCACGACCGAACTGTGCCATTTTTCGTCACTTGTATGTTGCCATAATAGTTTCCTGAGGGCCCGCCATTGAGGATATACTTTCCCAGACAAACTCATTGGTCTTGTGTTCTTGGAAGAAGACTCCACCAAATATTTTCATCATTTATTTTCGAGAGCCTGTAATTTGCTTGTCGTTGCTGATAGAATTATCCATAAACAGGGCAATTCGTTGGTAGGCTAATCTTTTGCAAGCCAAGATTATGTTTAATTCTGCCATAGTGGTCATCGCTGACTCAATACTGGTCCGAATTTCCGCCTCGCAGTTTAGGTATTTGGATAAGATGGCTCTTGTGTATCTAAAATTCTGAACTTCTTCAAGATCTTTATGTTCATTATGATCTTTGTATTACTCTCATCTGTTGCGTTCACCATTATCTTGCGTGTATCTGAACTGATGTCCGTTCTATAAGCACCCGCCTTATCTGCAAACTTGCACTTGCCCAAACATATTTATATCACTGTGCATTTTATAAAGCTCTTGTCAAACAGTTCAAGTATTGTTTACGAAATAAATCTATTTATATTCACTGACTATTTGGTTGCTCCTACTTATAAAGACATAGTTTAAAAAAAACAACTTTTCATGATTTACTTCATCTTGTAGTTTGGCTGGATGCCAGCAAAGGAATGATGGCTATTTCTATCATCTGCCAGTTTCTGACCATTTTGATGACGGCCATTGAGTTATTTAGGCCAGTGACCAAACTAATGGGGTGGAACACAGCAGGCGTGGCAGCTTTCTCAGGTGAGTAGATGCGCAGACTGACTACTTTAAGTACACATATTTTTTTCTGTAAAAATAGATTAATACCGACACTGCATTTGGAATTTAAAAATACGTTACAAAGAAAAAGTCAAATTAAGTAAAAAAATCAATAAAAAAAAAAAGCCAAAACAGACCAAAAAATTCACCACACCTTGATGACCACACTTGGATGACCATACTTTGATGATAACCACATTCTCATGACCATAATTTGTTGATGACCACATTCTCATGAGCATACTTTGATAATGGTAGTTTGATGACATCACTTTGATAGCTACACTTTTCTGACTACACATTGATGACCATGCTTTGATGACCATACTTTGATGACCGCACTTCAATGACCATTCTTTGATGACTACACTTTGATGACCACACTTTGATGACCACACTTTAATGACCATACTTTAATGACCATACTTTGATGACCATACTTTGATGACCACATTTGATGACCATACTTTAATGACCACACTTTGATGATCACACTTTGATGACCATGCTTTTATGATCACACTTTGATGACCACATTTTGATGACCATACTTTAATGACCACACTTTGATGACCACACTTTGATGACCACACCTTTATGATCACACTTTGATGACCACACTTTGATGACCACACTTTAATGACCATACTTTGATGACCATACTTTGATGACAACATTTTGATGACCATACTTTAATGACCACACTTTGATGACCACACTTTGATGACCACATTTTGATGATCGCACTTTGATGGCCATACTTTGATGAGCACACTTTGATGACCACACTTTGATGACCACACTTTGATGACCACACTTTGATGACCACACTTTTATGGCCACACTTTGATGACCACACTTTGATGACCACACTTTGATGACCACACTTTGATGACCACACTTTGATGACCATACTTTGATGACCACATTTTGATGACCGCACTTTGATGGCCATACTTTGAAGACAACACTTTGATGACCACACTTTGATTACCGCACTTTGATGACCACATTTTGATGACAGCACTTTGATGGCCATACTTTGAAGACCACACTTTGATGACCACACTTTGATGACCGCACTTTGATGACCACATTTTGATGACCGTACTTTGATGGCCATACTTTGATGACCACACTTTGATGACCACACTTTGATGACCGCACTTTGATGACCACATTTTGATGACCGCACTTTGATGGCCATACTTTGTTGACCACATTTTGATGGCCATACTTTGAAGACCACACTTTGATGACCACACTTTGATGACCACACTTTGATGACCACACTTTTATGACCACACTTTGATGACCACACTTTGATGACCACACTTTAATGACCACACTTTGATGACCACACTTTGATGACCATACTTTGATGACCGCTCTTTGATGGCCATACTTTGAAGACCACACTTTGATGACCACACTTTGATGACCGCACTTTGATGACCACATTTTGATGACCGCACTTTGATGACCACATTTTGATGACCGCACTTTGATGGCCATACTTTGATGACCACATTTTGATGACCGCACTTTGATGGCCATACTTTGAAGACCACACTTTGATGACCGCACTTTGATGACCACATTTTGATGACCGCACTTTGATGGCCATACTTTGATGACCACATTTTGATGACCGCACTTTGATGGCCATACTTTGAAGACCACACTTTGATGACCACACTTTGATGACCGCACTTTGATGACCACATTTTGATGACCGCAATTTGATGGCCATACTTTGATGACCACATTTTGATGACCACATTTTGATGACCACACTTTGATGACCACACTTTGATGACCACACTTTGATGACCACACTTTGATGACCACACTTTGATGACCACACTTTGATGACCACACTTTGATGGCCATACTTTGATGACCACATTTTGATGACCGCACTTTGATGGCCATACTTTGAAGACCACACTTTGATGACCACACTTGGATGACCGCACTTTGATGACCACATTTTGATGACCGCACTTTGATGGCCACATTTTGATGACCACACTTTGATGACCACACTTTGATGACCACACTTTTATGATCACACTTTGATGATCACACTTTGATGATGACACTTTGATGACCGCACTTTGATGGCCATACTTTGAAGACCACACTTTGATGACCGCACTTTGATGACCACACTTTGATGACCACACTTTGATGACCACACTTTGATGACTATACTTTGATGACCACATTTTGATGGCCATACTTTGAAGACCACACTTTGATGACCACACTTTGATGAAAATAAATAAAAGTGGGTTTTTCTACATCTTCCAGCAAACACCCTAACGGAATGATATTTAATGATTTAGAATGAGATTCACATTCCTCAACAATTCACAAATAGTCCTGTCACAATTAGTCCTGTCACTAATAGTCATGTCACAAATAGTCATGTCACAAATAGTCCTGTCACTAATAGTCCTGTCACAAATAGTCATGTTACAAGTAATCATGTCACAAATAGTCATGTCACATACAGTCATGACACTAATAGTCCTGTCACAAATAGTCATGTTACAAATAGTCCTGTCACAAATAGTCCTGTCAAAATGTGACCCACATTTTAAATTGTATCACGGCTTAGCTTAAAATAAAGGGGCTAGTGTAACCTGTTTTAAAGGGAAAATAAACTTATTTAAACCATGACAAAAAAAAACCTTTAGCGAAGCTATCCATTGAAACACAAAAGTCTGAGTTTTCAAAGTCTATTACAAGAAGTTTTAGGTCGGGAATTAATGGGTTATCTACTCTGAAATTGTGAATCCAAAATGATGAAAAAATTTGTTTTAAATGCTGTAACTTTGAACAGTTCGAAATAATGAAATAATTTTTCTACAAAATCTGCTGTTTTCTTGAATGTCATTAAAGAAAAAGAATAGCGAGTGTTATAAATATAGCGAGTTTTATAAATATAGCGAGTTTTATAAATATAGCGAGTGTTATAAATATAGCGAGTTTTATAAATATAGCGAGTTTTATAAATATAGCGAGTTTTATAAATATAGCGAGTGTTATAAATATAGCGAGTTTTATAAATAGAGCAAGTTTTATAAATATAGCGAGTTTAAAAATATTTTGTCAAAAAATAATGAGAATGTCCAAAAAAAAATCCATCTTAACGGAATTCTTTTTTACAGTTTTATCATCTTTTTACCCTCATAATTAGACTCAGTCTTCCTTCACAACATGATATATCTTTGATTCATAACTAAAAAACTCAATTTCTGCAGTTTTTCATATAATTAGTTTTCGTAGTGACCTTAACTCACTTATAAAAAATATTTGGAAGAAAAATGAAATAAATTTTTCTATAAAAATATCTTCATGCTTATTTTCAAAAATAAATTAAATAATGTAAATTAAACGATTTAGACCAGTTTACATTGCCATGATTGTCGTTTTACTTCAACAGCTTTGAATGGAATCATTGGAGTCTCTGCGGCATTTGGAGAGGGCAAGCGTTTTTTTGAGGACTATACCAAGGGGATTACCTACAAAGTGGGCTGGTCATTTATTCTATTTATGTTCGAACAATTAGTGTATCTTTTGCTGCCGTCTGGCATTACTTCCACTCCAGAAATAAGACCACACGTCGTAACCCAGAAACAGCCGAAATATGAAAAGAAATATTTTTCTATTTGTTCTTTAAAATACAACCACTTTATACAATGAACAATAATGTCCCGGCCTGTGAAATTTTTTTATGATATGTATGTTATGTTTTATGTTATTAGTATGTGTAATTTTTTATTGTTTTAAAGTAAAGTAAGTAAAGTTTCCTTAGCCCTAACGGACCATCGGGGCAGATTCTATAACCACAGCATATGAAGGGATTTGATTGGTTAGCACAACGCCCAGCCGCCTTTACTGCACCAACTTAAGTCAGGTACCCATTTAAAGCTGGGTGGACTTGTGATCGATGCCGCATGGCACAAGATTGAGGAGATAGGCCTATGCAATTCTACAAATTTATTTGATTACAGGACCATGAGTCTGTATTCACTTTGCTGCACGCTAGCAATATTATGGTGGCTAAAAATTCCAGTCTAGATAGGAAGATACATGGGCGTATTCAAGGGGGGGGGGGCAAATGCCCTTCTTGCCCTTAGATGCCGCACGTATGACGATCATAATAAGCCATCCAAAACTTAGGTTCAGATCATTCTGGACTTCATCCCTTGCAAGGATAGTGAGAGAAAGACATGCAGAAAGAAAACTACATAGGCAGGGCCATTTTAAAGTCGTAGGCCCTCCCCGACTGCGATTTGAAATCTAAATAAACTTTCCGCATTGTTAATTACACAGCCCAACAAAATTTTTTTTTTGCGAATTGCCAAGAATGTTTGAATGAATTTATAGCAATTCATGTGTGCTGATTTCAAAACTGCCACTGCTTTTGCTGAATTGGCTCTAGTTTCTGAGATATTGGACACCCTTGAAAATACGATTGTACCCTTTGTGTAAAACAAATGCAATAAGTTTGGTGTTTGTTGTGTCTCATTGTAACTATCTTACAGCACCATTTCTGAAGCATGACGGCTGTTGGAAATATTTTATTTTGTTACGAACCGCAGAGATTATATATTTCGATGACTTCATAGCGTTATGACATAACCACGAAGTTGAGATCGATTAACGAGTGCGCGTTTGCTTGAGAAGTTTGCAGAATATTTGTCTCTCTCTATCGCGCTGTAATTGGTGAGTAAATTTTGTGTACTACGTCACATTGTATAGTTTTAATTCGAAGATTGGTTGTGTTATATTACTTACAGTTTAATTTAACTATACCAAGTTATAACTTGGTTTATTTTGTTCTCTTTTATAGCTGCTTTCTAAAGACATCATGAGTTCATCACGAAGACGCTGCAAAGATATTTCGAATGTATTCTGTTACATCTGTGGAGAATACATGATTGAAAAGCAAAGAAGAAATATAACCAACTTTGTGCAGCAGGCATATTTGGCTTATTTCGGTGTGAAGCTGGGAGACCAAGACAAGTCTTGGATTCCCCATAAGGTCTGCAAAAACTGTGTGGAGAGCCTACGGCAGTGGACAAATGGTGAGAAGAAAAGTGTAAGTTTCGGTGTAGCAAAGGTATGGCGAGAGCCGAAAGACCATTTTGGTGATTGTTATAGGCTTCAATCACCACAAGAAATCTAAGTGGGATTATCCTGATCTTTAATCTGCGAGGAGACCAATGCCACATAGCAGTGAAGTTCCTATACCAGTGTTTACTGGATTATTAGAGCTTTCATCATCAGACTCCGACGAGGGGCAAGATCTGGAGTTTTTGGCATGGTTGTTAACAATACTCTTAAATTGTATCGTCAATACCGATACCAATACTTCATGAAAATAGTATCGCCGATACCAATACAAATACTCAAGTAAAAATGTATTGCCAAAATTGATACCAATACAATACCAATGCTTTTAAGAACAACAAAATAATTTTATTTAAAATATAATGAATGCGAGAATAAAAAAAAAAGTGAAAACAATAAAATACAATGTCAAAGCACAAATTTATTGCTAATTACTTTAGCACTTGGCAGATGGCCAGTGGTGTAGTTACTCGACTGTCGACTTCAGAATCATGGGTTCGATCGTCGGTGAGAACGATGGAAATTTCTCCACAAGTTCACCCAGCTTTAAATAGGTACCCGACTTTAAGCTGGGGAAGTAAAGGCGGTCGGACGTTGTGCTAACCACACCATCCCTTCTTATGCCGAGGTTATAGAAACAGATGAATCCCCGATGGCCCGTCAGGGCTAAGGGAACTTGAGTATTTCATCACTTGGCAGCACGTAAGAAGACCATCATTTCAAAACGATCATTGCTTAGCCTACAATAACGTAATGGCATAAAAATACGCCCACCTAATGAAAACAGGCGCTCAACTCAGCACTAGCCGATCAACTCTGCAATATAGTTTCTTAATGCTTGGGTAGGTTGGGTAGGGTGCTAATGAAAGCATTTCTGATGAGTTATCTTCAAGATATTTATCTACTTCAGCAGAACTTTACTATTAAGCCTCTTCTGCCGCCATACAGTAAAAATGCACTGCTGACTGTATTGAAGCTACACCACCCTGCCAAGTAAGTTGAGTGGAAACTGCACTGAGTACAATGCAGGCACGCTTTAAGGTTTGTTCAACTTCAGCCTAGTGATCCAAGTTGTCTTGGTGGAGAGGTGGGTGGTATTATAATGGTAGGGTTGATGGTTATGATTACAAGTAGTGATTGAATTTATGAAGATTACTTTTAAAACAATGTATTAAAATCGTTATAGTTTTTCTGCAAATAGCTAGTAGTGTAAACAAAAAAGTTTTGGTATCGAGTATCGAAAATTTTTCGTTTAAAATGTATCGGCGATACACAAATCAATACTTGATACAAAAAGGATCGGCAATACAGCAACCAATACTAAAAAAGTATCGCCGATACTGTTTTGGCCGATACCGATACTTCGATACTAACAACCCTGGTTTTTGGAAGGTGAAAACAGTGGAAGCGATTATGAAGGAAGTTCTTTAACACCTCAACCATTCAGCCAAGAAGAACTCAATGACCCAATACGAGACCTAAATCTGTCCAAGCAAGCATCTGAGCTTTTAGCGTCCAGGCTCAATGAAATAATTTTTCTCAAACCAGAAGTTAAAATAACATCTTATTGGAAAAGAGAAGAGTTTCTTCTTCCATATTTCAGCCAAGAGGAAGATCTTGTTTTCTGTAATGACATCCCTGGACTTCTGCTCCAAATGGGACTACAAGACTACCATTTCGAAGACTGGCGTCGTTTTATAGACAGTTCCATCAGAGGCTTGAAATTTTTTCTGTTACACAATGATAACCGTTATGCATTTCTTCCCATTGCTCACTCAACAACACTTAAAGAAGAGTATGAGAATATCAAAACAGTATTGCAGAAAGTCCGTTATTACGGGCATCAGTGGTCAATTTGTGTTGATCTAAAACGGCGAGCAGCGTACACAACACTACATAAAAGGTTCAACTTTCATCTGGACAGATCTCTGTCAACTGATCAAACAGTTTCGAAAGCCAAGTCACTAATTGAGATGTACCCATCAGATCTGGAAGAGGCATTTACAAATCAATTTCTTTTGTTCCCACGGATGTTTGCTGACAAGAAAACTGTGGCTGAAATGCTTACAGAATACAGAATACAGAATACGTTGGTGACAAGTTCCGGATCTATCTTTCAATTTTCGGAACAAGTGCGGAAGGGGAACGTTCCTTTTCTAAAATCAGATTGATAAAAAGGTATCTTCGGTCAACGATGGGACAAACACGACTATCCTCCCTGGCATTACTATCAGTTGAAAAGGATTTGATGAGGGAAATGACATTTGAGAACGTCATATGTGACATTGCTAAGACAAATAGCCGAAAAGTGTACTGTAATTTACATAACCTCAGCACTGCAGCTTGACATGCTCAGGTGCTCATCTCACACGATTATATATATTTACTTTAATACAAACATTATTAAATTTTACTGGCATTCTGAACTTGTTTTCACTTTATGTTCTGGCTTTCGTAGGCCCTTGTAAAGTCCGTAGGCCCTAGGCACAGTGTCTACTGTCTACTGTGCCTAGTTGATAAAGCGCCCTCGACTGAGGTGCGCCGCGAGTACAACAAACTAATAGAGCAGGTCTACCGAGGCCAAAAGCAGAAATGGTTAAATGCTTGCGAGAAGTAGGATTAAAAACAACTTTTGCAAAACTTTAATGCGGGGATGGTTAAAACTGCCTCCCCAATCCAATGCAAACGTACTCAGGTCTGATAGCCAGTGATAGCAAGAAGCGGTCAGTAAGTAATCAGAAGTAATATATCTAAAACATTGGACAAAGTCAGTTTTGGAAAAGAGAAGGCTGATGTCGGCTCGGAGAGTACTGTCACGTTCAGAGCCCCTTTTTATTACAATGAATTGCTGTCAGGCAGTGTCGCATGAGGTCGTTCACTAGCTATACTCATTTTGTGGGTGAAGCAAGTAGCTCACTAAAGGGCGCATGTGATAAGCTCCTTGAGTTTGAACGAAATCAGTGGTTCTTGAGTTGGGACGATGGGTGACGGACAGAAATATCTGGGGTCAATTGAAGCTGACGCCCTATGCCGACCAGTGGTCGGGGATGCGTAGAGTCAAGCAGACACTAATTAGTTTCTGCGCCGAGGAACACTGCGCTGAGTCTGCGCATTATATTATCACGGACACACTTAGTCTCAGCTCGAAGATAAACTGAGAGTTCTAAGAGAGAGAGAGTTTTATAGGGGCCGGGGAACTGGGAAGATATGAAAAGGTGGCTGACGAAAAAAAGCCACCCATTAGGAGAAAACCCCCAGCGGACAACCCCCCCCCCCAAAAAAAAAAATATTAAGATCGAATTCAAGTCGATTTGATTGATAACACTGGCCAACAGCCAAAAAATCGTCCGGGGTTTTTCAACTGATTTAGACTAATTTTGGTGTTCTGAGTCAGAAAATCAGATTGATTTTGCTCGGTCAGGTCAACTTCTTGAGATACAGCCATAGACCTACCTGACGAGCTATACGTATTCTATTATCAGGGGTTTTGAGTCCAATCATTTCTCTAAATTAACTGCATAAAAATTAGCAGCAAAAAACTCACAATTATAGAGAGATAATTATATTTTATTTATAAATTATCAATCTGGATTTTCACTTGATTATTTAATGCATCAGCACTTGATCGGGCACAGCCTCTAGTACCCCGACCTTCCATCTGCCAGTCGTCCAGCTGCTCACTGGGAATAAATTCCTGTACCAGCGTTCAGAGATCTCTGACAGCGACGATGAGGACACCACTTTAGACGAGGAAGGAGATACAGAAGAGGAGTATGAATCACAAGATGGTCCGCAGCCGTTCTCACAATGTGAGCTTAATGATCTGGTTCGGGATCTCAGCTTGTCGAATAATTCCTCCGAGCTGTTGGTCTCCTGACTCAAAGAGAAAAATCTACTTGGTAAGGACGCGCGTACCACTTTCTTCCGTAGAAGGCATGAGGACTACATGGCCTACTTCTGCCTGGAGAAAGACCTTGTGTACTGCCGGGATGTCGCTGGTCTCCTTGATAAACTCGGCGGTCCTCAATACGATCCGAGAGATTGGCGACATCTGCAACGGTCAAGGTCCCCTTGCGGGGTCCCTGCGGTCGTTATCTATTGGTATGATCACCTACTGAGTTCTGGCCAGCATTTATATTTGTCCCAGCCACACAGGACGCACAACACAACGATTAATTGATAACCAAACACGTACAGTTACAACGTGTAGGGTTTATTCACATAAAATCAAACAGGTAAATGGTGTCCTCAAAAGGACAGTAGCGTTACCGGCTACTACAAACAATATTATAATCAAGTATAACATACATCAAAAATAGAATAGTTACCTGGGGTGGGGTAGTTCTAAAAGAACTTAGGCTAACAGCCTATTTCCCCCACACCCGTGGCGAGTGTTCGCTCGACTTCACTCCGACGAATCAGTGCTGACTGAATCACAAATTCTGACTGACTCCCCCCACGCCAAATCGACCGGAAAGTCAGCCTCGCTATCAATTCTCCCGCGGCGAGATCGACCAATGGCCGACGAGCTTGTATGTCACGTTCATCGTGCGTGATCTGCTGTCCCCTCACTCGTGGACAGGGGAGATAAAGGGACACTCCCCTCTCGCCCCTCCCCATATAGAATTCTCTTCCCAGGTGACAAAATGTGATAAGTGGGTGCTAGACAGACTGACCACAGTGAACACCTGGGAAGACAAAGCCTTTGTCTATCCTATATATTATCTCCTCCCTCTCGAGTGATAAAATAGGAGAATGTTCTGGATTTCATAAAACTTAAGACACAGAATGTGACAGCAAGCGCTCTTTGAAGTGTGTACTTCTCCACAACGGGAGCCATTTCGCCTCAATCCCTCTTGCGCACTCCACAACTCTTGAAGAGAAATATGAAGCAGTGAAGTATGCGCTCAACAAAATCCAATATGAGCAGCACCAATGGATCATCTGCGTCGACTTGAAGATGGTGAACTTTCTACTTGGTCAGAAGTCCGGGTTCACGAAGTACCCATGCTTAATATTATGTGGGACAGTCGCGACAGAGCCCAGCACTATGTAAAGAAAGAGTGGCCGGCGCGAGAGAAGTTAGTACCTGGGGCGAGAAACATCATAAACGAACCTCTTGTTGACCACCGCTACACATGAAGCTTGGAACAAGGATGGAAGGTGCTTCAACTACATGTGCCGAGCTTTTCCTCAACTGAACATTGAGACGCTGAAGGCCGACATTTTCGACGGCCCACAGATACGACAGCTCACAAAGGACACAGAGTTCAAAAACTCCATGAACACCCTTGAGTGCGCCACCTGGAAATCGTTTGTGCAGGTGTTGAACAACTTCCTGGGGAACACGAAGGCAGCAAACCACGCCAGTCTCATCAGCAGCATGATAGAGGACTTCCGAAAACTCGGGTGTTTGATGAGTATAAAGATGCACTTCCTGTTCTCACACATGGAGAAGTTTCCTGAAAACCTGGGGGCGATGAGCGACGAGCAGGGAGAAAGGTTCCATCAGAACATCCGCCAAATGGAGGAAAGGTACCAGGGGAGGTGGGAAGCAGTCATGCTGGCGGACTACTGCTGATCGCTGAAGAGAGACAACCCAGCAGCTGCTCACACACGGGAATCGAAGAAACGCCGATTTATGCCTTGAACTGAACTTTTGTTTGACGTAACGCTCATTGTGATACTAATATTATGATAATTATGCTTATCAAATTTGGCGGAGTAAATAAAAACGGAATGAATTTGAACACGTTGACTTTTATTTCTTGAGTAAAACGGAAAAAATCGTCAGCTGATGATTCGCAAAAAATGTGTTTTTTTTTTTTACAAAAAAACGATTTTTTAAAAATTTTTGTAGCAAAAAATCCTGACCTGATTAAGCAAAACCAAGGTCATTTTCGGAATCAGAGCATCAAAATTAGTCTAATTCAACTGGAAAAGCCTGGACGATTTAAAAAAAAAAATATTTTTTTGTTGCCCAATGTAATTCTATATCTTGACCATTGTCTAAAGGAAATGTTTTTCAATATTAAAGATTATGTCTGTCAACACAGTATATCAATATGTTCCTATGTTGATTTACCTAAATAAAGGATTGGCTTTCGACCACTGTGATTCTTATGCTGTTTATTTACCTTATGCTATAAAATGTGTTCATAAAGTGAGAAATAAAAGGTAGAATTAAGATACGGTCAGTCTTAACCTTGGGCTAAAACTATTACTTTTGTTTGTTTTTCCTGTATAAGTAAAGTTAACAAGGGATTGACTTTTGACCACTGTGTCTCGACGGGCTGATGCAGCTTAATGGGGTACTTTGAAAAAATAATTCACTTAAAAATACGTATTTTTATATGTATTTACATCCAGGTATTGTATATTTACATCCAGGTATTATATATCTACATCCAGGCATTATATATTTACATCCAGGCATTATATATTTACATCCAGATATTATATGTTTACATCCAGGCATAATATATTTACATCCAGGCATTATATATTTACATGCAGGTATTATATATTTACATCCAGCTATTATATATTTACATCCAGTCATTATATATTTACATCCAGGCATTATATATTTACATCCAGCTACTATATGTTTACATCCAGACATTATATATTTACATCCAGGCATTATATATTTACATCCAGGTATTATATGTTTACATACAGACATTATATATTTACATCCAGGTATTATATATTTACATCCAGATATTATATATTTACATCCAGGTATTATATATTTACATCCAAGTATTATATATATACATACAGTTATTATATATTTACTTCCAGATATTATATATTTACATCCATATATTATATATTACATTTTATAATGAGGGCCGAATAATATTTAAAAAAAAATAGGGGATGTATATATCATTTTGTAGGTCTTGGCCTGCCAAGTGTACATCAAAAGTCCATTTCGCGATCTGACCTCTTAGGGCCAAAATATAAGCGTTTCTTATGTACCGTTTTTGCTTATATTTTAAATATAAATAATAAAAGCTAATCAAAGGGGCGTAATCATTATTTATTTTTGTAATAGTTATTCAACATGATTACTTCCCTCTCTAAATTTATCAAAATCCATACGCGTGGAGCAATATTTATGGCTGTAACCCGGAAAAAAAATACGGATTTCGTCCGGCGTAAAAATTATGTCCCCTTATTAGATTTCTTCAGAATCCAGTCTATAGCCAGTAGGAAAAGGAATGGGGAAAGCAAGCATCATTGTCTAACTCCTGTTCGTACCTGGAAGCTGTCTGTTAGCTCTGCTCTCCATGGTTAACTCTGCAGGACATACCCTCATATCATTTCTCGATCAGTTTAACTATTTTTACGGGGACACCATAATGTCGAAGGAGTTTACAGAGAATCTCTCGATCTACACTGTCGAACGCTTTCTCAAAGTCCATAAAGTTGATGTATAGGCGAGTTCCACTCCAGGGACTGCTCAACTATGATGCGGAGCGTTGCAATCTGGTCTGTGCATGACCTTTTTGACGGAAACCTGCCTGTTCGTCTCTCAGCTGTGGGTCAACTTTGTCTTTTATCCTCTCCAAAAGGACTCGGTTGAAGACTTTGCCTGGCCCTGATAGCAATGTGATGCCCCTGTAGTTGTTGCAGTCGCTAAGGTCAGTCACTTTTTTAGGAAGCTGAGATATCTTTCCTTCCAGTTTGTTGGTATGTCTTCTTCCTCCCATATCCTTTCAAATAGTGGGTATAACATCTCCACTGACGTATTGAGGTCTGCCTTTAGTGCCTATAATGGGATGTCGTTCGGTCCAGCTACTTTCCCATTCTTTATCTGGGTGTTGGCTTTCCTGATCTCCTCTTTGGTTGGCTTGTCACAGTTGATTGGCAGATCTGCTATGGCTGGTTCAATGACTGGGGGGTTCAGTGGTGCTGGTCTGTTCAGGAGTTCCTCAAAGAGCTCAGCCCATCTGTTCAACTGTTGATCTAAATCATTAATAGTTTTCCCTTACTTGTCTTTGACAGGTCTTTCTGGTTTGTTGGTCTTTCCTGAAAGTCTCTTTGTTATATCATATAATATTTTCATGTTTCTGCTGTAAGCTGCCTGTTCTGCTTCAGCTGCCAGTCCATTCACATAGTCTTCCTTGTCCTTTATAATACTTCTTTTCACTTGTGCTATGTGCTTCTGCGTATTCTTCTTGTGCCTTGCCTTTAGCTGATCTAGTTTTACTGTTGTTCTGTTGCTTTCTTCTTCCTCCTGTCCTCTATCTTATTCAGGGTATCAGTTGTGATCCCCGCTTTGTGATGGTGCTTCATTGGCCCCAGGACCTATTGGAAAGCAGTTCTTAGTGACTCTTTCACTTTCTGCCACTCATTTGATACACTGTACTCCTCTTCCACCAGTTCATGGAGCACTTCATATTTGTTCTTCAGCACCAAGTTGAACTGATCTTTTATCTTAGGAGCTTTCAGAAGGTTAATGTTGTACTTTTCTCTTCTGTCTTTCGTGCTTGTCTTATATCTCTTCAGCTTCAGTTTCAGTTTCGCTACAACCAGATAATGATCAGACGCTACATCCGCCCCTCTTCTCACTTTTACATCTTGTGGGGATCTTCTAAATTTCCTATTAATGCAAAAATGGTCTATCTGATTCTCTGTTACTTTATCCGGGGATATCCATGTATTCTTGTGGATTTTTTTATGGAGAAATATGCCCCATCCAACGACCATGTTATTGAGTGCACAAAAGTCTGCAATTATCTACCCATTCTCGTTCATCGTGCCCAGTGGATGTGTGCCCATGACTTGCTCATAACCTATGTTTTCGGACCCAATCTTTGCATTGAAATCTCCCATGAGGATGTTACATCCTTTCCAGGGAAGGTTTCAAGTATCTTCTGTATTCTACTGTAGAACAGGTGTTTGTCGTCTTCATCGCTGTCGTTTGTTGGTGCGTAACACTGGACTATATTAGTTTTAATTTTCTTCTTGGTACGGAAGAAAGCAGTGATGATTCTGGGACCGTGTGCTTCACATCCAATAAGTGCACCCTGTGCTTTCTTGGACAACATGAGGCCAACAACATCCCTCCCCCGATAACAGTCGTCTCTGTCCAGCTTGGGTCCACCTCGTCTCGCTAATGCCTAAAATGGTCATTCTGTTTCTCTTCATCTCTGCTGCTATCTGAACCATCTTTCCTGACTCATACATGGTCCTGACATTCTATGCATTGATAGTGGATTTCCTGGTTGTCAGAAGGATAGTTGGCTTTGTGGTTTTCTTTCGGCTTTCACCACAACTAAGCTTCACGAGTCTTCATGATGAAGAAAATTCTTCTCCCAGGACAGAAATGTCTGTTTTCTCTTTATTTAGTGTTTCTGTAGCATAGGGTTTTTAACAGGGCGGGGTTGCTCGCCGTACGCCCAACCCTCCTCCTTTTTGAGCCGGGCTTGGGACCGTCCTTGGCAGAGTTTGTGTTCCTGTAACCAAACTAAATTTGTAGAATTACATATCTCCTCAATCTTTGTGCCATGCGGCGTCGATACGCTCACATCCACAGACAGGTGATATATCGTTGAAATCTCCACCAACAATTGTTTGTGACAGAGTACCCTCGGATATAACAATACCAAGCTCCACTGGAGGGGGGTGTAGACTAGGTATGTGACTTGAAAAACAAATTTTGTAATTTTATAAGTGGCGTGCCAGATTTTGATGAACTTTTATATAAAAATAATAAATACAAAAAAAATCACGTACCAAAACATTTTTTAGTTTAGAAATAATCCATTTGGCTCTTTTTACTGAAGTTCACTTTTACTCCTGTTGTTTACCAATAAAATTCTATTTCCTATTCTCTATGTTAGATTTTTCAATTATACCTGAGTTTGAATAATTATTTTAATTTTGCTTAATTTTATTCTTAAAAATGTCTTACAAAAAATCGTCACTTTCCATTGCTAAAAATCAGGACAAATGGGCGAGTAATTTGAAAAAAAATCAAAACACTCTTAAGAAAAGAAACAAAATTGGAATCGAGATCGAGCCATTGCATTCACATTCTAGAATGCCAAAAGAGTGGAGGATAATTGGTCGCTACATGGGCTTGGCCTCTATGGAAAAATCCAGATTGAAAAGAGCTGCAGCACTCAGGAAAGAAGTAGAGCTATTATGGAGCTTTTTGAATTTCCCAATACTGTCTTTGCGATCAGAAAAATTGAAACTTTAATTAAAAGGTATGATGTTCATTTGAAAAAACCTGTGGGAGCAGTTTGATAAGTTATTGGATGTCACAAACAAAACTGGTCAATGGTTATGTGCTGAGGAAGAGAATGTCTATAGGGGAGATAATCTATGCCCTTGTTGTATTCAAGCGGAAAGGGGCGAGAGAGGAGTGTCACGCGTGAAGGTTGGAATTGTTCACGAGTGAGGGGGCAGCTAATCACGAGTGATGTTCGTGACCTTCCGGCTTGCCGGCCATTGGTCGGTGAACTCTCGTTACGCAACACGAGAGTTGATTGCGAGGGAAAACGGGCAGTCAGTCAGAATTATTCAGTCAGCGTTGAGCAGTCGAGAAAGAAGGTACACGAGGAAGCCCGAGGTGCGGTAAACCAGTCTGGGCTGGTTTCGACCGGCCCAGCACTGAGTTCTTGTGAGAACTGCCCACATCAGGTAACTCGGTTTAATATACTTGATTTAATGTATTATTGTTTTGTAATAGCCGATTAAGCTACTGCCCTTTTGAGGGCACGCTGATGTCCATTCCTTTTGATGTGAATAAATATGTGTTGTAATGTCTTTTACATTTTGAGTTTGTGCTCAATTCCTCGTTGTGTTGTGCGTCCTGTGTAACTACGTGGCTGGGACAAATATAAATGCTGGCCAGAACTCAGTAGGTGATCATGCCAATAGACAACGACCGCAGGGACCCCGCAAGGGGACCTTGACAATAAGAAACAATCACAGCAATCTACTTCTAGTGCAGTTTCATTAGTTCAGTCTGGGAAACTACCATTCCGAAGAGCAGCATTAGTAAGCAAAATTTTGCATAAGTCCGGCATAAAAATAGCAATTCCTTCTCAGTCAGGTGTCCATCGAGCTGTATTCAGAGAAGCAAGTAAACTAGAAGAAACATTAATAAATACTTTGCGTAATAGCTTATGGTCTTTACATTTTGATGGTAAAATTATTAAGAAAAAAGAACACCAAGTAGTTGTATTAAAATATGAAGCAAAAGAAGTGAGGCTAGCCGTCTTAGTTTTACCTAATGGCAAAGCTGCTACGATTGGATCTGCCATTCAAAAAGTTTTAGATGAATATAACTTATTGTCAGCTATAAAGATGATAGTGTCAGACACTACAAATGTTAATACAGGGTCGAAGCCTGGTGTTGTGGTGAAACTTCAGAAACTGTTTGTTCAACATGGTGAGTCTGCACCAGTCTTTATAGGTTGTCAGCACCATATACTTGATCGTGTTCTTAGACACGTGTGTGATGCATTGCTCGGTGATTCAAATGAGTCTCCTAACATAAATTATTTATTTGTAAATAAGATGCTTAAAGATTATGAAATGTTAAAAAAAGATTTTGAAAGTAAAACAAAGAAATGTGCTCCAATTTTAGAAAAACAGGAAATAGGTTGGAGAGATGATATGAAATTTTCGCACCATCTAATTTGCGTTTTTAAGCATTTTAAGAATTCTCAGCAAATGCCAAAAGTTAATTTTAGCGCACTGCCTGGCTTCAGCAATGCCCGATGGAACTGTCGAGCAATTTTTGCATTGTTGGCCTTCATAATATAGCCTGATGAACGAAAGAACCTTCAGAAATTGTGTGAATTTATCTGTGAACAGTGGAGTGATGCCTAGTTAAGTGATCATCATTACAAAGCTGAACAATATGAACTTCTTTTGCATGCTGTTAATGATTATCCAAAGGGGTTGCTCTGTCTTCGAACTCATTGGTCTCAAAGTCCATCTCCAATACTCACTCCACGTAGCAATGTGTGTGCAGAAAGAGCAATAAAAGTTCTGCAAGATATTATTCCCCTTTGCCACTCACCAGAGAATCTGAACTTACGTTTTTTTTTAGAAATAAAAGTTTATGAAACAATACTTGAAATTATTAACAAATGTCAAATTTTCTAAAACTTCAAAATGTTTGGTGGGTGGCATTTTTCAACTTTTTAAATAAATTTGATATGGTTTTGTGTTTCTACAATAAAAAGTCATTTGTTGATGGAATGCCATACAAGTGTTGTTCTGAAGTCATATACCTAGTACACTATCTCCTATCTTTATTAACATCTATGGGGCCGTCCATAAAGTACGCCACGCTCCAAGGGGGGGGGGGAGGGGTATAAGAAAGTGTGACAGTTTGTGACAGGGGGAGGGGGGGTCAGGTTAAGTGTGACGTTACATTTTTAAAATATATTTTTAATTTTCTTTCTAATTTAATTATTTATTTTTTTTTTAGTAAAACTTTATGGTTTTAAAAATAATTTTCAAAAAATTTTGTGAAACACTTGAATTAGTTTTATGTCAAAATAGCATGAAATGCATATCTTTTCAATGTGTTGTTCACAATTTCTCATGCTAGTTAGGAGCAGTGCTCGATTTAAAAAAAAAACAACCAGTGCCGGGGATGAAAAAAAAATTCTGCAGAGCCAGCGATAAATGTCTATAGTTTCATCCCCAGCAGGGATATATTTGCTAAAGCTGGAGCGCTAATATACTGTTGCGAAGCCTTGTTTATGTGTAGCCTTACCGGTAGTGTTATTATTTCTTTGTTGTCTGCTGCATGATTATATCACTGATCAAGAAATTTGGAATTCGTATTATAATACAAAAAAGTAATTGAAGTTGCAATCCATCACTTCGTTAAAATAATCTTGATGCCTTATTCCTTGCAACTAGTGCACAAAGAAGAAGTGTTTTTAATCGCGTGGAACGTCGAATGGCTTCATTTAGTAGAGAACTGTCTGGTGTCTTATTGCCAAATGAACATTATGGCAGTCAAATCTATTCGCAGGGCAGAACAATAAATGAGGATTTGGAAAGAACAAACTTCAAGTTTGCAGGTGAAACTTAAGCTGAAATCTGGTCGCATGTGATTGTTGACCAATTTCCAACAGTTGCAGAATATATCAACCCTGAGAAATCTGAATTGGATGCAGTAGGACTGATGTTGCGACAAAGTACGGAGTTCATTTTTCATCGTTTTACCATCGATATTATTTCCTCCTCTAAATCCAATACCAATCAACCAAACAACTGATGGATTCAGAGCTTCAGAAAGAGCAGATGCAGATGCTCATAAATTTCCTTCATTGTTTGTAAAGTTGTAATATAACAATGAATAACCTAATTAAGTCTAATAATAATTAGTAATTACTAAGATTAAAACAAAAATTATGTGTCGGCATGATTTTATTTATAAGTTGTGATTTGATACCCTGTACATTGACAGTGTAAACAATTATTATTATTGTTTTGTATTGTGATGTCTAAAAAAGTTAATATTTAGAATAAGATCGTTGTAAGGTTTATTTGTCTATACTGAGTACATGTAGTTCGTATTGCGCAGTTTCTATAAAATTAAAGCTTAAAGACAAAGTCAGAGGAACTCGGTAGGTCTATATGTTAGTCAGCTGACTAAGTAATTACAAAGTTTAAAACATTTTATTTTTACTAGAATTATGATTTGATACACACTATATGTGGGGACGGGTGGTCGTGCGGTGTAGAGCGCTCGACTGCCGACCGGAGGATCCCAGGTTCGAATCTCAGTAAGAACCTTGGGATTTTTTCAGGTCATGGTGATAGTCCCCAAGTCCACCCAGCTTTAAATGGGTACCTGACTTTAAATTGGGGGAGTAAAGGCGGCTGGGCGTTGTGCTAACCACACAACCCCTTCATATGCCGAGGTTATAGAAACAGATGAATTCTACACTTCATCTGCCCTGATGACCCGTTAGGGTTAAGGGAACTTTACTTTTTTTTTTACACACTATATAATAACATATTAAATAATATTGTTTTATATATGGTGTCTCATTGATATTTAAATTGAAAAAAGGCAGTAATGTGTGATTATCTGTATAACGTACATAGTATCTATTACGAAAAGGAGTTGATTCCAAGATGGCGGTCTTTTTTTTCCTGTTTTTGACCTCTCCAGTTAAATATAGAGCTCAGTGTTGCGTGCACTTTGTGCTTCTTATTGGCATTTGGGGGCGTGCACATAGACACTTTGTTTTGCTTGATTTTCTTTTAAATTGTTAAAGTGCACTTCTGACAAGACATGGACCGTTGATTTATGGTGGGAAAAAGGGGAGTACTGAACGTAGGGGTTAGGACCATTCCTATAGGTAAATTGTTACCATTAGGTGTGTGGCGACTGGCAAGGGTAGACAGAAAACCATTGACATTGTATGCGTCATTTGATATGCTCACCTCGATGAAGGTATATTTTATCACGGGGTAGTAGTTGTAAAATATATAATTTTTTATAGTTGGAGCACTTGGAATAAAATACATTCTGAGAAAGTATTGTTGTGGAATGTACATAGGTTAGAGTTGCTAGAAAGTATTTCGACGGCAGTCTTTTCTCCATTACACAAGTTTAACATAAATCTTTCCAGGGGGAGGCCGGGCGTTAGTCGGGGCTGGCTATAATTATCTTAAACAAAGCATGGGTCCAAGACAGTGGTTAAACAGTTTATCTATTAGCTGTACGATTTTTTTGAGTTCTCGGAGAGAACGTGGGCGTTAGATAAAAAAGGTTGAACCGTATGATACACACACATTCTTCTGAAATAACAAAACAGCAAAATGTTCGATAATCTATATAAGTATAAATGTAAACTGGATTCACGCTTTTAATCATAACTCCGAAAGTTCTTTACCTTAAATTGCCTTAAAATATACATAAAAAATTGCAGAAAATTACTTGGCGTAATTACATTACTTTTTTTAAAAAAAAATATACCAATCCGCCGTTTGCAAACTAATAGTTCGTCAGCATTTTGTTTTAATTAACAAAAAGAATCGTAAATATTTCTTTTTACTTTTTGTTTGCAAATTACTATTTAATCATAACACCGAAAGTACACCCAAAAGCACTGCATTAATAAACATAAATTTAGAAATGACTGTATACCCGATAGAACTCATTTTCCTTTGTTTATAGTTTTAAATGATTGATAATTATTTTTAAAAAATGTGTCTGTTTTTTTTTTAAATAAACAGAATTAGAAACAAGGGCTTTCTCAATACTTACTATTACATTACATAGAGCTTAGCCACGGCAACGCGTGGCTGGGTACAGCTAATTAACAACAATTTTTGAATAATAGTTAAAAAAAAAAATCACATTTCGGATCGAAAACAACGACGCACAATATAATTACATTATGTTATATACTACCGTATTATAATTTCTATATTTTTATAAACAAAAGACAAAAAAACTGACCTTGGGTTTTCTTTGATTTTTTAATGGTCCAAACTTGGGCTTTTCTTTCTTTTTTTTTAATAGTATTAAAACACTGCCGATGCTATCAGACATGTCTTTATATCTATTATACATTTATACACATTTAAAAAAAAGTAATTTTACAGCAGTTGGACGAAACGGAAGCATAGTTCTTGAATAGCAGTTTGAAAAGACGTTGAAATAAATAAATTCAAGTGAATTTCAGCCTAGAGACAGAAAAAAAAAATAACGCAAAGCCCATAATGCTGTATTAGGCAGGAAAAAACAACAAACTTGGTCAATTCCACACTGACTGAAAGTTAAACATTTAGTCAACAAAACACTATTCTTATATGAAATCATACATTGGATTAGCATTGGGTATAGCCAAATGCAGCTAACTGCCAATATTTGGCATCAAGTATTTGACAAGTACAAATTGATATCACTGGTTTGCATTTGAACATTTTTTTTTCTGAGGTCTGACTTTTTAAAAATGTTTCTAGATCAGTTTTTTTGTGCTGATTTCAAATGTGTAACTGTTTTTTTTTCAATCAGTTCAGGTTTTTTCTTTCTATATCACAGTAAAAAAAATACTGTTGTAATGTAACATGTAGAAAACTAAGTTATTGTGGAAGAAATGTTTTTTTCAAAGAATTTCGTTGGTGATGTGCATCTGGATCACCTCTTTTGAGGCACCAGCAGTAGTCAGCAAGCATATTTACATCCCAGCATCCCATCACACGAATGTCTTGATAGAAACGCCCCCCCCCCCACCAACCGTCCTTCACTAATATCGCCACAGTTGTCAGGAAAATAGTCTATAAATGTGACCTGGGGAAATGCATTTTCACAGACATGCGTGCTCCAAGAACTTTGAAGCCATGAAGTAGCTCCTCAACCACCAGTTCGTAGCCTGGACTTCAGTGGCTACCAAGAAAATTCTGGACAACAGACTTGAATGCACGCCATGCATTGAGTTGATTTTTATTCAGACTTTCCTCAAACTTGGCATCTTTTACCAACTCCCTAATTTGTAGGCCATCAAAAATCTCATCTTCCAATTTGGCCTCACTTATATGTGGACATTTTTACTTGAGGAAGGCAAAAGCTTGGCTTTTTTGTCTAATGCTTTGAAACGTTTTTAATTAGGCCAAGTTTGATATATAATGATGGAAGCAAAATTTTCTCAGGGTTGACAAGAGCATTCGAAATAATTTTATAGGAACCTGGTTCAGATGAGGTTTTTGCGTTTTACATAGTGCTGTCTGCCCAACTGTCCCATAAACAGAGGAAACATGGGTACTTTGTGTAGCCACCTTGTAGACCCAGTACTAACGCTTTAACTTTAACATCCCCACATACCATCCAGTTGTGATCGTTATATGGTATACTTAACATGATATTTATTTTTTTCTGTTTATATCACCTAGATTTGTCATGCAAAAATAGCAATCAGTAGTGTGATCCTTTCTTTCCCTCCAAACCATTGGCACATCAAAAGGAAGAGACGATTGGTTCCTCTTGCTCGAACGTCGTAGACCCACGGCACATGTTTTACTGCATATGTGGAGTGCAAAGGGTTTGTCCCGATCACCAAGTTTCACACCAAAATAAGCATGATGTGGTACATGTAGCTTTTCTAAACAAAATTTGTGATCGGCGACTGCCTGTATGGCAAAGTGACTTAACTACGTATGAAGCAGAATCTGTTTGGATTGTTTTTACACTTTCTTCTCATCATGATGGTCACCAAACTATTTGAGTGTCACGGGTTGTAAGTAGTTTGGCGAAAACATTCCCACTTTACCCCTCCAACCCTTGATTTGCACGGCTAATAGTATATAATACATATATTTAATATATAAAACATATATAATAGTATATGTTCCATTTCTCCCCTCTCCACTTTCTACCCCACCCCCGTAATTACGTCATACAGCAGGTGACCAGCGAAGCTTAGATGGAAGGCCTACAATCCGACGAGTGAAGCGAGGGTTGAGGAATTTGTCAGTAAGATGTCATGTTGCAACTCTGACCACTCGGCCACTGCTCGGCTACCGACAAAGAATAGATGTCCGCTAAGATGTCCGGCTACTATTGCTTTTGTCGGTATGACGAACATTCACCCCCCTTCCTTTAGGGCGGAAATTAGTGACCACTGATTGGCAGTGTAAAGAGCGCGGATAGATGATTGGTCAGGGGGTCACGTGTGCAAGAGTGAAAGTATGAGAGAAACGGAAAATAGATCATTCGACTTAAGTTTCTCGTAGAGAACGGTCAACGGAGAGAGAGAGAGAGAGAGAGAGAGAGAGAGAGAGAGAGAGAGAGAGAGAGAGAGAGAGAGAGAGAGAACGCCTTATTCACTTTGTTCATTGTATTGGATTATTTTTGCTGTATTTTGCAAGCCACCAGATCCTGTTTAGGACTGGTGCCTTTATGTAAATAAATATTTGAGTGTTGTTACACAAGACCTGTTGGTTTATTTTCTTCAGTATTGCACGTTCTACCACCTGTGATACTCTGTGGCAGAGACACAAATATAAATACAAGTCCCAATTAAGTCAGCAACTCTTACACTTACACGACAAACCAAGAATACCTCAATAGGGGTCCTCAACATTGAGTAAACAGTTTTTATGAATCAATTGATGGTTTCGTTGCTTGTAAATAAAATTTATAAGATGCTTCTAAAAAAAAAGTAGACGACAAAATTTTACATTCAAATTAATATAAATTAGCAACAAACAAGATTTAAAACCTATTTTTATATAGTCATTGGCGGCGGAACGAAATATTTTAAGGGGGGGGGGCAAGCCAAAATATGACTGAAAGACAGATTTTACCCCCTTAATTCAATAATAGAATATAGTAATTTCAATATTATTAAAAAAAATTATATATAAAAAAAAAATAAAAATGAACATTGAGCACTTCTGTCGTCAACTGATTCATTACTGAAATGAATGTTACGTATGTTACTATTTAATTTTTAGCTTAAGTGAGCAAATTCGGTAGTCTCTCAGGATTTTTAATCATTGTAAACATTGCAGCTTTATGTGCTAACTACAAATATAACAGTTAGTAGACCTATCTCTTGTTTTTCAGGGCATACGCATAATATCAGTTTCAAACATTCCTTTATTATTTATGTCTGATATACATAAAATGTTGACACATACCTTGCTTTTGAATCATTTTTGTATCGTAATGTCAGTTTGTTTACAAAATTTAATAGTGAAATTAGATCAGAAAATGACTGATAACACAGCCCAACAAAAAAAAGTCCAGTTGTATGATGGTTCCAGTTGTATGGTGGTCCAGTTGTATGAAGGTCCAGTTGTATGATGGTCCAGTTGTATGATGGTCCAATTTAAGATGGTACAGTTGTATGATGGTCCAGTTGTATGATGGTCCAGTTGTATGATGGTCCAGTTGTATGATGGTCCAGTTGTATGATAGTCCAGTTGTATGATGGTCGATTTGTATGATGGTCCAGTTGTATGATGGTCCAGTTGTATGATGGTCCAGTTGTATGATGGTCCAGTTGTATGATGGTCCAGTTGTATGATGGTATGAGGTTGTATGATGGTCCAGTAGTATGATGGTCGAGTTGTATGATGGTCCAGTAGTATGATGGTCCAGTTGTATGATGGTCCAGTAGTATGATGGTCCAGTTGTATGATGGTCCAGTTGTATGATGGTCCAGTTGTATGATGGTCGAGTAGTATGATGGTCCAGTTGTATGATGGTCCCGTTGTATGATGGTCGAGTTGTGTGGTGGTCCAGTTGTATGATGGTCCAGTTGTCTGATGGTCGAGTAGTATGATGGTCCAGGTGTGGTGCCAGTAGATGGGAGTTGTATGATGGTCGAGTTGGTATGATGGTCGAGTTGTATGATGGTCCAGTTGTATGATGGTCCAGTTGTATGATGGTCGAGTTGTATGATGGTCCAGTTGTATGATGGTCCAGTTGTATGATGGTCCAGTTGTATGATGGTCGGGTTGATGGTCCAGTTGTATGATGGTCCAGGCGATGATGGTCCAGTTGTATGGTGGTCCCGTTGTATGGTGGTCGAGTTGTATGATGGTCGAGTTGTATGATGGTCCAGTTGTATGATGGTCCAAGTTGTCTGATGGTTCAGTTGTATGATGGTCCCTTTGTATGATGGTCGAGTTTATGATGGTTCAGTTGATGGTCCAGTTGTATGATGGTCCAGTTGTATGATGGTCCCGGCGATGATGGTCCCGTTTTATGGTGGTCCCGTTGTATGGTGGTCCCGTTGTATGATGGTCCATTTGTATGGTGGTCCAGTATTGTGACAACCCATAAATATAACGGTCAAGTATTTATATAATCTGTCCGATGTTATCAAAGTATCATGGTCTAGAAGTACCATGGATTAGAAGTATCATGGTCTAAACTATAGACCAGTGGTTGCGAACATTTGGCACGCGTGCCACAGTCGGCACGTAGAGCCTAATCATTCGGTACGTGACTAAAGTATCACTTCCTTTAATTTTAATTGGAGTCTTGGCACTTTGCTAAAAATAAAGTGTTTTTTTGGTTAAATATTTGGACACACGGTTCCATATTTGGACACACGGTTCCATATTTGGACACGGTTCCATATTTGGGCACATGGTTCCATATTTGGGCACACAATTCCTTGTTTGGGCACACAATTCCTTATTTGGGCACACGGTTCCATTTTTGGACACACGGTTCCATTTTCCGGACACACGGTTCCATTTTTGGGCACGCGGTTCCAAAAAGTTCGTCACCACTGCTCTAGAGGTGTCATGGTCTATTATTTCTTTCACATGTTCTAATGACAGTACAGACATTGGCAAACTACGGCCTACGCGCCAATTTCGTCCATTCAGTCAGTTGTCTGGTCCTAGTTGCGCTCCTCTCCGCTCGTTCTCATCTATGACTTTTAAAATTAATTTATACTAGCTGTACCCTGCAAAACTTTTGCATGAGTTGATCAGAGATATAATTTCATGTGTATTCTGTTGATCAGTGATATAATTTCATCTGTATTCTGTTGCTCAGAGATATAATTTCATCTGTATTCTGTTGATCAGAGATATAATTTCACCTGTATTCTGTTGATCAAAGATATAATAGCATCACAAGTACGTGATAAACTATTTATAATCAGAGCATTTAGAAATATCGCTTTGGCTTATTTCAGTGTCATTCCAACTGCCAACTAACGTTCCTATCACTCTCACTTTAAACGATTTCTAGCTACTTGAGATCATTTACATGTTTCCGCCTTACATTTCAAAATTGTGTTCCCTCAATTTCACCAACTTTAACGTCATGAAATAAAATAAAAACATCTAATGTGGCAGAAACTCAGTTGAAGAGAGTCATGTGATTTCTGGCTACATGTCCACCAGGGCTGCCTATATGGATTGTTTTTTTTAAAGAAAAATGTTTAGAGAAATATGTTTAGAGAAATATGTTTAGAGAAATATGTTTAGAGAAATATGTTTAGGGAAATATGTTTAGAGAAATATGTTTAGAGAAATATGTTTAGAGAATATGTTTGTTTAGAGAAATATGTTTAGAGAAATATGTTTAGAGAAATATGTTTAGAAAATATGTTTAGGAAATATGTTTAGAGAAATATGTTTAGAGAAATATGTTTAGAGAAATATGTTTAGAGAAATATGTTTAGAGAAATATGTATTTTAGAGAAATATGTTTGATTAGAGAAATATGTTTAGAGAAATATGTTTAGAGAAATATGTTTAGAGAAATATGTATGTTTAGAGAAATATGTTTAGAGAAAAATGTTTAGAGAAAATGTTTAGAGAAATATGTTTAGAGAAATATGTTTAGAGAAATATGTTTAGAGAAATATGTTTAGAGAAATATGTTTAGAGAAATATGTTTAGAGAAATATGTTTGTTTAGAAAATATGTTTAGAGAAATATGTTTAGAGAAATATGTTTAGAGAAAAATGTTTAGAGAAAAATGTTAAGAGAAAAATGTTTAGAGAAATATGTTTAGAGAATCTAGATATAATAAAATCTATAAAGTAATAAATCTGGGTTATTTTATATTTTCATTTAGATGTAAAATTTTGATATTTTGCTACATGGTTAGTATAATCTATATATTTTTCATATATTTCTGGATAATTCTTTAATAACGTTGTTGGCAGTTGATGTCCACTTCTTGTGGTCGATACTGCTTCGAGCCTGCCCCCTCCCCCCAACACCCCACAGCTTAAACACCAGGAAAAATTGTCTCGCTTTGCAGAAAAAAAAATAAATGACGTTAAAAAGGAAAATCAACAAAAATGATATTTGATGTGAGATCTAGAATTTAGTTTCATGGCATTTACAAACTAAATTGTGAAGAAGTCGAGTCCCTGGTGGAATAGATGAGAAAATGTGTGTGTGTGTGTGTATGTGTGTGTGCGGGGTGGCGGGTGTGTTAACAAGATGAATCAACTCACTTCCCAGCCCAGTCAACAGACTACAGGAAGTCAGAGAACAGAGTTGCTGAACGTTGTTGTCTTAGCGTGCTTTGTCTTTAGTCATTAACATTTAGTTTTATAGTCTAGCTGTGTATGTGTTTTATAGTCTAGCTGTGTATGTGTTGTATAGTCTAGCTGTGTATGTGATGTATAATCTAGCTGTGTATGTGTTTTATAGTCTAGCTGTGTATGTGTTGTATAGTCTAGCTGTGTATGTGTTGTATAGTCTAGCTGTGTATGTGTTGTATAGTCTAGCTGTGTATGTGATGTATAGTCTAGCTGTGTATGTGTTGTATAGTCTAGCTGTGTATGTGTGTATAATCTATATGTGTGTGTGTGTTGTATAATTTAGATGTGTATGTAGTGTTTAATCTAGTCTAGCTGTATATTTGTTGTATAATATAGACTATCTGTGTATTGTACAATTCTGTCTAGTTTTGTATTTATTGCATAATCTTATCTAGCTGTGTATGTGGTTTATTTTCTAGCTGTGTGTGTGTGTGATGTTTAATCTAGTCTAGTCTGTAACTCATACTGTATATATGAAACTCAAACTGTACTCCGTGTAGCTCAGACTGTACTCTATGCAAATCACACAGTACGAAGTAACCTATGCTGTACTCTGTAACACTGTGTTACTTAAGACTCAGACTGCACTGTATATGTATATCTACTCTTTACTCAGTACAACTGGAGCTCCTTCTAGTGTGTGAATTTTGTCTTATACTGATAGTTCACAGACCAGTACTTATCACACTGTGTGTATGTCCTTTCATCCCAGGGTAACTAATCAGTCCAGTGTTAATGGTGAGACTGCCCCCCCCCCCGAGTCTAGATAACAGAATAAGATTTGAGTGTAGAGAGTTGTACAGACAATGTTTGTTTTCTTAAAATCAGTTTTGTATTTCCTTTTTAAAGGAAATGTTTTCTTCCAACAATTTCTATTGTCCCCCCCACTGACATGTCGTGGTGCAGTACAAGAATATAAGTTAGAACCTTCAAGAAACATTGTTGTTCATATAAACCTCACATAATGAAATAAAGTACAAGTACTATGACAGTTGATAACTTCTCAGAGTGTTTGTAATACACATTGTTTCTATAATTTACTTGTAAATTTTTTTTTTAGACCAGGATTAAGACAAATGTAACAAGACAAACTAGTTCCTGAACTTTCCAGTTATCATAAACATGCGTGTTTATATCTTTGAAACTGAGCCTCTATATAAATTATAGCGGTGTGGGTTCTGCGTTAAATCGAAAGTAAAGAATTAATACAACAGTATTCCAGTTTAAAATCTTCAAACGTAAACAATAGTAATAAAAATCATGAAAAAAATCGGATCTGCCCGAAACCAAAAATAACATAGCCTACTAATCAAACCTAAAGGAATATAACTCTATGCAAAGGTTTTGCAGGGTACAGCTATTTAATTAATAAAACACTAAATACTCACACTTGTACGGTGAACTTTTCCTCTACGGTTGACATGTTGGCTGGGTACACCTTCAGATTATCATGTCACAGACTAAAGGGATTATCATGAATTAGAGAGGGGCATGAAGCTCAATGGGCATTCAAGGACAGGGCTACATTATTTTTTTGTTCGGGGGCCCATCATTTCTCTCATTGGCCCCGAGTATAATAAAATACAATATTCAAATTATTATGTCACAGTCCATGACTTCAATGATTTAACAATGACTATGCCACAGAATATGATATATGAGGTGTTTACCAAAGTGTGGGGTGCGTACCCCAGGGTTGCGCGAAGATTATGGCGGGGGTTTGCACCGGATAGAGAACATTTGATAAACATGTACGACTAAAGAGAACCATTGAAATGAGGAGAAACCAGGACCCTAGACAATAAATGTAAATTGTTGTTTTTTTTACTAGGGTACTCGGTGTTACAAAAATCATAAGGGCACACAGGTATCAAAAATTTGGGATACACTGATATACAATATTCTGATTATTATTTACACTTGATTGGTTGAATTAGTAATCAGAAGTAGACCAGTCGTTGTGCATCATTTAATTTATTCACGTTTTTAAACCGTATCAAGATTTAACGTAAAATAATTGTATACGTAGTCAAGTATTGATCTTGATTATGTAGTTATCATATTTGCCTTAGAACACAAGTCTATGAAACGGACTTGTATTGGTGATGTTATGATAAACAGGAGAAATTAGTCATTGATGGTGAGGGAATTCATGGACCCAGTGTTATGAACAGTTGCAAAATAGTTCATATGAATATCTCTGAACAATATGACATTTTGTATGTCAAGTGTATGTAGCTTATCTTCATGAATATCTCTTCAATATGACATTATGTATGTCACGAATGTATGTAGCCATCTTCTATGAATATCTCTGAACAATATGACATTTTTGTATCACAGTGTATGTAGTTTATCTTCATATGAATATCTCTGATAAACATGACATTTTATATGTTACGATTGTATCATAGTTTATCTTCATATGAATATCTCTGAACAATATGACCATTTTATACGTACAAGTGTATGTAGTTTATCATTATCTCTTTCTTGGATCAAAAACATTATTAACTCTGTCCCTCACATATATAAAAAAACATAATTTCATATCTAGCTTTTAATATAAAGTTAATATAAGTTAATATTCAATTTAATATATGAATTAATATAAGAGTCAATATTAAATGCTTTTCATTGTTATGTTATTTACTGAATTTATAACAATCAGAAAGACAAAATATCTTCAATTTTTTCTAAGGACTGCCAACTATTTAGTTAAAGAGTTATCAGAAAAAATGGAAACATTATTTGTTATTTTTATTTACATATCTAAATGACAATATTACCCAAATCTATTATTTGTTAGCATTTTTATTATTTCTAGATTTCTCTAAAATATCTAGAATCTAGATGAAAAAAATCCAGTTTTGCAGCCCTGTGTTTTTAGTGCACAAACCTGACACACAAATCGTTCGTTACCCTAATGTCTAGGAATCTTCTCTCCAATGTTTCAAGTACAACTTCACACAAATCTTCTGTTACCTTGATGTTTAAGAATCAGTTTATCATTGGCAATCTACTACCAGATGTTTCTTTTATCTAAAATCTTCACACACCTTATTGCTGTTCACCCTAAGTTTGAAATAAACCATCAAAACTTTTCAACACTAGAAGATTGATCCACAGGTGAACTTCCACCCCCTCCCCCAACCTCTGACATTGTTGTGGTATTGTAATGTTTAGATCGACACCACTTCGTACTACCATGATGTTGATTCTCTGTAATTTTTATCCTCAGTGTTCAGATATTGTGCGACGTAGCACAGAATGTACTAGTATATATATTTCAGAATGTATGCAACTTATATACTGTACTCTAATTTAATAGACTGTACTTCATTTAACTCAGACATGATTTAACTATATTGTAATCTATAAAACTCAGACATGACTATATTTAACTAGACTGTAATCTATAAAACTCAGACTTAAATATTTAACTCAGACTGGACGTAATGTAAATGTCTGTTTATTTACTTCAGACTGTATACAATGAGACTGTACACTACCTAACTTTGACTGTATATAATGAGACTGTACACTACATAACTTTGACTTATACAATGAGACTGTACACTACATAACTTTGACTTATACAATGAGACTGTACACTAATATTTGACTGTATACAGTGAGACTGTACACTACATAACTTACTGAATACAGTGAATACACTACATAATTTTGACTGTATACAGTGAGACTGTACACTACCTAAATTTGACTACAATGAGACTGTACACTATAACTTTGACTGTATACAGTGAGACTGTACACTACCTATTTGACTGTATACAATGAGACTGTACACTACCTATGACTGTATACAATGAGACTGTACACTAGGGTGTTCCAAAAAAATGAAGCTTTGAAATGTATATGTCTCACCCAACAGAATATGTCTGTATGGTAACAGTAGTTAACCTGCAAAATTTCAGCTCATTTGGACAATGTTTAGAGGTCCCCCAGAGGTTTAAAGTTCCAGATTTGGGTGTAAAAGCATTCGCGGTCAAATCTAATACAGCGTTAATGTTGCATTATATGCGAAACTGATATATTAATTAATGCTTAGTATTGTTTATAATATTAAATGAAACAAAATATATCAATCTTGAATGGTTTATATTTTTAAATTTGAAATTTAAGTAAAAAATTATGAAAACAAAGTTTTATTCATTTTGTCAAGTTAATTTCTTGAATCAATGTCAATCTGCTTGAAAAATAATAATAATAAGCAATGCAAATAAGCATTCCTGCTATTTATTTTGTACTTTGTACTGTAGGGTAGACAAAAATTTAAAAAAGTTCTTCAAATTTAAATTTTAGCCAGCTGTTCACGATTACACTCTGCAAAATTTTTCCGATGTTTTTCAACCACTTGGAGCAAAAATTGTCTTTGTTCTTCATTCTTGGTGATACTGTCATTGAAATTTTGTATCAATGCTACACTTCGCTCTGCAGAGTCATTGATACAAGCCAGATTCTTTACAAAATCTGCTGCAACTTTAAAAGAAGATGGTGTATCTGACCAGGCTTCAACAGGAACATCTAGAAAACTGGCATCAATGTTGGATGTTTAAAAAAATGTGGTAGAAGCACGCAAATCAACAACACTTTTGATAGTGTTTTTATGAGATGCGGTCCACGTTCTGATTGCATTGTCCGAACAAGGCCAGTTTTTTTCTTTGTCCGACAAAAGGGTTTAAAATAACGCAAGCGTCGACAGTTCCGGACTCAAGTACCACGAGTGACGCACCATCATTTTCAATCCAGTCGATCGAAGAACAGCATCATCATATTCGTATAAACGCTTTATCAATAAGATATCATTCACAGGTGCATCTGCGGTGAGCCTGCATGAAAACCATGATTGAAGATAAACACATATGGTAAACCGATTAAAGCGCTGATTACCTTTTAATTCTCGAGCTGTTAACTGAAAGATGGTTTCATTGCCTGCAAACAATAGTTCGATTTTCAATGCACAGATTGCTTTCGCCATCCACCTTGCCCCATGTAAGGCACCAGGTCTGCGAATGCTGACATCAACCTCCAACCCAACCATTTGTGCAGCAAGCAGAAGAAATTCCAAATAATCATCACATGAATGACTGACCTCAAGTTGACATTTAATACATTCTTTAATCGAATCAGACACAATAATCAAAGGGGCGGATCTTGCTTGGGTGTGTGGTTTAATTCTGGCCATTTTGCTCGAAACCTTTTAAAAAACAAAATCTCTGGTCCAGTGGATGGTCCAAGACAAACATTGAATGCATCGGAAAGGAGTACTTCCAACATGTGATGACGGCATGCCATCCATAATAGATTACGTCCCAGGGCTACTTCTAACAGAGTGCAAACTCCATTGAGTCTTCCAGTATTGGAAGCCGTAGTGTCGAAGCACATGCCGATGACCATAGATTCGCACTTCCATGATTTGATATGTTCTGAATCAGCAGCTACCCATCCTGACCCGGATGCTAACTTGGGAACACCAAGAAGCTTTGTAGTGCCATTGACAAGTGACGAGAGCAGGACAGGTCATCGATCGCCGTTGTTGGTAACATGTCCGGTAACATCGGGCAATAGCTTACCATCCCAATGTAAAATTGATATTGAGGGAATATAGTCTTCTTTTATACATGCTGCAGCTTGTTGACGACAAAGCTTGCGATGACGATGCATTGTGCTCTTGGAAAATACTGTGTCAGATGTCGGAACACCAGCTTCGTTGAATGCGGATGCAAGTATCATTGTTGATTTTCTAATTATGGTGTTCGTTCTGTCCAGCACTGCAGCAACTTAGTTTTAAAAAATTAAATCTTCAAAAAATATGCACATTGCTTAAATTTTGCACATAAGGTATTTTATATGTTTTCTAGTAGAGCTGCTGTTCGATTAAAAATTTTAATCGAAATTAACGCATAATTAAAAAAATGTCGCAAATTAACGCATATTTAATCGAACAAGCAATTAAGCCTGTTCCATTCTGGACACAGGACGTGTTAGCGCATTTTCGTGTTATGTATCAGTACGTTTGTTAGCTTTCAGAAAACATTTGTAAATTTTGGAAATGTTTATGAATTCAATTGTGTAATGCATATATCTGTAAAAAAATATTATAAAGACGTTTCTTTATATTTGAAAAAAAAATTATTTTCTCTTAAATCTAACTACAAGTGATTTGTGGTTACTGAAATAGGACTCATAATTGAAAACATTCGAAATTGTAGTCATTTAATCGTCCGAAAACTCCGTCAATTGTTGCATAGCTCTGATACTTTCAATTAAACTCAGAACACAAGCTTACTATTTCATTTGATGAGTTTCTTAATAAATTTTGGTGAAACTACGTGCTGCAGTATTTCGCACCAAATGAATGGGTTATTGAACGTACAAGGTGTAGAATGGGGCCATATATATAATATATAAGCCCCTTAGGAGCCCTGAAGCCCGGCCCTCAGAGGTCCTATCGCGAAATGAACTTTTGATGTACACTTGGCAGGCCAAGACCTACAAAATGATATATACATCATGGTCTAGGAATTATGGTTGTTGAGATCTAGGGTGATGACAGACAGATAGACAGACAGACAGACAAAACGGGGACAATAGAGCATTTTTTTTCGAAAATGCTCTAAAAAATACTTTATTTATTGATTGTAACATGTTTTAATCTTATCAACATGTCATTTTAAAATAATAACAACGTGTTGTAATTTTTTCGCACTTATTTGGCCTAAGCAATAGACTTCAATAGAGTATTAAACCTTTGTGTGTGTGTGTGTGTGTGTGTGTGACGTCTTTGACAAGCCAGACCTTGAAATGTTCTACTCATTTTTGACGCGAGCAATTAAGCATCCTTGTTCATTTGTTCTCAGTCTCACATGTGGGTCGGGACTTGTTATAAAGTGTGTCGTTAACAGGAAAGAAAGAACAGAAGATGAAAAATGAAAGCTGACCGATAACATCAAAGAGTGTCATTTTACACAATATTTTTTTATTAATATAACTGACAGACCGATAAAAAAAAATATTTTTTGTTGTTCACTAAAACATTGAACAAATAGTTGATAGTAAGAAAGTAAATGAATGAAAAAATATAAGAATAACATTTATAGACTGCGACGCGCAAAGCAAAAACTTCAAAAGAAGATTAAAAGTAAATTTGTCCATCAACTCGCCGACTGTGGTTGTATTGGTGGGGAGGTGGGTAATGTTAATATTGGTAGATGACGTCACTTACCAACCACAAGTTACATTGTTTTAAAGCCATGACACTTGTCAATCAAACATTAATTGCATCATTCAGGGTCATAAGTTTGAATTAAGAAATGGCAATCCTATTGTTTCAAGGTCATGTAGCTGATATGATTTATGTAAACGTGACACTGTGTTCGGGTTTTTTTTCTTCTTTTTTTTTAAATCTCGTCTGATCTGGTTATAGAATTGGGTTATTAACTGATTTTTTTTATTTTATCTGCAACTCTGAAATAACACCATTTGGGTAAAATTTAACGCATTTAGGTGTTTGTGTTAAAAAATGTAATCGCATATTTTTAACGCATTAATTACGCTTTAATTGCAGTAAATCAACAGCCATATATAAAATTTAACTCAGTATCACAATAATTATGAAAAATACAGCCTTTGTCTCGGGTACAGATGTATTAGCAAGATGTTATACAGAAGTTATCCTATCAAAATACGATACAAAATTATGCGCAAAAAAAAACAAGCAATTAAGCCTGTTCCATTCTGGACACAGGACGTGTTAGCGCATTATCGTGTTATGTATCAGTACGTTTGTTAGCTTTCAGTAAATATTTGTAAATTTTGGAAATGTTTATAAATTCAAATGTGTAATGCATATATTTGTAAAAAAAAAAATTATAAAGACGTTTCTTTATATTTGAAAAAAAAGTATTGTCTCCTAAATCTAACTACAAGTGGTTTGTGGTTACTGAAATATGACTCATAATTGAAAACATTGTAAATTATAGTCATTTAATCGTCCGAAAACTCCGTCAATTGTTGCATAGCTCTGATACTTTCAATTAAACTCAGAACACAAGCTTACTATTTCATTTGATGAGTTTCTTAATAAATCTTGGTGAAACTACGTGCTGCAGTATTTCGCACCAAATGAACGGGTTATTGAACGTACAAGGTGTATATATAATATATAAGCCCCTTAGGAGCCCTGAAGCCCGGCCCTCAGAGGTCCTATCGCGAAATGAACTTTTGATGTACTCATGGCAGGCCAAGACCTACAAAATGATATATACACCATGGGTCTAGGACTTATAGTTGCTGAGATATAGCGCCCCTTTATTAATATAGCTTATATAGTAAAAAAAACGGTACTAAGGCCCCTTTTACGGCCCTGAAAGGTCAGATCGCGAAATGAAAAAAGTCATTTCTTGGCAGGTCAAGACCTACAAAATGATATATACATCATGGGTCTAGGACTTATGGTTGTTGAGATCTAGGGTGTACACGGACGGACAGACAAAACGGGGGCAATAGAGCATTTTTTTTTTCGAAAATGCTCTAAAAATGATGATACAAAATTTCTAGCATCTCGTTATTTTGATCTAATTTTAAACGGGTTCATTATACCTCCACCAATACACAACAGTATATAATGTAAACTAGTGAATGAAAGTTTTCTCTTTTTACATCGACCGGGAAGGGAGCAGGAGTTTATTTGTCGACGGGCTAAATATCCAAAACATCTTCATCATATATTACAAGTGGGGCTTCAGTCGACATACCTGGGGGTGAGGGTATGTGCGAATTGCGGCAGGGTGGGTGTGGTAGATCTACTTAATAATTAACGCATTTAAGTGTTGTGTTAAAAATTTTAATCGCAAATTTTTTTTGACGCGTTAATCGCAAATTAACACAGTTTTAATCAGCAGCCCTATTTTCTAGCATTTATTACATTTTCTAATTAAGAATCACACAATTTCAACTCTAAATAATGGTAGCAATGAGATAAATATAAGTATATTTAAACTGCATTTTATTCAACTATGGCATGCAAAAACTGCAAATTATTTGAGCCATGATTCGTCTGGATTTTTATGTTGGCCTAATACTGGAATTTTAAAAGCTCTTGGGGAACCTCTAAATGTTGTTCAAATGAGCTACAACTTCACCAATTCACTCATTGTACCCAAGAGACACGTATCAGGGGGTGATACACCAAAGATTTAAAAAAAAAAATTTCAAGCATTTCTGGGGCACCCTAATGGGTACTTCGTGAACCCGGACTGCTGACCAAGTAGAAAGTTCACCATCTTCTTTCGTCGCAGATGATCCATTGGTGCTGCTCATATTGGATTTTGTCGAGCACATACTTCGCTGCTTCATATTTCTCTTTAAGAGTTGTGGAGTGCGCAAGAGGGATTGAGGCGAAATGGCTCCCGTTGTGGAGAAGTACACACTTCAAAGAGCGCTTGCAGATGTCAATGAAGAGTCGCCAATCTCTCTGATTGTATTGAGGACCGCCAAGTTTATCAAGGAGACCAGCGACATCCCGGCAGTACACAAGGTCTTCCTCCTGGCAGAAGTAGGCCATGTAGTCCTCATGCCTTCTACGGAAGAAAGTGTTACGCGCGTCCTTGCCAAGTAGATTTTTCTCTTTGAGTCAGGAGGCCAACAGCTCGGAGGAATTATTCGACAAGCTGAGATCCCGAACCAGATCATTAAGCTCACATTGTGAGAACGGCTGCGGACCATATTGTGATTCATACTCCTCTTCTGTATCTCCTTCCTCGTCTAAAGTGGTGGCCTCATCGTCGCTGTCAGGAAGATCTCTAAACGCTGGTACAGGAATTTCTTCGCAGTGAGCAGCTGGACTACGGGTAGATGGAAGATCAGGGTACTGGAGGCTGTGCCCAATCAAGTGCTGATGCATTAAATAATCAAGTGAAAATCCAGATTGATGATTTATAAATAAAATATAATTATCTCTGTTTTTATAATTGTGATTATTTTGCTGCTAATTTTTATGCAGCTAATTTAGAGAAATGATTGAACTCAAAACCCCTGATATTAGAATACGTATAGCTCGTCAGGTAGGTTTATCGCTGTATCTCAAGAAGTTGACCTGACCGAGCAAAATCAATGTGATAATCGGACTCAGAACACCAAAATTAGTCTAAATCAGTTGAAAAACCCCTGACGATTGTTTGGCTGTTGCCCAGTGTTATCAATCAAATCGAAGGGGGGGGGGTTTGTCCGCTGAGGGGTTTTGTCCTAATGGGTGGCACTTTTTCGTCAGCCGCAGGCCATATCTGGCGTGCTTGAGAACTTTTTGACAAATTAATTATGTGACCTTTTCAGAGTCTTCCCAGTTCCCCGGCCCCAATAAAACTCTCTCTCTCTCTTAGAACTCTCTCATAGAACTCTCTCAGTTTATCTTCGAGCTGAGACTAAGTGTCCGTGTTAATATAATGCGCCGACTCAGCGCAGTTTTCCTCGGCGCAGAAGCTAATTAGTGTCTGCTTGACTCTACGCATCCCCGACCACTGGTCGGCATAGGGCGACAGCTTCAATTGACCCCAGATATTTCTGTCAGTCACCCATCGTCCCAACTCAAGAACCACTGATTTCGTTCAAACTCAAGGAGCTTATCACATGCGCCCTTTAGTGAGCTACTTGCATCACCCACAAAATGAGTCTAGCTAGTGAACGACCTCATGCGACACTGCCTGACAGCAATTCATTGTAATAAAAAGGTGCTCTGAACGTGAATTTACTCTCCGAGCCAACATCAGCCTTCTCTTTTCCAAAACTGACTTTGTCCGAAGTTTTAGATATATTACTTCTGATTAATTACTGGCCGCTTCTTGCTTTCACTTGCTATCAGACCTGAGTACGTTTGCATTGGATTGGGGAGGCAGTTTTAACCATCCCCGCATTAAAGTTTTGCAAAAGTTGTTTTTAATCCTACTTCTCGCAAGTATTTAACAATTTCTGCTTTTTGGCCTCGGTAAACCTGCTCTATTAGTTTGTTGTACTCGCGGCGCACCTCAGTCCAGGGCGCTTTATCAACTAGGCACAGTAGACACTGTGCCTATGGCCTACGGACTTTACAAGGGCCTACGAAAGCCAGAACATAAAGTGAAAACATGTTCAGAATGCCAGTAAAATTTAATAATGTTTGTATTAAAGTAAATATATATAATAGTGTGAGATGAGCACCTGAGCATGTCAAGCTGCAGTGCTGAGGTTATGTAAATTACAGTACACTTTTCAGCTATTTGTCTTAGCAAAGTCACATATGACGTCTTCAAATGTCATTTCCCTCATCAAATCCTTTTCAACTGATAGTAATGCCAGGGAGGATAGTCGTGTTTGTCCCATCGTTGACCGAAGATACGTTTTTATCAATCTGATTTTAGAAAAGGAACGTTCCCCTTCAGCACTTGTTCCGAAAATTGAAAGATAGATCCGGAAAGCAATATTTACATTTGGAAAACTTGTCACCAACGTATTCTGTATTTGTGCTGTAAGCATTTTAGCCACAGTTTTCTTGTCAGCAAACATCTTAATTAGTGACTTGGCTTTCGAATCTGTTTGATCAGTTGACAGAAATCTGTCCAGATAAAAGTTGAACCTTTCATGTAGTTTTGTGTAGGCTGCTCGCCGTTTTAGATCAACACAAATTGACCACTGATGCCCATAATAACGGACTTTCTGCAATACTGTTTTGATATTCTCATACTCTTATTTAGGTGTTGTTGAGTGAGCAATGGGAAGAGATGCATAACGGTTACCATTGTGTAACAAAAAACATTTCAAGCTTCTGATGGAACTGTCTATAAAACGACGCCAGTCTTCGGAATGGTAGTCTTGTAGTCCCATTTGGAGCAGAAGTCCAGGGAAGTCATTACAGTAAACAAGATCTTCCTCTTGGCTGAAATATGGAAGAAGAAACTCTTCTCTTTTCCGATAAGATATTATATTAACTTCTGGTTTGAGAAAAATTGTTTCATTGAGCCTGGACGCTAAAAGCTCAGATGCTTGCTTGGACAGATTAAGGTCTCGTATCAGGTCATTGAGTTCTTCATGGCTGAATGGTTGAGGTGTTGAAGAACTTCCTTCATAATCGCTTCCACTGTTTTCACCTGCCAAAAGCTCCAGATTTTGCCCCTCGTCGGAGTCTGATGATGAAAGCTCTAATAATCCAGTAAAGACTGGTATAGGAACTTCACTGCTATGTGGAATTGGTTTCCTTGCAGATTGAAGATCAGGATAATCCCACTTAGATTTCTTGTGGTGATTGAAGCCTATAACAATCACCAAAATGGTCTTTCGGCTCTAAACATACGATTGCTACACCGAAACTTAGACTTTTCTTCTCACCATTTGTCCACTGCCGTAGGCTCTCCACACAGTTTTTGCAGTCCTTATGAGGAGCCTAAGATTTGTCTTGGTCTCCCAGCTTCACACCGAAATAAATCAAATATGCCTGCTGCACAACTTCGGTTATATTTCTTCTTTGCTTTTCAATCATGTATTCTCCACAGATGTAACAGAATACATTCGAAATATTGTTGCAGCATCTTCGTGATGAACTCATGATGTCTTTAGAAAGCAGCTATAAAAGAGAACAAAATAAACCAAGTTATAACTTGGTATAGTTAAATTAAACTGTAAGTAATATAACACAACCAATCTTCGAATTAAAACTATACAATGTGACGCAGTACACTAAATTTACTCACCGATTACAGTGAGATAGAGAGAGACAAATATTCTACAAACTTCTCAAGCGACCGCGCACTCGTTAATCGATCTCAATTTTGTGGTGATGTCATAACGCTATGACGTCATCGAAATATATAATCTCTGCGGCTCGTAACAAAATAAAATATTTCCAACAGCCGTCATGCTTCAGAAATGGCGCTGTAAGATAGTTTTAATGAGACACAACAGACACCAAACTTATTGCATTTGTTTTACACAAAGGGTACAATCATATTTTTAAGGGTGTCCAATATCTCAGAAACTAGAGCCAATTCAGCAAAAGCAGTGGTAGTTTTGAAATCAGCACACATGAATTGCTATAAATTCATTCAAACATTCTTGGCAATTCGCAAAAAAAAAATAATTTTTGTTGGGCTGTGTAATTAACAATGCGGAAAGTGTATTTAGAATTCAAATCGCAGAGAAGTGCTGGTGTATTCTTTAAAAAATATTAAAAATGAAGTCGGTGAAGGCCTACGACTTTAAAATGGCCCTGCCTCTGCAGTTTTCTTTCTGCATGTCTTTCTCTCATTAACCTTGCAAGGGATGAAGTCCAGAATGATCTGAACCTAAGTTTTGGAAGGCTTCTTATGATCGTCATACGTGCGGCATCTAAGAATCCCTTAATGATCTCCGAGTAAACAAAATTGACTAACATAGGCGTCGCTAGAAAATTTTTTGTTGTTGTTTATTTGGCCTTCTATAACTTGATTAGACCTTCGAACATGTTCTTGCATATAGTTGTTTTTTATCTGGCAACTCTTGTTTGTTTATAATCTTCTGCCACTGAGTGAATTTTTTTAATTTATCCCAAATTAATTCAGACATTCAAAAATATAATTAATATAAAAAGATGAATATCAGAATTTTTTCGAAATTCCGTTATTAGAAGATTTTGGGGTGTCTGCAGCATCTGACTTATCATTAGCATTGAAGACAAAAGTACAAGTTCAGCAGCCAGACTCAACTGAAGCAACTGTTTCTAATTTGATTGTCGCTGTCACTTCTTCATGTCCTTAATTGGATATTGGACGGTAGGTCTTGAAACACAACCTTTCAAATGAGTTGAAATTGCAGCTGATACGTGATTGTTGGACCCCCGATAAAAAGTATGATTTTAGAGCTGACAGTGATGGAAACAGAGTTTTTAGATATGCATAGTTATCAGACTATTCACCGTTGCTTGTATACTCGCAAATGTTTAAAGGTGCCTTTTGCAAATAGTGCGTGTTGTTTCCGCTAAAAGTTATTCGAGAAGTTCAGGGGTCATTTGTCATTTCAACTAAGATGCACGTAGTCACATGCAAAGCACATGGCACAAAGGTTCTCATGAAGATGAAAGTAATTTTGTTGCATTATTGGAAGCCAAAGCACTTTCTATAGATGAGCAGTTGAACTCATCATTTAGAAGACAAATTAAGGAAAATCGCATCAAAGTTGGTCCCATCATTATTACAATCCTATTTTGTGGTATTCATGATTTAGCAGTTCGTGGAAAAATTCTGGTAATTTTTATGACCTGTTAGAGTTTCGTGTTGAATCTGAAGATGACGTTATTGGTAATTATTAGTCAATTGGTTATTGTAATGCTAAGTGTATCTCGGCAACTACGCAAAACACTATAATCGAAATGTGTGGGTCTCTCCTGCATGAAGACATTGTTCGAGAAGCAAATAATTCATTTGCATTTTCTACACTTGCCTACGAGACAACTGGCATTTCATGCAATGAGCAGATGTAACTTGGTGTTTGACAGCATTGGCTCTTCCAGTAACAACATGCACTATTGAGATCTCATTTAGCACTTTAAGATGAGTAAAAACGTGGCTACGCTCAACAACTGGTGATGATCGTTTATCTGGTCTTTGTATGATGACTATTAGAAATTTAAAGAAAATGTTATCAATCGATTTGGACAATACCAAAACGTTTACAATTTTTGTTCCAGAATAAATAGTTTAAAATTACAATATTATTGCTGTATCAGTGTAATTTATAATTTTATACTCTATTTTATTAGTATAGTAATTGTTCGACACTGAAATCATTATTTTAAAAATTACAATAATGTAATCAGTTATACTTGCAGATATAATTCTTTTTTATGTTTGATATGTGTACATTGTCTTCAATGTAATAAACTTTCAGGAAATTTAGTTCAGTTTTATTTTAATAACTTTATGACATTTTTCCAAAATTAAGGTTTTCGGGGGGTGGCAAGAAGGGCATTTGCCCCCCCCCCCTTGAATACGCCCATGTATCTTCCTATCTAGACTGGAATTTTTAGCCACCATAATATTGCTAGCGTGCAGCAAAGTGAATACAGACTCATGGTCCTGTAATCAAATAAATCTGTAGGATTGCATAGGCCTATCTCCTCAATCTTGTGCCATGCGGCATCGATACCTTTACATCCCCATACAGGTGATATAGCGTTGAAATCTCTACTAACAATTGTTTCTGACAAAGTACCCTCGGATATAATAATACCAAGCTCCATCTGGAATGGGGAGGGGGGTTACACTTTTACACAATTGTACTTCCTCTTATCCTTGTAAACGTTTATCACGGTCGTATCCATTTTTCCATTTGCATGGCTCGGTTGAGTATTAAGTGTATTCCTTACCAGTGTGGCTAGTCCCCGACAGTTTTTAGCCCAGGATGCACTCATGAAGTATAACAACGTCTACATCATTCTCATGTAAAAGCTTTCAGACTTCTAAATTCTTGACCATTACTAAACATGCACACAAAATTCCATTATGGAAAAATGATACAATACAGTTTTTAATACAAAGAGATTTGTATGTATGATTCATAGGTTATATGTTAATGATAACAGTAAAAGTATAAGTGAATTTTTAGCATACAATACCTAAACATGTGTTGGTAAATAAATCAAATAAGTTATGTTCAAACTTTTTGTTTAATAGCAGTTGATACTAAAATTATGTATTCTATAGTTATACAAAAGCAGTAAAGCTAATAGAAGCAGCAAATACATCTATATAAGTATCTAAATAAAAGTGAAATACTTCGTGTTCATACAAAAATAACCACAGTTACTGATGCGCGACCAATTGGAAGGTAATACAACTACATACATAAATAAAAATGAAATTTTAACACAACAGCAATTAGTAGTCTATATTGATGTTCGATTGGAGCTTTTTTTTCATATCCCTAGCCCAGGTAAGGTACACTGTGACCCCGCATTATTGTTATTGAAAGATTTCAAATTATCAATATTAGTATTTAGACTGCCGAATGTAACATAACTGTAACTAGAAAGAAAAATTATATTAAATTAATATTATATACATTTAAAAACACACAATTGTGATTGCATACAATATGTCACTTACACCCATAATATACTTTTTTTGAACTTTTTTGCAAACTGCTGCACTAGAATATGCTACATCATTGTAAAAATTTTGCATTATTAAAAGAAAATGGTTTTGCATTTTGATATTTCTTTTGGCATGTATGTGGTCTAATGGTATATATTATAATGCTTCTATCTCTTTGTCTTGTCTGTATTACATTTGTTTTCTTACCTGTAAATCTAACAGTGTTTGATAAAAACATTTTCCTGGGCGATCTGGTTGTATGCTGTATCTACATGCTGAGGGCCCAACTTCCAGACACCTACCTTAGTTTTCAATGGTTGATAGAATCTATGATAAGTGTACAACCTTTTCACACTGATGGCCACGCTGAACGTTAAATTCTAGATAGGAAACTACCAGAAAGATTTAAATCAATATAATGTATATATTAATGAAGAAATAAAGAATATATTTATCGCAGTGGCTATGCCCACGAAAATTTTCGTGGACACAGTTCGTAAAAAGGCTATGTCCACGATAAAAAAAAAATTCAGCCGGGACCGGATTCTTCCGGTCATCATGATTGTTTATTTGTTTACTTCAAGAAGAAGTACTTCCATCGATTAAAATAGGCTGTATCGTATTTACTAATGTTGAGTTTTGTTTTAATATCTTTATTTCAATAAAGCTGAATTTGACAATAAATATACGCAGTGGCTAGAGTTCCATCTAGACCAGCGGTTCCCTAAGTGGTCCTTACGGACCCCTACGGGTCCACAATATCTTTCAAGGGGTCCGGGGAAGATTAAAATTCATTTGATGGTCCCTTAACAACTTCAGGCGGTCCGTGCAAGGTTTAACATAAAATTATTTTATCAACTGTGAGTTAGCACGCAACGTGTTGCACAATCAAGATTTCGACATTTTAAAAAGAATTCAACTGAGTAATAATATAGTACAATGAAGGGTTGGCTAAGTCCTTAGAAAATTCCTTATGTGAGTACTTAAAAACATCTGAATTTTCTATACAGCTTGAAAGTACACTTTACCAGGTACCGAAGCTTATGTAAGATTTGTAAAAGAAGAATTTTTTCTTCAAGAATTGTTATTTGCTTAATGTTTGGAAACCGATACCAAATGTGAAACGTTATTTACTGAATTAAAAAGATTTTTACCATTTCTGTTGATACTGACAGTGCTCCGGCAATAGTGGGAAGATACCGAGTTTTTCAGTACATTGTTGCGTTCATCGCAAAAATCTTAGAAAACGTTTACATGGATCACTAGATTACGTCATTAAAGCAGTTAACAAAATTAAAAGGAATGCCTTAAATGAGAGATAATTTGCTTAATTTTGGAAAATGACGAAGACTATAATCGTTTACTACTTCACACAGAAGTACGTTGGTTATCTAAAGGTGCATGTTTAAATCGATTATATGTCCTCTTTGACTCAGTGTTTGAATTCCTGGAAAGCAAAGACTATGATTTGTGACGCAATTTAACTCAAAACTGACATAGCCCATATGACTGATTTATTTGACAAATTTACAAAACTAATTTGAAACTACAAGGTGACCAATTAAATTTAATCAAAACTAAAAGCGTTTGTAGCTAAACTTTTTCTGTACAAACAAAACTTGTGAAGAGGAGGATGTTCTGTTTCCAAATCTTCCGAATTTGCAAAAATGAGATGTCAACAATTAACGACTCTTCAAGCAGACCTGAACCAAAGACTTGCAGACATTCTTCACTTTTATATTCACGACTGTGAATTGAACCCTTTCGCGCGTGGACAAACTCAGATCCCAAACACATATGAATCCATAGAAATACAGGAGCAGCTTATTGAAATATCACAAATGAGGAACTTAAACCAATGTTTGAACGAGGATATCACAAATTCTTGTTATACAAACAGATCCCAATTTTATATCCTGCATTATGGGTTATTGTATAGGAGTTGTTGACTTCTTTTCTGTCTTCTTATGTGGTAGAACGTTGATTCAGTGCCGTTATGCACCTCATCACAACAAAGAAACCAACCAGAAATTACTGCTCGTGGGGATTTGCGGGTGCTTTTTAAAAAAATTGAGCCAACATCAATGCACCCATAACATTAATTCATTAATTTTTTTTTTAATTTAAAAGAAAAATTATAATTTCGATACTACTACAACAAATGATTCTTTTTTTGTATTTGTAATTTTTATGCATTTATGTAGTATTTTAATTTGGAGGTCCGTGGGCAAGTTTTGACTGTAAAAAGGGGTCCGTGTATCCAAAAAGTTTGGGAACTACAGATCTAGACGGATTAGAGTGTTTCAAAAAATTTTTTTTTCAAATTTAACCGCATAGGGCATTAATGTATGAGGATTGATGTAATAGGTAACCAGTAAAAATTTCAGTAAAAAAGATTGACATTAACAGACTGCTCAAAGGGTCTCCTTCTTTTGTCATATTCGTAAGCCTATATGATGCAATTTTTTAGTGGATTTTTTTTAAAATTGTCTTTGTAGTATACTATTATTGAAACTTAAATTGTTAATTCCGCATTATTCATTCTGCAATTTACAGTTACACTGCTGTGCGTTCTTTTTCTTTCAGATTTCAGAGTTCAATTGTAATAATTAATATGGCATCTGTACCTCAAAAGACTTTCAAAACTAGATCTGAAACCGATGTCTGGTTAATTGGTCAACAGTTAGCATCTCTTGATTTAGTCACGTGTTCTAACAGCCTACTGTTGTGCATTAGTTTATGACATAACGGTCAGTAGTTGAAGTGTTAGATAAATGTACAGAGTAGGAATGGTTACCCCCAAGGTGCTGTTGTTGAACGCATGCATCGGTAATGAACGAGAGGAAAATGTTTCGATAGATGGCTGTTGACATTCTTATTGTTAAATTCGTATTTTGATATTAGAGAAGTTAAGCATCATTAAACAAGGAATACCTTGTTTGGTTTTCTGATTTGGATATTTGAAGTGTTTTTGCTACTGTGTATTAGCGTGTGTGTTGTCCTTAGTGTCAGAGTGCTGACACCTAACAACATTGGTGGAGCAGCAGTTTAGTTGGTATTATTTACTTGTAAACACTGGTTCAGTTTTAAAAAAAATGTCCCAGTTGCTATCATCCGTTGAGGCTCGGGAGAGAATAGCGAGAGTCGCAAAAGAAGTAATGATGCTAGAAGGGGAGGAACTAATTAAGCATGTGGATAAACAAATGAAGGAACTATTAAAACAGGAGGAAAGACGAGAAATTCTAAAACAGAAAGAAAGAGACGAAGAACAAGAGGCATTAAGGCGAAGGGAGGAGAGAGACTTTCAATTAGAAATGCAGAGATTGCAGATATAAACGAAGAAAATTGAATTGGGTCAGGCCGGAAACATCAATCCGATCCCGTGGTACAGGAAAAAAATACGGGAGTTTGATGAGGCCAAAGATGACATCGATGCCTACCTAAAAAGATTCGAGGACAACTGTAGGTCACAAAACATCCCGGAAAATGAATGGGCGAACATACTGACCAATCTGGTACAGGGCAGGGCGCTGACCCTGTGTCAGAAGCAGGCTTGCGGAGGCGCCATATTTTTTTCCGGCTCCGGCTCCCACAAATTTGACGACTCCGGCTCCCTATTAAGATAGTATCACACGAGACAAAATTTGTTGTAATTTCTCCACGCTACCATGCCGCTGATAAAAAGTTATGCAAATTTCGCCGCGGTCACCCCCATAGTCAGGAACTTGGAAAATATACGCATTGTCGGTTTTACTAAAAACAAATCATTTCAGTGCATCCAGAAACATATCAATATTTTCGATCGAGGCTTACTAGTCGTCATTTTCATAAGTAGGCCTACTAAAAATTTATTTCAATGATCAAATTAGCCAATAGTAAAATGATACATTATTTAAAATATTTTAAAGACTTCATTCAGTATTTATATTTATTATTTATAAATTCGAAGTGACTATTTGGACCCGGGCAGGCCCGTAGCCAGGATTCTTTGGGGGGGGGGGGGGGAAGGGACGAAGACATTTTTTTTCGGCGGAGGGGGGGGGGTGCCGAAGAACTGATCCTGGGGCACAGGGGCGGATCTAGAGAACTTTGACCGGGGGGGGGGGCTGAAACTGTTTTCATTGTTGAAAATTGGTCTTTGAACAAAAAATATTTCGATAATTTAATGATGTATTACCTAAACTTGCGATAACCCCAAGAAATTTTTTGCAGTTCCTTATCTCGAATGGTGCATTTTAGTACTGATTGTTTAGCTATTAATTAGAAATATATAATTTTAACTAGGTTTCAATAATGCATGGCATGTTGCAGTTTTGTTAAAAATAATCTAAACAGTAAAGAGTTTTAATGATAAAAATGTATTGAGTCTTAGCAATTTCTGATTCCTGTTATAAATATATTGACCATTTGTTCTGCTACACAATTGTTACATAATAGATACCTGATTTATATTATTATACTGTTGGTTTAACGTACAACCCGGGAAGAACGACAAAGATGCACGAATATAGGTTAGCTATTTTGTATGATATTTCTTATAAAATATTGAAAACAAAGAACAGATCTATCAACAACAAATTGACCAGTAGCAATTATTCAATTTAAAATAAAATTAATTCTGCTAAAAAGTAAATTTGCAAATTAAATAACATCACGCAGAAATCACGGAGTTTGTACTTTATTATTTTATTATACATATGTATAAAAGTGAAGTCAGAAGTCAATATTATTTTATTAACTTATTTAAGTTGCTAGTTGTCCTCAGAAGATATCAATATATAAAACTATTACAAGGTTGCGAACAGGCCCACCGACAAAAATTTCGGGTCCCTGGGCTGGGGTTTCACGGGCCCCCGTGCTGATATTAATATTTTAAAAAGTTGATTGGCCAGCATAGTCCGAGCCCCTAAAACAAAATTTAACAAAATGATTGATGTTTTATAGCCGTTATTATTAAAATTTTGTCAAAAAGCTCAAATCATGCACGGGGGGGGGGGCCTCAGGTCGTGAACGGGGTGGGGGGTCATAGCCCTACGGGCCTGGACCCGGGTAACAATAAACTCCGATTTTTTATTCGGACCCCATCCCAATAAAGTCTGATTGTTATTCGGACCCGTGGCAAATATGCAGTTAGCTTAGCTATACATAAACTTTATTATTGTTTTTTTTATAATTGTTTGAATTGGTTGATTTAATCGTTACTCAGTGTCTAGGGTTCCACTAAGCGGACTCAGTATTATTATTTTTTCGGGTTCCGTCTAATAAAGTTTAAATATAGCTAAGCTTAGTGCATATTTGCCACGGGTCCGAATAACAATCGGATTTTATTGGGACCCGGGTCCGTATAGCCACAGCCTTATAAATGTATCTATTCTATTTCAGGTATTCTGTTTATAATAAAATTGTTAAATACAGAAAGCGATCATTTTGTTTTTAGTCTATTACAAATTCGCGGTCAAATAATACACGAAATGACGCGTTCTATTTGTCTTCGTAGTAAAAATTTATTTTTAAATGATTGATACAATTATTCTATGAAATAAAACTGTTTTAACTTTATATATAACAAAATAACATGCCATTAAAAAAATTTTGGAGGGTAAACAAGATTTAAAACGAACACAAAACGATTCCCCGTTAAAGATTTCTTGTGGTGATGTGCGTGCACGCTATCATTTAAACGCTGTCTGTTACTGTTGTGGCGTTCGTAAAACATGACAACATTTCAAATTGTAGGAGGCAAACAATCAAACAAATTTGCAATTTTAAAGCTAAAAAAAAAATTCTGCTGTAAAAAACAACATTTGGGAGGACCCTCAGACTTTTGTGAACAACGTTGCGAGTTACTTTAATAAGTGGCTACATTGTACCAATGTTGGCAACACTGCCAAAGACATTAGAGACTTTATCGTTATTGACAGGCTAACACACTCCTGCACATCGGACCTGACATCCTTCATTCAGGAGAGAGAACCTCGGTCGACCATTGAGTTGGTTAAAATTATGAGGGTCTACAGAGATGCCCACCCCGACAGACCCATGTCAAATGGTGACCTTGATCACACCGTTGACGCTTGCTTTGCAGCGCATACAGAAATCAGACCTAGATACCCAAATTTGACTCAAGATAGAAGTGACTATTACCGCATAAACAGAAGTCCCTCTCCTGGAGATGCGTTTATTCGGTGCTATTCGTGAAACGGACTAAATCACGTCGCGAGGGACTGCAAACTTCGAGCCACTAGGTATCCAGGCAGAGGTCAACGTAGTACGAATCCGTATCGAAACAGGGGGTATGCTCCAAATACAGGGGAAGTTGATGACACGTATCCGGAAAACCACAACAAGTTGAATGTTCGAAAAGGAGAAAGAAAGGAAACAGGCTTGCCTATTGTATCGTGCCACGGACAATTGAAGTTTTACCCGGGATATGTAAACTCGATTCCGGTGCAGTTCTTAAGAGATACCGGATGCACAACGATAACGGTCCGCAAAAGCTTGGTAGTGCAATCACAGTATAATGGGGAATACGGGATGATGACATCATTCACGGGAGAGGACCATAGACTACCTCATGCGGTAATACACATCGCAACACCATACTTTACAGGGGAGGTTGAGGCATATGTAGTTGACAACCCTGTATGTGACCTGATTGTGTGGAATATTTCCGGTATAAAAGAGTGCTCAGACAATGATATTCTACGTTGGATTAGAGATAACACTGGATGTGGCGATACTTAATGTCATGATGTCAGTAATGTGGTCGTGACACGAAGCGGGAAAACAGCGCCTAAAGAACCTGGGGAACCTGAAGCGGGAAAGAAGATAGCCCCAGTAACTACAGAGGGAGCTATCAAAAGCGGACATAATATGGCCCAAGAACAAGCCACGGAAAGGGCGCCTGTATAAAGCAGCACAAAAAAACAACAGTGTGGATCATCCTAGATCAGGGCTTTTTATTAAAGATGGAGTCTTATTCCGGAAATTTGAAGGAAAGAAACAATCAACAATACAACTTGTGGCCCCACAGTCGTACTGGGCGAAAATTTTACGCATAGCCCACGATGGTGACATGGCCGGCCATATGGGCATTAGGAGTACCAAACAAAAACTTTTGTCACAGTTCTATCGGCCCAATATACACAAGATGGTTGCTGAATACTTTCGAGGATGTGATACTTGTCAGCGAAAGGGCCCAAGAGGGAAACATATACATGCTCTGATACAAGCAGTTGACATCGTTGAAAACCCATTCGAAAAAGTGGCCATAGATTTGATTGGGCCTATGCCAATAGAATCAACTCAAGGTCATAAGTATATCCTAACATTAGTGGACGTCTGTACAAGATTGCCTGAAGCCGCACCACTGACTAACATTACCGTAAAGAATATGGCACACGCTCTGTACACAATGTTTACAAGGATTGGGTTCCCCCAAACGATACTGTCAGACAGAGGATCACAGTTTACTTCGGAGGTGTTTCAGCCAATTCAAGCACTGAATAAAATAGTGAGTCAAAGTCCTCAAGAGTGGGACAAGTACCTACCGTCAGTTTTGTTTGCTCACAGAGAGAACACACACGACTCCACAGGGTTCTCTCCTTTTCAGATGGTCTACGGGGTAAATGTAAGAGGTCCATTAGAGTTATATAGAGATATACTATGCGAACCAAGCCTGAAAAGTGAAGTAAAAAATGCATACCAAATTGTCATAGACACGAGGGAGAGAATTATATAAGCCTGTCGGGTGGCGGGACGTAATATATCTCAAAAATCAGACAAGTACCGTAAGAGACACAACAAAAATAAAACTTTGCGGTGCCTTAAAGAAAATGATGAAGTGCTTCTTTTCTTACCTGACCCAAGAAACAAGTTATTCATAAAATGGCAAGGTCCATTTACAGTGAAAAGGAAGCTGTCTGGGGTGGATTATGAGATATCAATAACAAACTGAAATCTTTCCACATAAATATGCTAAAAAAATACAACCGTCGACCGACGGGTCTGGTGACGGATGCTGGAGCCTGCTGTACTCTCCTACACGAGGACGAACCGTCAGGAAATGACCTAGATGATGTTAGGACCCCTGAGATACACAATGATAGTACATACCTAAATGTGAACTTGCACAAACTAGAGGACAGCAAAGCAAGGGAGATTATTAAGATATAACAGAATTATAGAACTATATTGACTGATCTGCCTGGGAAAACAAGGGCGATCACTCACAACATCAGCCTCACGGATAACACACCAGTCAGACTCCAACCTTATTCAGTCCCATTGCACCTCCGTGATAAACTGAAAAACGAGTTGGACGAACTTCTGGCTATGGGAATTATTGAGGAATCTGAGTCCCCATATGCGTCCCCGATGGTTCTCTTGAGGAAGAAAGACGGCAGTATACAGTTATGTGTGGATTACCGGAAGATTAACAGCATAACTGTGTTTGATTCGTACCCAATGCCAAATGCTGAAGCTGTCATAGGAAAGTTGGCTAATGCCAAGTATTTTACAGAGCTTGACCTATCGCGCGGATATTGGCAAATACCATCGACGGACAGTTCAAAACCAATAACAGCGTTCGTTACACCATTTGGGCTTTTTCAGTGGAACTATATGAGCTTCGGCCTCGTCAACGCGCCCGCAACATTCAACAGCATGATGGTGAAACTGTTCTCTCACAGACAGGATGTGATATGTTACATTGACGATATGTGTATATTCCACATTACTTGGGAGGACCACCTGCGTGGAATAGATGACATTTTAAAGATTCTTTTGGAGAATAACTAGACTGTGAAACCGGGGAAGGTGGAGATAGGCCTTCAGGTAATATCGTTCCTGGGGTTCAAGATTGGAAATAATACTATCATGCCTCTGTCTGAGAATCCTGGACATTCAACCGCCCAGTACAAAGAAACAAGTCAGAAGTATTTTGGGGTTGTGCAATTACTGTAGGAAGTTTATCGACCACTTTTCTGAGCTAACAGAGCCGCTTGTCGCCTTAGTCTGTAAGGGGCAGCCGAATAAAATAAAGTGGACAGCGGAGTGTCAGCATGCATCGCAGCGAATCAAAGACATATTTTCCCGGGAGCCAGTTCTCCGAATACCGGATATTTCAAAACCTTTTTTCCTGGTTGTAAATATGCAATAGGTGGGTGCCTAATGCACAAGGACCCCGAGGGCATCTGCCATCCAGTGATGTATGTCAGCAGGAAACTACTGCCGGCTGAGACTCGTTACGCAACGGTGGAGAGAGAGGGTCTAGCTTTAATCTGGTGTATCACTAAATTAGAGAAATATCTCTTGGGGTGTACATTTACATAATACACCAACCACGCCCCATTGACATTCATGAACCAAAAGAAACAAATCAATAACAGAGTGGCTCGGTGGTCTCTAATGCTTCAGAACTATAGGTTCGTCATACAGCCAATACCAGGACAGGACAATGTAATTGCTGACATCCTCCCAAGATGCTGCGCATAAACAGACGTTGGTAGTCTACACTTACACTTGAGTGACGCTTGGAAGAATACCTATGACGAGCTACTGATTGAACTTGTAGAGCAGACTCCAGGGTCTACGTAAACGATGACATTATTATGTTTTTTTTTTCAGGAATTGAGTTGATATTTTTATGTAATTGAGTTGATATTTTCAAGTAATTGATTATGATATATGTTTCATAAGTGATTTTGTAATAATGTTCCACATGGATATTGATTGGTATATTTTGTTACCAACGAAATTTATGAGATAGTACTGAAGGAGAATTATCGAGTTGTACATGAGTTAATAAGTGAATTATTGCCTATGGAGGCCAACTATGGGGCTCACTCTGCGTCGTTTATTTTATTACTTGAAGAGTCAGAAGCTTACTCTTTCTGAAAGCTGCTCAAACGTGATCGATGAAGTTTTTGCTATATGGTTTATAGCGCACATCCCAACGACACAGAAACCCAATGCTGTTGCCAAGCTGAAAGCATTGTACGAGAGATATGTTAAGCTTGGCAAGAACAAATGCAATTGAAGTGATAGGCAGATGAAGTTGGAAGTTGTATGTTCCTACAGAGAGGGGATAGGGAAATGGTAATGGGTCATGAAGATTTGAAATTTAAAGAACAACAGGCAAAGAAGCAGCTCCGGGAGGCTGCAGAATTTCGGAGAAAAGAAAAGGCATTAAAGGAAACAGAAGATGCGAGGTCATTTTCTGCCCGTGATCCGACGAATGCAAATGAATCTGACGAGCCTGATGAGACGCTGGGTATCATTACTTCAACCAGGTATCGGGATGATCTTGATGCGGAAATCTCAATGAGCGAGTATCATCGTTGCAGCATTGAAACACGTTACAATACCGCATTATCATCATCATCATCTCAATCGCAAACACACATCAATAAACGCCGTATTGTTGACGATCTTTGTTGCCAGTCTTGATAGGACTGAAACAATACCTCGTGAAGCGATGCACATAATTGCTCCTGCCCTTAAAGCTGCTGATGTCAACATTGACACAGTATCACTGTCAAAAAGTACAATATATAGAGCTAGAAAAAATGTTCGCCAATCAGTCACAGTAAACCAGAAGGAGATGTTTGTGCCAGCACACCATTAGCTTGCTCATTTTGATGGAAAATTACTACCAGATGCTGGTGGCCAATCAGACGAGCTAGCTTGATCGAATGCCAATTGTTGTGTCTGGAGTGAAGGTTGAAAAGCTTTGGCAATTCCACAACTTCCAAGATCAACTGGTAAAATTGATGGGTAAAGTTTTTGTGGTTCAGATACTACATGAGTGGACAGGTGTCCCAGAAGGGCTGGCTGGTCTTTGTTTTGATACAACAAGTTCTAACACAGGAGTTCATACTGGCGCCATAGCAGTTATTCAGTGGATGTTTGACAAACGCCTTCTATTTCTAGCATGATGTCATCACATCTTTGAAATAATATCAGCAGCAGTGTTTGACAAAAAAATCATCTGGACCACACATTTCACTGTTGAAACGTTTCAAGGAAACGTGGCTGACCCTTGATACATCAGGATTTGCTGCTAACAGTGAGAAAGCTTGGCTTTATGAGAGAAAAGCAGACATTATCGACTTCCTTCACACATGTCAGAAAACTCAACCGAGACAGGACTTTCTTGAGTTTCTTAACTTGACACTACTCATGCTAAGCGGCAGTAACGATGATGCTGACGTTGGTGAATCATCAGGGCATTTCAGTCCGCCAGGTGCCTATCATCGTTCCCGCTGGATGGCTAAAGGAATTTATTGCCTGAAAATGTACCTGTTTCGTGAGCAACTCAACCTCACAGCAGAAGAGCTGCAGTATCTCCGGCGTATATCCTTGTTCGCCGTTACCATTTATGTGAAAGCCTGGTTTAGTGCCACCAGCAGCTGTGATGCACCGTTGAATGATCGGTGCTTACTGCAGAGTTTGGAGTCATATGCTGGGGCTGACAAACAAATAGTAGACATTGCGCTGAAGAAAATGAGAGGGCACTTGTGGTATTTGTCTGAAGACTTGATCAGCCTGTCTTTCTATTCTGACAGTGTTCCAGGTGGCGAAAAGGAGGCCATGGTTATTGCATTACAGAAGAAGTTTCAACAAGATGCAAGGAGGGTTGATCCCAATTCAGTTGTGTCATTGCCAAGGAAGAGTTTATCAGATTTTATAACTGAAAATTCATTCAACTTGTTCACAGCCGTAAGAGTTGATCCTTCTTGTTTTCAAGGTAATCCATCTACTTGGTGCCAATGTCCGGCCTATGCGAGTGCCAGAGAGAAGATCGAAGGGCTAAGAGTTGTTAATGACTGTGCTGAGCGTGCTGCCAAGCTGGCAACAGACTTCAACAGTGTTCTGACATACGTTGAAACACAAGTCAACTGGTATTTCAGGTAGTTGAATATCACCGCAAACTTATAACTTAACCCGTGAAGAAGAGCTACAAGACTGATTGTTAGGGACGATCTTTGACTACTTTATGACTAAATATGACTAGGTATGACTAGATATGATTAGATATGACATGTGTTGTGTATCTGTACCAAACAATCAACTAAACAAAAGAAAATGTGCAGTTCAAAGACTACTTTTGCCAAAAATGTCGTTTTTGCAAAAAAAACTTTAAAGTTTGATGCTAATGAGCAGTCACTTAGACTAAATATTTTTTCCTATAATTTGGCTTACGTATTAATTACCCTAAACCTCACATTTACTGGGGGGTATGAGAAAGTGAATTGAAATTTTTTTTTACCATTATCCTTTGAAACACTCTAATCTCTATGTCTATGGTATATATATATATAGATAGATATAGATATAGACATAGATAGTGTTGTGCATGAGTTAACTCAAATGAGTTAAACTCACGAGTTAACTCACGAGGAGTGAGTTGTGAGTTTGAGTTAACTCATCTCAACTTAAATGATTTATGAGTTTTAAATAAACTTTTATTTATGTGAGTTTGAGTTTAAATTGGGTCGATAACTCAATTCATTATCAACCTCCTTAAAAATATTTCAAGAAAAAAAAATTGATGCAAGGTAATGTATCTTGCGTTATTTTATTCTTTTGTTTGCTCTATTTGTTTATGCCAGTGCTTGTATAATTATTTTCAAACGCCAAATAGTAAATTAGACAATTGAGATCCAAAATATTATTTCCATGTCCAACAAGGAGGAATTCTACTTATGATGCAATTTGACGTTTGCTAGAAACGAAAGAAAAATTTTACGACATTTGTTTGTCCATTCAACCTTTGGCTTCTATACCTGATTGCAAGGCCAGAATGATTGCTATTACGGTATATATATATATATATATATATATGTATATATATATATTGTGGAGAAATAATATAGTCTAAGCTTGATGACGCAATTTGGTAGGCTCCGCCCACCACAGTATCCATGGCGTCATTCCGCCATCTTGAGTGTAAATATTGGGAACTTGGGTGTATACGTCATTTGGTACAAATGACGTATGTTATACTGACAGTTGGGAGCACATGGTTTGTTTTATAAGCAGTCGAGCTCTGTGCATCGTAGGATGCGGATGCATGTATTAGTAGAGTCTAGCTTTGGGCATCGATGTAGATGGATGCATATTTACAGTTTGCTATTGTACTCCACCTGGATCTACCTTTATGTCAGTTCATGTTCAGGAATTAAATGATTGTTTGATGTTACTTCACTGGAGTTAACTTCGTGATTTGTGTTGTCTGATTTATTACACCCTCTACAAGTATCTTCATTATAAGGACCCGTAACATATATTTGGCACCTCCGACGGAGTACTCAATACTATTTGGAGTACGTAACATATATTTGGCACCTCCGACATCGAGGGAGGGGGGATGGACAGGTGGGAGAGAAGTAGGGGGAGAGGGGAGGGAGGGAGACTGGAGAGGGAGGGAGGGAGGGAAAGGGAGAGGGGGAAGGAGGAGAGAGAGAGGGAAGGAGGAAGGGGAGAGTGGGGAGAGGGAGGGGGGGGATGGACAGGTGGGAGAGAAGGAGGTGGAGAGAGGGAGATGGGAAAGGGGGGGGAGGAAAGAGAAAGGAAGGGAGGGAGAGAGGGGGTAGGGAGGGAGAGAGAGGGTGGGAGAGAGGGAGGGAGAGAGATAAAGAGTAAGGGGGCAGGGAGGGAGGGAGAGGGAATGAGGGAGGGAGGAAGGGGGAGGGAGAGAGAGGTGGAGAGGGGAGGGAGGGAGAAAGGAGAGAGGGGAGGGAAGGAGAGAGGATGGCAGAAATGGAAGGAAGAGATAAAGAGAGAGAGAGGTGGCAGGGAGGGAGAGAGAGATGGAAGGAGGAAGAGGGAGAGTGGGAGGGAGGGGGGTGGACAGGTGGGAGAGAAGGAGGGGAAAGGGGAGAGAGGGAGACGGGAGAGGGAGGGAGGGAGGGAGGGAAAGGGAGGGAGAGGGGGGGGGAGAGAGAGGAAGGGAGAGAGGGGGTAGGGAGACGCATTTGCTGTCTGTCTGTATGTATGTCTGTCTGTCTGTTCCCTTATAACTCAAGATCCAGACAACTTGGTACACGTACACATAATTACATGGGGAAGGTCATGGGACAGGTTTCGTTTCATCTCGATGGGTAGTTTAATTGTAATTAATTTTTTTTTTATTTTAGTATTTTACTATATTAAAGTAATCTCGACGGCGCCATAAATAAAACTCCTCTGTGACGTCATTTGCCGATGATGCATTTTACATTTTTAAATTTTCCTACTAATAAAGCCGAATAGAACTTGCGCGCTGGTGCTGTATCGTGCCTTTGTGCTGCAAAGAATTGTTGTTGTTTTTTCATGCTCCCTGATTTGTACAGTTTGAGGAAGGTAAAGGAATGAAGAAGGATTTTAGAAGAAGTGTGAAGCCATTATAATATATATATATATATATATATATATATATATATATATATATATATATGAGAGAGAGAGAGAGAGGGAGAGAGATAAAGAGAGAGAGGGGGGGCAAGGGGAGAGAGAGAGGAAAGGACGGTAGGAGGGTGGGGGGCAAGGGGAGAGAGAGAGAGGGGGAGAGAGAGAGAAGGGGGGGGAAGGAAAGAGAAAGGAAGGGAGTGAGAGAGTGGGGTAGGGAGGGAGATAGAGGGGAGGAGGGAGGGAGAGGGTGGGAGAGAGATAAAGAGAGGGAACAGGAGGGAGAGAGGAATGAGGGAGGGAGGAAGGGAGAGAGGGGAGGAGGGAGAAAGGAGGGGGAAGGGGGAGAGGGTGTAGGGAGTGAGAGAGAGGGGGAGGGAAGGAGAGAGAGAGATAGAGGATGTGAAATATGGGAGGGGAGAGATAAGAGAGAGGGGGCAGGGAGGAGAGAGAGGGAAGGAGGAAGAGGGAGGGAGGGGGATGGACAGGGGGAGAGAAGGGAGAGATGGGAGAGAGTGTGAGAGGAGGGAGGGAGGGAGGAGGGAGGGAGAGAGGAAGGGAGGGAGAGGGGGTAGGGAGAAAACAGAAGGTAAACAGAAAACCTTATTTTAAACCCGGGCAAAGCCGGGTACTTGCAACTAGTCTACATATAAATCATCATCATCATATATAATAATAACCATTTCCAGTGTGCGTTAAATCGAAAGTAAAGAATAAATACAACAGTATTCCAGTTTAAAATACAATCATGAAAAAATCGGATCTGCCCGAAACCAAAAAATAACCTAGCCTACCGATCAAGCATAAGGGGATGTAACTCTATGCAAAGGTTTGCAGGGTGCAGCTAGTATATATATAATATAATATATATATATATATATGGTATATATATATATATTTATGGTATATATATATATATATATATATATATAGTATCAGTGCTCGATTTAAGAAAAAACCAGTGCCGGGAATGAGCAAAATTTTCTGCAGAGCCGGGGATAAATGTCATCCCCGGCGGGGATGAAAAAAACTAAACCAGAGCCGGGGATGTCAATTCTCAGTGCCGGGGATACCCCCGGCATCCCCAGCGGCGAGATACCAACAATTTTTTTGAGGAACTCCAATTTACAAACTACGGGCCAACAAGTAACTAATTTATTTTCATAGACAAAACCAACAAAATATTTTTAAAAAATGGGGAAAACATTTGTCTTAATTAACATAGTACACGTTGGTTCAAACAAATTTGAAGCTGCACATTAATTGGACAAGCAATGAATTTATTTTTAACAAAAAATGCAAAATTTTCAGTTATTCTCTGTTTGTTTAAAGCAAATATTCTATTACTCATAATTATTTCAATCATTTAAACAAATTATGACGTTGTTCCATAACTAATTCTTTTGTTGGTTTGCCTGAAGGTACATCCCTGGCAGAATTTGACGTATCTTATAGCTGTGAATAAGTCTTAAAACTTTTGATTTCAGCTTCAAATTAAACTTATTAAAGTCGGATAATCTAAACTTGTAATAACAAATTATTTCTCGGATATACTGTAACACATGACTTACACGCAGTAGACGTAGTATGAAGATCATCCTTTTGAGATTTGACTCCTTAAAATACAGTTGTTTGTTTGTATAAGACAATTTTGTTTGGGTTAACGTTTTTGCAAGACGGTTCTTTATCAACTTAATTTACAATTATAAAATAAAAATATTACTTTAAATCTTTGTCTGGATTCTTAAAATAACATTTTTTGATTGATAACTTGCGCCTTACGACTTACGAGCGACGAATTAAAGTTAACATAAAATTAGAACCAAAGATTACAAAAAAAAATACTTCGAACTCTTACTGTAGGCTACATTTATTTATATTGATTCAGTAGATAGAAGCGCAATACGTAGTTTTGAAGTTAAACGGAAATATTTACCAGTGCTCGTCGACTATAGAAACAAGCAATTAAGCCTGTTCCATTCTGGACACAGGACGTTTTATCGCATTTTCATGTTATCTTTCAGTAAATATTTGTAAATTTTGGAAATGTTTATAAATTCAATTGTGTAATGCATATATCTGAAAAAAGATATTAAAAGGACAAGTAAGTCATGTTGAATAACTGTTACAAAAATAAATAATGATTACGCCCCTTTGATTAGCTTTTATTATTTATATTTAAAATATAAGCAAAACGGTACATAACAAACTCTTATATTTTGGCCCTGAGAGGTCAAATCGCGAAATGGACTTTTGATGTACACTTGGCAGGCCAAGACCTACACAATGATATATACATCATGGGTCTAGGACTTATGGTTGCTGAGATATAGGGCGGTCCATTATTAATATAGCTTATATAGTAAAAAACGGTACTTTATAAGGCCCCTTTTACGGCCCTGAGAGGTCAGATCGCGAAATGGAAAAAAGTCATTTCTTGGCAGGCCAAGACCTACAAAATGATATATACATCATGGGTCTATAGGACTTATGGTTGTTGAGATCTAGGGTGATGACAGACAGACAGACAGACAGACAGACAAAACGGGGACAATAGAGCATTTTTTTTCGCAAAATGCTCTAAAAATCAGTGCTGGGGATGAAAAAAAAATTCCGCAGAGCCGGGGATAAATGTCATCCCCGGCGGGGATGAAAAAAACTAAACCAGAGCCGGGGATGACAGTCCTCAGTGCCGGGGATATCCCCGGCATCCCTGGCGGTAAATCGAGCACTGTATAGTATGTCTATTATTGTCTATGTACTGACGCCTTTTTTGTTGTTTCACGCAAACTCGGTATAGACATTTTGCTTTTGCCGTCCTCCCTCAGGCGCATGCCTGGGGAAAATATAATTTCCTGGTAACGAGTCAACAATCACTCGCTTTCTAATATCAAAAACTAGAGAGATCATTCCACTTAAGAAAACTGCAAGTTTTTGCGATAAACTAATAAAAATGAATAATTTATTGTCTAAAATGGATAATATTGATGTGAAATCATTAATACTATGATTTGGGACGTTGATAGAGGTAAAATAATATTTATCAAAATAATATAAATTGTAATATCATTATTACCGAAGAATTCAATTCATGTAAGCTGCAATTTATTATTTAAACTTTTTACTGTTTGGTCTTTATTTTATTTGGGTGATCGTACGTTCCACAAAAAAGCCTCATTAAAAATCGCATATAAATAGAATCTATCAATTATAAGCCTTTTAAAACTTTTAATAATAATAATAGTGATATGTCCCAAAACTGCCTAAAATTGCATGATTAACTTATAGTTAAAGCACTAAAAAAAATAGCAGGCACTAAAAGAGAATTTTTGTAAAAAAATAAATTACTCTACTCTAGATTCCACCAGATTCATAACCAATGTTCCCTCTAAGCTGAGCGCGTGAGCGATCGCTCACACATATTCAGAGCGTCGCTCATACTACACATACGATCGCTCACTCCGAAGGACGACATAGATTAAATCGCTCTCAAATTTTGGTCTCAAACAAAAATGTCGCTCAGAAACAAAATTTCATGCTCACTTCAGACAACACCTTAGAGGGAACATTGTTCATGGTTAACTATCATTTAACTTTTTTTTGCATTTAATGATAGCTTTTTACTGAATTTACTGAACAGTTAAAGAGATTTTTAGTTAAAATCTGATTCCTCATTGCTAGGATCTTCTCCGCTAATCTTTTAAATATGATAATGATGCAGATTCTCAAACTTTTAGACTGTGCTACCCACATTTTACATGCGGGTATGGATATGGATGGTCGTGTGTTAAAGCACTCGACGGTCAAGCTGAGGCTTCACTGGTTCAATCTCTAGTGTCAGTGAGGACAAATGGATATTTGAGGTCATGGCTTCTTAAGTCCCTGCTATGTCGCTCATGTTACCTCCATGGCCATTATACTATCGGATATGTTGGGGATGAAAGAAGGGCACTGCAAAAGCTGTCCCATTAGTGGTTTATAGGATCTAAGAGATTTCTTCACATCCTTACCGGGACATCACACACATCTACTTTGACAACAGTTTAGGTATCGCATGGCCGAGTGGTGTAGATACTCGACTGTCGACCTGAGAGTCCTGGGTTCGATCCCCGGTGGTGAGGCCCATGGAATTTTTCCAGGTGAAATTTGGTGCAAAGTTGTCCCACAAGTCCACCCAGCTTTAAATGGGTACCTGACTTTAAGTTGGGGAAGTAAAGGCGGCTGGGCGTTGTGCTAACCACACAATCCCTTCATATGTTGAGGTTATAGAAACAGATGAATTCTACACTTCATCTGCCCCGAAGGCCCGATAGGGCTAAGAAGGGAACTTTACTTTTATTACTTTACTTAGGTATCGCAACCCACCATAAAAAAAAAATGTGCAACCCACCTGATAATAAAAGAAACATTTATTTCATATAGATTTCCACCTTTTACTATGTACATTTTCAACCGTTTTGTTTGTCACATCTAGAGTTGTAATTATTAAGCATGTATAGATTCTCAGTCTTTAAATATAATTAAAATTTTGTTGCAGCCCACCTGAACTTTGTCTGAAACCCAGCTTTGAGAACCCTTGCTCTAAAAAATTGACTAATTTTTATAAGTAAGCTTTTATAGTAATGCTCTAAAAAATAAATAATAAAAATTCTTCAGATCATATTAATACTTATTATAGAAATTATCATTACAGAACATAAAACTGTGCATGCTTTTCACCTCCCTTGTGATGCTATTATTTATGACATGAGACAATAAAAAATAAAAAAATATTATAGACTTAACATGTGGTCCAATGCATTGTTAACTTGAACACTGGACTTAGTATTATGTCTTTACAAAAATTAATACATGAATATAAAATAATTTTTATAATGTTTTTTTGTACATGTATTAATTTTTTTCAAACCCTAAATAGTCCAAGCTGCAAAATTTTGACAATTTATTTTTCTTTTTTCTTTTCCTAAACCTAGAAAATCAAAACTGCATCCAACAATCATGAGTTACCTAGAAGAAATATCAGGAAGCTTCACAAACCTGACATCTTTGTCCCGCTTGCAGGAAAAAGAAGAACTGCAGCATTTAAATGATAAATTTTTAGCATATGTTAGACGAATTCGACAATTAGGAGAACATGCCTATAATGCTGATTCATCAGCTTTCTTAAAGTCAGCGAAAATTCTAGAGGATGAAATAATCAGTTTTAAAACTTTATATGAATCAGAATTACAGAAATTAAGGTTATTTTATAAATCATGTAAATAATGTTTTTAATTAAAAAAAATAATTTTGTTAGTCTTTTTATTTTTAAAATTTAGGAAATCCACGACATCCACTTCAAGCAAACTGATAATTGACAATTACAACTGTTGAATAAAATTACATATTTCTGTGTTAAATTAGGCCAAAAGGAATTCAATTTGCATGAGGTACCCCAAGTACCAAAAGTGTTTTGTAAGTAATGGAAACATTATGAGTCTCAGATTGAAGGCCACAGGCCAGAAAAAATTCCTGATCTTTTCTAAACATTAAATGGATTGTGTGAAACTGGTATATGTATGCCCTGAGTGAACTAGGATGTCCGGTCATTGTAGTCATAAAAGAACTTTGAAATTATTATTAGTTATCATTTTTAGACGATAAAATAATTTAAGCTATACCACTGATGTTTATTTCAGAAAAGAGATAGAAGAAGGTTCTCATGAAAGAAACATATTATTAAAGCAAAACCTTAAACATCAACAGTGTATAGAAGAACTTCAGAACAGGTTGGTATTTACTTGAGTAGGATTTTATTGCACAGAATATTATTGCTATAGTTTATACTATAAATAATCAATACTGTCTATTTTATTTTAAAATTCAGACTGTTCATGGAATCAGAAAAAAATCTAAATTTTTTTAATGAAATCAAAATGCTTCAGAAGAATAATATGAATTTGCAAGCAGAAATTCAAAATGCCAAGTTAGCTCAAGAAAGACCAGAAGCAAAAGTTGAACAACTTTACAGAACTGTAGAGAATTTAACTCTAGATGGGCAAGAATGGAAGCAAAGGTAATATTTTCAGACCTTCATCTTAAGAAATAGGCATCTGCAAGCAATATAATACCTGTAATTCCAATCCCAAACCAGCATTCCTAGTTGCAGTAGTTGCATGATATGACATTCTTCATTTTTAATATATATTCAGCTATATACAACTTCTTTGCAGCTTAAACAATATGTAAAATTCAACCTCTAATTTCTATAACACTTTCTCACAGTTATCAAATTAATCCAATTAATTTAATTAATGTAATTCAATAATATATTTATAATATAAAGATAAGATTTTGAAAAAAGAAGTTTAGGTTTTAAAATGTAGTAAAATTGGAGTTACAATCAGAAATTTAAAAAATTGACCAAAAAAATTGCTTACATTCTAAGCAATGCTAAAGATGCAGGGTATCATTCATATTTTTTTAATGTTAACTCCCAACAAATGGTATACAATAAAATGTGACTCTGGTGATCGATCCATAAAGTCAAACCATGAAAAATAATATTTTTTGAAATATTTTTTTATTACAAATGTAATATTTTTATTAAAAAAATGCATTCTAAATACTTTCTAATAAAAATATTTATTTATTTTTTATTTAACTACAATTTCTCGCTAATAAAATAACACTATCAGTTGACTGGCACCGAATGTCATTTTGATTTGTTTACGTTTTGTCAGTCACTTCGACTACATGAAAATGGACTCAGATTCTCATTATTTAGAGGAAAATGAACTCGATTCTAGTGACGAAGATGAAACAAACACTCGCAAAATAAAAAAAAAAACATTAAAAAATTTTCAAAACTGACCAAAAAACATTTTTTTCAACTTTTTCAAGAAAAACACAAGGTAGCCTCATGACACAGGTGTCAAAAAAGTGAGGGGCAGTGCAAAAGCCACACTGTGCATTATGTCTTTTAAAAAAAAAAAAAATTTTTTTTCTACATTTTTTGCTTTTTATTTAAAATGAGATTTTTTTTTTTATGTAAATAATTAAAGGAAAATATGCATATTTGAAAAAAGTCACCAAACATTTATTTTTTGAAGAAATTGATTGAAAACTGAATATTTCCTTTCAGAAATATATGTAGATTAAAAAAATGTCTGTAAAAATGTGTTTGTTTTTAATACTTGTTTTTTGTCTTATTGGTGTTTGTACACTTTTAAAAAAAAAAAAAAAAAAATTTTTAAATCCTCTTTTTTAAAATATTATCACGTTTCATTTTCACAAAAATAAGCTGCACAGTTTTAAAGCCTATTCAAAGTAGAAAAAAAATGATATATCACAGACAATATAGTCCAAAATGTAAGGACACCTTTTTGGTAAAAAAAAATGGCCAAAAACCTGCCGTCGATTAAGAGTTAAGCTTAGCTAGAAAATATAGTGTTGATAGTCAGAAATTACCTTAAGCATAGGGGGAGGTAAGGGGGGATAATCCTCTGAGCCCTGGGTGAGTATCTAATTATAACAGGATCTGCTCAAGCCAGGGAATTATTGTTCTAGTTACTACACCCAAAGGTTGCCACTGTAATTGTTTCTTAAAAGTTAAATTATAAAAATGCTTTTCTTTAGTGTTGGGGGAGGGGGGTTGAGCAGTGTAGAGTGCTCGATTGTTGACCTGAGAATATTGGATTTGATCATTTGCCAGAATTAAAGGAATTTTCCCAGGTACAGGTGAAAGTTTGTTGAAAGTCCACCACATTCACAGAGCTTTAAATGGATACTTGCCTTAAGTTGGGGAAGTAAAGGCGGCTGGGTGTTGTGCTAACCACCGAATCCCTTTATATGCCAAGCTTACAAAAACATATGATTTCTACACTTCATCTGCCCCAACTTTACTTTTTACACCTAGAATTACTTACCTTTTAATTTTTTTTTTGTGACAAAATATATATATATAATTACAATCCTAGTCTCTTTGATTCCAAAAATGTAACATTTTTCACAATAGCATATAGTGTAAAATGAACATCTTATCATAAAGAGATATAATACCACACTTAAAGGAATTAAATATTTAGGACACTTTAGGCTCTATATGTACTATTGAATGTAACTGATAAATTATAAAAAGTATAAATACTACACAATTTAAGTTCAAAGCTGCCACTTTTTTCTTCATAAAAAATATTGATTTATAGCTAAACATACTACTAGAACTTAAAAAATCAGATAAGTCATGAAACAATGGGAAAGAGGCAAAACCTGATAGATTAAGTATTAATAAATAAAAAATACAAATGATTAATTAAAAATAATATACTAGACTAACTTTATCACTTCAATGAGACCATACTGAATTGGTTTCATGTCTATTTACTACATCTAAAAAATACTTTATGGAGTGGGCTCAAAACAGGCTTGGTTAGATTGGTATCAAACTACAACTACAATCTGGTGTGAAATAAATTTTTAATTATCTTTGATGGGACACCCTGGTTTAAATCCGCCTCTTATTCTTTGCAGAGAGTTCTGCATTGTTGTCAATGTCAGTAGACTTTACTTTTGTTTAGAAAATTGATTCTTTTGACCTTATTAGGTTATACTTTTTTGTGTGTTATTTTTAGTGACTGTAAATTAAATTTTTTTTTAATAATGTCCTTGAATTTTTTCAGTTTCTGTGATTTTTTAAAGCCCCACCACTTATATAGTTTGACTTGCAAAAGATTTGTTTTTGACATGCTGTACTGCTGACTTCTTTTTCTGTCATATCATATAGAACAGGGGTGGGCAACCTTGTGGCAGCCAATATATCAACAGCATCAAAGGCTGCAATTTAAGTTTCATCTTTTTTTTTCCTTAACAGCCTAATATCAGTTCCATAAAGTCCATAAATGAATATTTAGCAGTCGATTAACTTCTCTTATTAACTACCATTCTGAGCTTAATATGGCACAGTGTAATACAAGGTTTGTGGTTATTAAATGCATGGGATCTTGTTAATGAGTGTCAGTGAACACTATGCAATGATCACTCTTCAAATATATTAGGCATAAAAAAGCATGTATGTGCCTGCCAAAGCAAGTAATTATGTAACAGTTATGACTGTTAAGACTTGATATTGAACAATACTTCTATGATTAAAGTAAATACCTGACAAGGAACTGAGGAAATGTAATCATGAGCAATTTTTTTTTTTTAATTTACTTTAAAACTGTTTAAGTGTTTGAAAACTTTGATAGTAAGTCACAATTATGATAGTGATGTTGAGTAACAAGATTTCAACATACTGAACCAAATATGTCTTTACATTAGTTTTCCAGTAGCAATATATCAATTAATAATCTTTAGATCTTAATGGACATCCACTTTTAATTTTAGTAATGATAATTGATATAAATATTTGTATGATATAATGATTTTTTTTTACTTTTTATTGCATTTAATTAACATTTTTTTTAAACAGTTTTCTTTTTAATATTTGTTCATTTTATTCTTAAATAATTTATGGAAATTTAATGTTATAGAACAAATAGAAAATTGAGTTCACAATTTTTTTACAATTAGATATGAATGTGAAACATGTAAAAGACAGGAAGCTGAAGACAAATTACGACAGTTATTAAAGAAAATAGAATTTTCTAATCAGATCCAGAAGCAGCAAATAACAGATTATCAGGTATGTAAAAACAAACTATTACTCAGCTTATTTTACTCATAAATTTTCTTGGCTTCAGCATTGAACACATTTTTTTTTTACTCCTGCCGTTTTTTGGTTATTTTGCAGTTACGTCTTGATACAGCAACAGCTTCTATAATAAGTTTAGAGTCAAGAATCTCTGAACTGAGTAAAACTGATGTGTCTCTTGTTGAAATGTTTAAACAAATTAGAGAATCTACTGAATCAGAACTGAAAGAGTATCAAATGGAATCTGAAGAAATATATAGTCGAAATGTAAGTCATTGTCTTGAAAATCATGAATGGTTTAGAGGTAAAGTATTTTGGCCTCATTTAAGTCATATTATTGTCTTAAAGGGGAAATAAAGCAAATTATGATGATTTGGCAGATATAAACTAAAGACACTCTGAACATTTCTAGTGCGAAAATAACCCAAAATAATTAGCATTTCCATTTTTTGCTTTATAGATGATGCCTTAAGGGAGCCATAATCTCAGACAATTTCTTACCCATTAGCAAAAGTAACAATAATTGTCAAAGGATTCCCAAATTCAAATGGGAAGTAAAAACAGAAACAGTTTATCTGTCGTCGGCATCCGTCCGTCTCGAGAGACAATGGTGTAGCTAAGTTGAGTCTACTAAACACCGCCGGGAATGGCTGTGCAGTCCGACTCGGGAGTGGCAATCCCTGCCGCACTTGTCACACTTGAAAATAGTTGGTTGTTGTAGTTGATGTTGTAGCTGCTCTTTTTTCCGCTTCCGTCTTGTTCTTTTCAGGGCAGCATTATCCTGTCGCTCAGCCTCTGCGCGCAATGAACCCTGCCGGATAGCGAGCCTCCAGGACTGGCGGTCGGCTGCTTGGCTCTCCCAGGAGTTGGGGTTAATGGAGCACTCTTTCATATTCTTTTTGCAGGTGTCTTTGTAGCGCATTTTAGGTCACCCTGTTTTCCTCTGGCCGGTAACTAGCTCGCCATAGAGTAGGTCCTTCGGGATGCGGCCTGCGTCCATTCTTTTGACATGACCGAGCCATCTGAGGCGTCTCTCGCTGAGAACTGCAAACAAGCTGCTCATGTTGGCCCTCTCCAGCACCCCAGTGTTAGGGGTCTTGTCTTGCCACTTTATCTGCAGTATAGGTCGCAGGCACCTCATGTGGAAATTGTTTAGCTTCCTTTCGTGCCTCGCGTAAGTGGTCCACGTCTCACATTTATAGAGGAGGGTACTAAGTATGCAGGCCTGGTAGACGCGCAATCTGGTATTTTCGGTGAGGCTGGGGTTTTCCCACACACGTTGCTTTAGTCTCGCCATGACTGTGGCTGCCCTAGCGATTCTGCAATCGATCTCCGGGTCTATGGATAGCGAGCTGGAGATGGTGGACCCGAGGTAAGTGAAGTTCTCGACGACCTCTAGGGCGTGCCCATCGATGTCAATGCTTGGGGGTGTATCTGTACCCTGTTTATAATTCCTATAAAAACTTAGCGCTCATTTTATTATAATTTCTGTACACATCTTCTACTTTATATTCTGAGCTCAACTTTATATTTCCATTTTTATATCAAGACTGTCAATTTATTGTTTTTATTGGTTAACCTTATTGTGGTTTACACTAGGACCAGTACAAGTAAAAGGGATACACACTTTCATGTGCACTCATAAATCACAGAAAGCTTTAGTAGTAGTGTTTCCAATTTATTAATATAGAAATCCACAACTTGAATAATGAATAATATCAAATATATAGATATCCATATAGCATAGAAGTCCACAACATGAATAGAGTATAATATCATATATCCAGATCTCCATATAACACCTCAACTGCTTAATCAAAACACATCAGCTCCTATATTCACACAACATTGTAAACACTTCCAATAATCACTTCGTTCTCCTTAATTATCTTTCTCACTAACTGACCTCCCTGATCACACTTTTTTCCCACATGCTGAGCACTTCTCACTCCAGAATATTCCCTCTAGAATATTCTTTATTCAACCAGCATTCAACCACCATATAACCACCTTGACCTTGACATACCTATCCCCACACATTATGAACACAGGACAAAGACTAATAAACCATTTTGTGCACCAATTTCTGCTGTTAAAACAAAGTAAAAATCTATAGCTCCCGTAATCGATACTGATGAAATTTCAAACATGCTTGAATTTCTTTTAACTATTAGAATTTTGATACATAATTACTTGAAATATAGAGATTATTAGTAGCAGAAAGCTTTATTTAATTTTGAAGGCAATTAGTGAAGCCTATAAAAAATGTATATGCAAGCAGATCCAGACAGACAGACTTAAATTTTTTCTACTTTAAGAATTTAATGCATTTATCTTAAATGTGCAATAAAATAATTAAAGCAGAAATATGAGAAAAATCTGAGTAATTTGAAACATCTGTTATCTATTAATATATAAATGTATAAACATAAACATATTAATATATACAGACAGACAGGCAGAGAGATAAACAAGACTGGGGGCAGCAAGCAGACAGACATCAATCAAGATAATATTTGTCTTAAGAAGATGTGTACCTTATCTCTAAAATAGATTAACTGGTTTTGTTCCATAAATATGTGACTTGACACATATGGCTCCCTTAAAATACAGGACAGGATGCATTCCTTAAAATATACACTGCTTAAACATTGTGGTACAGTGTAAAGTTCACAGTTATGGCTCTCTGCACTGCAAAGACACTCAATCAATGTCTCTGTACTCAACCATACTGCTAAATGTCCATCACATAACAGTGACTTCTATTCCAGTGTCTTTTCTATAGTAATTTTGTATTCTAAGCACCCTCCCTCCAACCCTCTTATCTAAATACAGTCATACTTCCTGATCTGAATTTAATCAATTGCTAAAAGATTTTTGAATTTCAAATCATATAAAATAGATTAATTGATTTTTATGTCCTAGTGACTTGATTTTTTAAATTGATTTTTACATAAAAAAACAAAGTTTTAAGGCAAAATGTAAAATTATGATTGATGTAAATGTTTAGTTTAAAAATTATATTAAATATATTATCTCCTCTAGCTATCAGTATTAAAAGCTCAGATTGATAATGACGCAGACACAATAAAAAGTCTTACTAAAGAAAAACAGGAAATAATAGAAAGTATTAGTGAACTACATGCTAAAATAAGGAATTTAGAAGGGCAGGTAAGAAAAATGTATTAAGTAAATTATATTATCTTTTAATACGCACAGTTAACTGTAAATTATGTTTTATTATAAAATCTCTTGAAAATATTCTATATATTATTCACAATTTGTGTAACTGTGTGTGAATGTTATTGATTGGCATACTCATTTTTTATACTATGATTAATATCCAAAAAGCAATAGGATAACATATCTCTAAAATCATCTGACAGCAGGGACAAGGCGTGAGTGTTGCCGGTCTAACTCTTAGAGAAATATTGATTGATGTTATTATAGCTATATACAAAGCACACACGAACAAAGATCTATATACTTGTATAAAGTATTGGACTAATGATATATACGATTTATATATAACTGATGTTATATATATTTAAACTTGTGGTCATTTTATTATGAATGATTATGCTAATTATATTAAATACACACAAGACCATTTTATAGCTATATAATCATTCATAATAAAATGATTACAAGTTTAAATATATATAAAATTTATTTATATAAATTTTATATGTTGTTGCTCCAATACTTTATACAAATATATAGATCTTTGTTCGTTTGTGCTTTGTATATAGCTATAATAACATCAATCAATTTTTCTCTAAGAGTTAGACAGGCAATACTCACGCCTTGCCCCTGTCTGACAGAATACAATGGTCATTCATCTAAGAAAGAATAGAAGCCAAACTTCAATGAAGGGCATTTTATATTGCATATAACAGATAATGTATATGTATAATACTATAAAATTAACATTTTCTTAGAAATAGAGAAGAAGCAAAAGTTTTGGAAGATAATTTTTTACCAGGATGATATGGATCCAGAGTTATTAAACAACATTACAGAAAATGAAATCCCTTATATACAAAATGCTATTGCTGCAAACTGTCATTCTGACTTATATAATTTAAATATACATTGTCTCTGATGGTTTATGATTAACTGAAATTTAACAACTGCATGTCAATACTGCTTGTAAAGTCATGCTGTATTTTTTCACTACATCACACAAGTCACACTTTCAATGATGCTTTTCAATAAGAATTGCCTGTCACTCCTTACAAAAGTTCTCCAGAGAACTCTGTTCTGGGCCATTCTCTCCAGCTGAACCCCATCTTGGTGATATTGGGTTGGAGCTCGCGCCTCCACGTGTTTCTTGGATATTATTGATATAATAATATATACTAGTCATCCCGCAACGTAGCACACACCGCCCTATGAATATAATTACTATAATTATTTTTTTTTAAATAAGCAATCAAACAAAATATATTTTATCATTCATTTTTAATTTCTCATTTAACTTTTTGATATTTTTTTAGTATCTTCTGTATATATAATTCTCTACCATGCACGCACGCCGACTCTCTATCCACCCTCCAGCCTCCTCCATCGCGCTCCAGGCATGCGCAACAGTGGTCTGTCTCATTGCTCCTGTCTTCGTCAAGTGGGAGAGCAAAATAATTAAGCAATCTTTACTAAATATAATATAATTGCTTTAAATTGTGTGACATGGTGGCTGAATGGCTTAGGAGCTATTTTATTTTTCCTTTTTTTTAATGTTGGCTATTCAGGTTCAACACCTCTCACGGACATTGTTTTTTTTTTTCAATTTAATTTTTTTTTATAGTTTATCCTATTGGGTTTTTTAATGAAAAGTAACAACAACTAATTAGATCTATTTTAAGGACTCTTTGGCCATTTTTTTTATTGAAATAATTTATCCCTTAGGATGTTGTAGTGAAGAGAAACAACAACTAATTAGATTTTTAATTTCGTTCATAACTTTAAAAAAAAATTTTTTTTGCAAAGAAATCAGAAAACAACGCAAGTTGTCGAATGTTGTTGAATGCATCTTGCTTACTTTGACGTATTCGGGAATTCCACAAACGCGACTAATCTATCTATATATATATAGAATGGCCTCTTACAGGCTGGTGTCCCGCATGGTTAGGCAACGAAGAGAATTATATATATATATATATATATATGTTACCGGCAAAGTGTGAAATCCGGCATTCTATAGAACGCCTAGGCAATGTATAGAATGCCTGAATTTTTCAGGCAAAGTATGAAATAAATTGCTATTTCATACATTGCCTAGGCATTCTATAGAATGCCGAGTTCCCGTTCGGCAAAGTATGTAACTGGCCTTGTTAGGAACTAGAGTAGATTTAGAGACAGACAATCCCCTTCGACGTTGTAAGATAAGAAGATATATCAGAAGTAGGAGTAATCAGAGGCGCCGAGAGCAGGACATCATTGTGGGCCCCTATTTAAACAATGAGTCGTGAAAAAATTGACATGGTCGGGGCGGCCGGGCCCCCTTACAGGTGCGGGCCCCCGGCAATGACCCCCCCTTACCCTCCCCCCCCCCTCGGCGTGCCTGGGAGTAATGCAAATAATGGTTGACAAGGTGACAGACGACTTGGGACAAGGTGGTCAGAAAGCAATAGAGTAGTAAACAGCAAAGGTGTGACGACTCTAGAAGTAGACCGGGAGGCGACGACGGACAGTTTAGGAGAGACAACAATGACGACCAGGGGGCGCCCCTTAGGTGAGAACTATTCTGAAGGTGACTGTGACGTAATTAGGGAAATTAAGGTGGGGACGTTAGGAGTATAAATACGACTGGATTCGGACATTAGTTAGCGACGGAAGTTACGAGAATAGTTCTAGTACCGATTACTGTGTAGCCATGATGGAAGGGAATGTAGCGCCAGGACAGGAATCATGCCATGTTGACATGCAACGGCGGTTCTACGATGAATTATCTAAAGTAAGAGCCAATGCTATTACTTCGGATTCGGACAAAACATTTCCTCCTGCGCCTTTGGGAGCCATTGTGTGAGTTCCGATTCCCGATGTTGCCAAAGGGCGGGGAGACTCACGAAATCTGCTGGCAGTTGTTATGAGCATGACAGGAGATGGCTTTTACCGCCTTGGAACTGCACATGGAATCTTGAAGCAACTATATGCCAGATCAGAATTCATCGTACGTCCAAAAGATTTAATAAAAGCGGAAGACGTTCCTGACCTTGAAATAGCTCTCCCATCTGCTGCTACTTCTCAGTCTACAGGAAGCGGCCAAGGATTAGTCATATGTATAGCCTATGCAAGACAAAATGCCAAACTATGAGGTGTCGTTATGTGAAAAAGAAAATTAAATGCAATTCAAAATGTCATTCTAATCTTCCCTGCTGCAACAAGTAGCTCATTCCAGTTGTGTTCTGCTTGTTTTCACCAGAAACAACATCTTTTTATTATTTATCGATTCTTCACTAATTCGTGAAATATGAACATGACAGATCAAAGTACCAAAATACGAAGTGTTTTGTGTGAAAGAAGAAAATTAAGTACTGTACAATTCTAAGTGTGAATCCAGTCTTACCTGCTAAAGCAAATACTTCAATCTCAGCTCTGCTGTCGTTGTTTTTTTCCGGTAAGAACATCATATGCTTTATTTTGCATTAATTCCATATTTAAATACATTTGTATCAATAAAGGCTTTTATTGTTCTTGTCTGATACTTGCCTAAACGACACTAGTCATTCCATACAATGCCTAGGCATTGTATAGAATGCCTAGGAAAAGTATGCACAATTTAAACATTTTATACTTTGCCTAAAAGCACCAGGCATTCTATACATTGCCTAGGCATTCTATAGAATGCCGGCATTTCACACTTTGCCGGTAACACACACACACACACATATATATATATATATATATATATATATATATATATATATACTAGTAGTTGCATTCGCAACTAAAGGTTTTATCTCAATACAATGTTTAATATTAGAATAAATAGGAACTATTAACACGGAATTCCAAGTGCATAACAAAAAACTTAGTAAATAGCCGGTTTGAGCAACATCTCTTAGTGATCTACCAATTGCATCTAAAGCATGGCTCGATGCCATCGTGCACTCATTCAGCAAAACATTTCCGCTGCAAATGTATTGTGCGCAAATTTTGCTTAACTACTGAATTTTTAAATACGTTTGATTAGGTTAATTAGGTGCTGATTTATGCCACGTTTCTAATGTGCAGAAATGACCTACATTTTATACGTCACAAATTACGTTCTACACGTCAACGCAAACCAACCAAATCAAATAACCAACCAAACAAACCAACCGAACCAACCAATCAAACCAACCAAATCAACCAAAGCAACCCAACTAACCAAACCAGCTAACCAATCAACCAAACAAATCAACCGAGCCAGCCAATCCAAACAACCAAACCAACCAAGCCCAACCCGTCACTGCCACATCGTTCACAAATTACGTTTTACCCGTCAAAGCTAACCAACCAAACCAAACGATCAACGAACCAAACCAACCGATCAACCAACCAAACAAACCAAACCAACAAAATCAACCAAAGCAAACCAACTAACCAAACCAAACTGTCCAAAGCTAACTAAACACCATTAGGTAAAGATATGAGTGCTGATTTATCTCACCCGTTACGTTTTGCCCTTAATTCTATCAATGTTAAAATCAAAACAAAGCATTTTAAAAAAATGTTTTTTTATAAAAATGCACTGAAAAGTAAAAAATAACGACTTTATTATTGCAGCACAAAGGCACGCGCAAGTTCAATTCGGCTTTATTAGTAGGAAAATTTAAAAATGTAGCATCTTATTTATATCGACCAAGGAAGTTGAATACATGGAGATGGTACCAAGCGGCTGAATCCAGTGGGCGTAGCCTATCGCCGCCATGTTCGACTCAAAACATTCCACCAGCTTTCATTACAATACCAGTTTTCTCATTCTAGAAACGACTCCAATGAGCTTTGTATTTTGTCATCACTTTTTTTTCAAAAGTCTGCTAAGGCCCTAGTTAATTTCTAATGGACTAATTATTCTAATGTGTCACTTACAAAGCGCTGTAGTCTATGTAAAGCTATTTATACGATCAGCTGATAGAAGCCTATAAAACTTATATTATACGCTTTATCGAAATTAAGCCAAGGTAAAAATTGTATTTTTACATAATACATAATATTTTGTATTTATACTTTGATGTTTATTGCAAAGCATTTGATCAAACAATGAAAAATGGCTAGCACTAAGCAGCGTAAACTAGGCTAAAAACAATCCTGTCAATATTGCCTTTCGAAGCGTTTCGAAGCAATCAGTAAATCAAACGATAGCAACAAACTATCGATACACAAAGACCCGCTGAGAGAGGGGCATGGGGGGGGAATGCCCAGGGGCCTGGCGAGTTTTAGGGGCCCAGACAAAGCTGGCCAATCAACTTTTGAAAATATTATTATCATCACGATGGGGGGGCGTGACAGCCCTGCCCAGGGGCCCGAAATTTCTGTCGGTGGGCCTGGATGCACATTTAAAAAGCCAATAAAACCTGTTTTACGACAAGAATCAAACATGAGCCTGCCATTTGGCGATTCACGTAAACCAGCTATGTATGTCTTCGCATTGCACCGTATCAATATTTATGTACATTGTGAAACGTTGTTGAAATCGTGGGGATATTGTGTTACATTGTAGTACATTGTGGATTATGTGGTACATTGTGGTGCATTGTGAGACGTTGTGGCACATTCTGATACATTGTGGTACATTCTGTTACATTGTGAAATGTTGTTGAAATCTTGGGATATACATTGTATAGTACATTGTGGGACATTGTGTTACATTCTGTTTCATTGTGGTACATTGTGGGACATTCTGGTACATTCTGTTTCATTGTGCTACATTCTGGTACATTCTGTTTCATTCTCTCAATGCCACCTAATCCATCGATTAAAGCATAGCCAACAGGCAACTTACATGAACCATTGACGGCAACGATCATAAACGTTAGGCTCTCTTTTTGCCAACGGCATTGTGTCATCATCTAGATGTTTATTGCATATCACAACAGCACTGCTTTACAGCAACAGTATTAAGCACAAACAAATCAACTAATTAGCATTAATATTATAGTGACTAACTGATGAAGCAATATCCCGTTTTCTTGTCGTCGTTGTGTACAACCGTACGCCAAACAAGAGGGCATTTATTACTTTTTTAAAAATTATAACACAGTGTTTTACAACGTTCAAAATAGTACAATAATATAATATACACACTACAGAGCTACCAATGTTTTGAGTCGAACATGGCGGCGATAGGCAACGCCCACTGGTTTCAGCCTAGTGACGTCATGCCGCCTCCAGTAATTCAACCTCCTTGATATCGACGGCGTTCCCATTCTGCAAAAAAAAAAATTGTACCATCGGGAAATGACGTCATAGATTATTTATAGCGACGGCTTCCCCACACAAACGCCGCCGCCCGCACGACGACAAGATAGGTACTTTATTAGTAGGATACACGTAACTTTACTTCCAAAAAGTGTATTAATGTTCTTGAAAATTGTGGACATAAATACTTTCTCCGAAGTGTATTAAGACAACTAGACAAAACTGGAAATCCTATATATTTTTCGACTTGCCGGCATTTCCCTGTGAAAGATACAATGCATAGACCGACTCTCAAGTGCAACATCCTTAATACGAGCAGTTAAACCAGACAGTCGTCCAATAATGGCAGCAGCTCCGTCTATGTGTGCAAATGCTGACATAAAAGAGCCATTTTAGTTGTCCGATATACAGTAGAACGTCGTTTATCCGTATCAGTTGGGACCGGACACCATTCGGATACGCGATTGTTTGTATAATTGAAAACCGAATGCGATCCATGCAGTATATGAAACCGGACAGTATACGTATATAAGAAATCATCACATTCGGGAAACTTGCTTGAAGAAAAAGCAAAATGTCGCAATTAGACCTTTATAGTGGAAAATAATATTTTCCGCTGTTCGAAAACAAATTCATATACAGTACATGTAGTAGACAAAAAAAATGGTCCGGATATTTGACGCTCCGGATAACAAACGTTTGGATAAACGATGTTCTACTGTATAACCACCCAGTGACTTGAACAGTTCTGCTCCTTTGGTGTTGGTTGGCAAAGATAGTTCACTTAACGAATTCTCAATGACATCCTCCTGATAAAGATATTATGCAGAAACAAGTAGTATTGCCTTGTTGTTGATATATGTAGACTCGTCAACCTGGTGTGCCGTACCATGATGAGGTATAAATCATCTCCAACGATTGTCTCAATGTCTTCAATCATTTTCTCAATGCACCTAGTCACACTGCTAGCCAACAACGCCACATGTGCTATTTTTAACAACACCCTCTCCTATTAGTTCATGACAAATGTCTTTAGTGAAAGGGAAAATCAATTCTTCACCTTTTGTGAATGGATTTTTAGCCTTAGCAGTACTGTTAGCATCCAAATATGCAGCTCTCAGTAGATTCTCATTTAATGTTGTGCTGGCCCACAGAGATATATTCTGCCATTCATTTTTTCTTTCAAAATACTCCAGGGGCTTGTATTTGAATCCAGGGTGTTGGGCGTTCACGTTGCAAAGCAGTCTTGAAGGTTTCATTGCGACATTAGAGAATCGGTCGCCACAAATTATGCAGGGCGGGGTTGGTACGTTGAAATCACTTGTCCTGATAAATCCACATTTCTAGTTGGACTCAATGTATTGTCTTTTAAAAGTGGTATGTTTCTCTGATGTTGACGGCTCTTTTTCTGTCTCTTCCCTGGACTTTTTCTTTTTCACAAGAAAACAATAATGACGTCTGTTTCGTACTCATTGCTGCTAATGCGTGGGCTAAACTCGTATAAAAGAAAGGGCAAAATATATGTGCTCTAAGCACTGTTAAACATACGAGAAAGTACGATGAAAAGTGAGCAGAGCGTCACACACCTTCTTTCTACTAAAGTTACAACGACTCAGCCTCTCGCAGCCATTCAGATCCCTATTGACCTCTTGTATATGAAAAGTCGCGCAATCCCGAGAGAACCGTAAATAAAATGGAAATAATTTAATGTTTCTTGGGCGGCCCGGTACCGCTTGGTTCACGGACCCGTACAGGGGCGGGGGTTGGGGACCACTGGACTACACCACTTAAATTGACATGTTAATATTAACTTTACAAACAAAAGCAAGTGAAATAACTCTAACAATAAATAGTCAAAGGAATAAAATGAGTACTTTGCATCAGTATTTTGCCTGGTGTCGGTGTCGGCGTTTGTACTTTGTCCAGAGTCAGTGTAGGCGCAAAAACCTGTCCCAATAAAGTGAGTAAAAAAATACAAGAACTTTAATTAAATCATTCAGAACAACGTCAGACAGTTCTTAGGCAATCTTTAATATAAAGTGTCCATCAAGTTATTTTTCTTTTCAAATAAATACTTGGTAAATCTGTTTATCGGCGTATGTAATATTTTCCAAAGCGAGCTCCTCTACAGTACAACGAATTGTCAAAATTACTTAACAAAATTCTGACAGAAAGGAGATTAGAAGTCTCCTGACTATGTTCACTCTGTTATTCACTCATTCGTATATCATACGAAATGCTTAGTTTGCATCTCTCTATCTATATCCATGTCGGAGAAGGATTACACACAAACCTATCAACTCTTTTAGAACCTCAGCAACTGACCTGTTTCAAATGTTCCTACAATCAAAGTTAACTCGCCACGAACACCCCCCCACACACACCGACCCCCCCCCCTCCCAGCTTAATTTCTCTCAGCCTGACTGAAACATTTCCCAATCTAAGTAACAATGGCACTACATGAAAGCCCAGTCCGTATCTAGCTAGTGAGGCGCCATGTGCGAGTTTTTTTGGCGCCCCATTCCCCCACCGTTCTGAAAAGTGTGCAACCATTAACAATATATAACATTTTTAACTACATATTTCAGACTTAATTCGGGTGTAAAGTAACTATTCCTTTCTCTATTAACTATTAGGCAGTGGCGTCACTAGGGGGGTGCGGGGGGTGCGGACCGCACCGGGTGACACCCTCACGAGGGGTGACACCCGACTGCAAAATATCTAGTTTTAGGCCTATATTCTTAAAATAATTCAAAGCCGTATTTAATTTTTATAAATAAATAAAAATATATCCGATTATTAACAGACACTGCGTACTTTTTATTATTAATTATTTTAACGCACCGGTTCCGGATACGTCTAAGATGACATCTTATGATTTAAAGTTATTTTCTTTTCGCGGGAAATTGCATAACCGAGCCATTCTTTCTGATTATATATTAAAATTGTATCTTCGTTTCTGTGGCGCGCTGGCAGAGTGGGCTAACTATATGCGGGTTCGATTCCTCTCAGAGACATATATTTTTTGTTAAGATTTTTTTTTTCAGAATTAGGGGTAGGGTTAGGGTGTGGAGCGATATCTATTGATGGTCCCCGAGAAAAAAATATATTTCCCATTATTAACAGTAAATGACGTCATCAACGTCTGCAGTAAATAAGAGTTCTCATTCATTCTGTTTACTGACGTATCCCGAAAAAAAATACGTAGTACGTCTTAGACGTATCCGGAGCCAGTGCGTTATTTTAATGAAATTATTGGTATACGTACACTGACCTATAGATATCAATTATCGCTAAAATCCTGACCCCGGAAACGGAAAAAAATAATAAAGTCGCGCATGCGCACATATATACGGTGTCTGAAAAAAAATATGGAGACGGGATGTCATGATAGGGGGTGACACCCTGAGTTACCGCACCGGGTGACACCAACCCTAGTGACGCCACTGCTATTAGGTATGTAGGGACTTCATACGTCTGTCTCTCTTCTCTAAAAATAGCTCTGGAATATCTATCTTTTATCTTTGTCTGTAGCCCTTGACATGATTATATTTCAGCATCCTGCATACTCTGAATGACCACTTATAAACTTCCAAGCATCATTGCTCTTAGGCCAGGAGTTGAATAAATATTACATTACGTACCTAGAATTAATGCCTTACAAGCGTTTTGTGAAATTATTTGGTAATAACTAGTTAGTTAACGTAACGAAGATTAATGACACCCTTGTTTTGAATACCTAAATTGTGTTTAAATGCATTAAATAAATTTGTAAAAAAGGCCCTCTATATTCTATATAAAATACTGTCAGCCATGTTAAGATATGACCTGAATTGTTTACAAAAAAAAGGCAGCTGCCAACTACAAGATTATTAAAAAATACTGAAAGATACCTTCAAAAACACTGAAGCCCAGCACTTAAAAGACATTACCAAAATTATTTAAACAAAATTTATGTTAGGGAGATAGCTACTCTTGGGGCCCCTAGGGCCCTTTATCTCGTATAGCTACGTATAAGGTGTAGAATGGGGCCCTGAAAATGGCATAACTATTACTATAGCTTATATAGTAAAAACATTTGGCTTTTGTATATGTATTACATTGCCACATTAAAGCTTCTGCTGCGGGCAGAACGAATGGGCAACTATCAGCTACATCTTGTCAGTATCAGGAGAATGGTGAATCTCTTCGCAGCATCTGGTCACAACAATTATGCCAAGTGTGCTGTCTCTACCTGGAGATGATGATGGGCTTACCTAACTCACATCCAGATCTACACAAGCAGCTCATGTCAGGATCACATGTTGGACGGCGTAGTAGTAAACAGTGGGCCGGACTATCAGTTGACCTTACCATAGAGCAGGCAATGATGCGGGCCATTAAAGGTAAGGGAGGAATAACTCATGGAAGAGGAGTGACTGAGAGTGTACGCACCACATGGACTTTCACAATTCATAGGACTGCAGCTGTAAGGACATCTTTAGCGCAGTTTGCTGATATGGACTACTGCCATGATGCAGTTCAGCATCCGGAAGAGGGGTATTCCAGGATCAATAGAGATAATCACGATCTCACAAAAGTTCTCGAATTCTTGAAGTCACATAATCAATTTGATACTTCTGACACAAGACTCCACAGCATACCATCAGGTATTGCAGCATCTGAATCTGATAATATAAACTGCGACAATGCTGAAGAAGTTGGCGCTGATATTGTTCAGAATATGAGCGGCAAGAACTTCAAGGATGTTGTCCTTAAAAGAAAATCTCAAATAAGAACATTAGCACAAGTAAACAATGCTTCTTCATTAACTTCCAAGAAAGCTTTGACAGGTGTTGATCCCACATTTCTATTTAATAGGCTTCTGGTCATAATGCAAAGATCACCTGATATGGAGAAATATTTCAGCTATGAGCTGTCAACACTTCCTACTTCTCTGTTCAAAGATAACTGCATGCGGAAAGTTGATAAATCACAGCTCGGTAAAGAAATCTGCAAGGGTGTAGAACCATCATTGAAACCAAGCAGTTCAATTCATGTTGTAGACGGCGGTTACTTACTCCGTGCTGTTCAGTGGCTGAAAGGTGGAACAGATCTTGATGTTGTTAAGCAATACTGAATCACACAGAATGGGGATGGAAGCTTCATGAGCAAAAGTACATCCATATTGCCACTGACTTAGATGTGGCTCCACCAGATGTTCTGAAGGTGGTTTGTTGCAAATGTACTTCCGGATCCAGGAAACAGTGTGGGACACGTTTGTGTCGCTGCTTTGAGTATGGTTTGTCATGTATAACAGCCTTCAAAAATTGTAATGGAGAGTCATGTTTGAATGCCAAGGAGCTGGTCAATGTTGTGGAAATGATTGACGATGAAGAGTTACATGATAATGATATGCTGGATGTAAAAGATGAAGAAATAATTGATGATGAATGCTTGGAATTCTTCATACCTTGGGCATTTGAGGAAGAGGTGTACACCAGCATGTGAACACTGTGATTATGGCACGGGGTGAAAGCAACTGCCAGTTTCACCAGCGGATTGATGCCATAGTCTGAAAGCCATACTACTCACCAGGCCCGTAGCGTGCGGGGGGCAGGGGGGCCGGCCCCCCTGCATTTTGTCTGGCCCCCTCTGTTTATTTCTCTACTTAGTAAAATGTATTACCCGGCCCCCCCCCCTGCTTATGCCTGGCCCCTGCTGTAGAATGCCTGGCCCCTCCTGTAGAATTTTCACGCTACGGGGCTGCTGCTCACATCAGCTCAGAGTGTTGTATTATTTATTTATTTTTCGTTTGTTTTATGAAGTAGTTTTTATATAATGCAACAAACATAAAAATTTATGTATTACTTTTATGAAGCTAATGCTTCGTCAATACGGTTAAAACGTAGGTCTACTAATGGAAGCAGGCAGTGGCGCAACCAGCAAAAAATGCTAGGGGGGGGGGCTCACATGTTGAAAAAAGACAATTTGACAGTCTTATTTGTAACTTTATAACTTAAATTATGTATTTGATGAATTTGCCGGGGGGGGGAGGGGTGCTCGACCCCCCCCTGCTGCCCCCCTCCTAGTTGCGCCACTGGAAGCAGGTCACATTGGTTACACTTTATTTGACCTTTCATTTTAAATACTTATATAACATAATCTGAAGCACGTTTGCTGACAGTTTGACGTGGATTAGGCCTACTTCAGATTTTACCAAGGTTATTGACACTTACAGAACTGTGAATAGTGGAAAGTTACGTGTAATTCGTGCAATTTTTGCAATGCTATAGAAAAAATTCCAATGAGTTTCATTGGGTGTCATTCATACCAGTTAATCTTCATATATATATATGTGTGTCAGATTCTGTATTGTAAAGAATTTATTCTGGGTAGGTTGCTAAAACTCCTGGCCTATCTAGTGTTGTTGGATATGTCCGTACTTTGCAGTGACTTGCTTAGTCAATCGTTGAAATAATCTTGACCAATATTTCAGCATAAGCGTATACATGAATGAGAAATTAATTAAAGGTAGCGAATTAGACCCCTCCAGATTTAGTATAAATATTTTATAAAAAACAACATTTTTCTTGCGTACTAAAAAGCAGAATATAATTTCTGAATAATTTGGTAACATGGTAATAGTAATAGACTTTTTAAGACCTTCTGATTTTTATAAAAACGAAAAACGTTGGGCGCATGAATCTTCAGGCCCGTAGCCAGGAATATTGGATTGGGGGGGGGGGGGCCGAAGACATTTTCGTGGGGGGCGAAGAAATTTTTTTTCGGGGGGGGGGGGGTGCCGAAGAAATGATCGGGGCGGATCTAGACAACTTTGACGGGGGGGGGGGAACAAAACATTGACCCGGGGGGGGGGCAAAACTGTTTTCATTGTTGAAAATTGGTCTTAGAACAAAAAATATTTCGATAATTTATTGATGTATTACCTAAACTTGCGATTTCCTCCTAAATCCGCCCCTAGTGGGGTAGAAAAAATGTTCGGGGGGGGGGGGCAAAAATGGAGGCGCGAAGCGCCGAATGCTTGCGAACGGAGAGGAGGGGTTTGGGGAGGGGATCTCAGTGAGTCCCCTCCCCAAGAAATTTTTTGCAGTTCCATATCTGGAATGGTGCATTTTAGTACCGATTGTTTAGCTATTCATTAGAAATATATAATTTTAACTACGTTTTAATAATGCATGGCATGTTGCAGTTTTGTTAAAAATAATTTAAATAGTAAAGAGTTTTAATGATAAAAATTTATTGAGGCTGAGCAGTTTCTGATTCCTGTTATAAATATATTGACCAATAGTTCTGCTACACAATTGTTACATAATAGATACCTGATTATTATTATTATACTGTTTGTTTAACGTACAACCCGGGAAGAACGACAAAGATGCATGAATAAAGCTTAGCTATTTGTGTGATATTTCTTATAAAATATTGAAAACAAAGAACAGTCGCAATTATTCAATTTAAAATAAAATTAATTCTGCTAAAAAGTAAATTTGCAAATTAAATAACATCACTCAGAAATCACGGAGTTTGTACTTTATTATTTTATTATACATATGTATAAAAATGAAGTCAGAAGCCAATGTTATTTTATTAACTTATTTAAGTTGCTAGTTGTCCTCAGAAGATATCAATATATAAAACTATTACAAGGTTGCGAACAGGCCCATCGACAGAAATTTCGGGCCCCTGGGCTGATATTAATATTTTAAAAAGTTGATTGGCCAGCTCAGTCCGGGTCCCTAAAACTCGCCGGGCCCCTGGGCATTGGCCCATCCTGCCCCCCCACTCGTCGGCACTTGTTGCCAACCTATATTATTATACGTTTCAAATTTGCAAACTTCGTGGTTTAGCCAGCCCCGTAGCCGAGGGGGGGGGCATTGGGGGGCCATGCCCCCCACTAGGTGTGGAGTGCCCCCCCCACTTAAAAAAAGAAGAAAAAGAGGAAAAAATAAAGAAAAAGTAAAGGTGCCCCCTTGCTGGGTATTGGTGCCTCCCTGCTTACTTTGACCTGGCTACGGGCCTGGGTTTAGCACTGAATTTACCTAAAAATGCTTCAGCATTCAGATTGTCTGTTAAATCTTTTTCAAATGCAAGCAGGACAACATTGCTTAGACGCTTTTGTAACATTTATCTGCGATATGGGGTGAGCATTCGTGTGAGGGTTGAGAAACTGCTCTCACACACGGCTGTTTAAGCACCAAATGTCAATGCTGCCCAAAATACCCAGAAGTGAACTTCAATAAGATTCAATCTTTTATGCCCAAAAATTAGATAAGCTATATATGTAAGTATATATGATTGAATGATTGCTAAAATATAAACTTTTAAGTTTTTATTATTATTGATTTATTAAACAAAATGATTGATGTTTTATAGCCGTTATTATTAAAATTGTGTCAAAAAACTCAAATCATGCACGGGGGGCTCAGGTCATGCACGGGGGGGGGCTCAGCCCCCCCTAGCCCCCCTCTGGCTACGGGCCTGTGAATCTTATATTATGTGAATGTTTGTATTAGAGTTTAGAGTATTAGAATCATCAAATTTTAACAATTAAATCCCAAAAGAATTATTACAGAAGGTTTTCGAAATATCAAGATATTGCAGATCATTTATTAGAACTTAGTCTAGATAATAAAATGTATATGAGTATGTAAAATTAATTCTAGTGTTGTATAACATGCGCCCAACGTTTTTCGTTTTTATAAAAATCAGCTCTTGTAAAGTCTATTACTATTACCATGTTACCAATTTATTCAGAATTTATTTTCTGCTTTTTAGTACGCAAGAAAAACGTTGTTTTTTATAAAATATTGTTTTATAATGTAATTGTCATTTTCTACTTTTTAGTTAAAATATTTTTTTTTCAATGAATACGAAGAGTTAAAAAATGTTGGTGTAAGACAGACCCGATTAAACTATATATAGTTTTGCTCGAACATACTGGAGAGCTCTGACGTCACACGTATTCATGCGCAGAAAATCAAAGAAAGTAGTGAAACGTATTCGAGTATCATGTTTATCGAAAAATACTTAAGAAACTCATCAAATCATAATGAAATAGTAAGAATATTGCATTGTCATCGGGTTCTGAGCTATATTGAAAGTATCAGAGCTATAGCTTTTCGGAAAGTGGTCTAAAATTGGTGCCAAATTCCGTTACTGTGTACTATATTTAGCACCAGTAGTTTCCCTTGATTTAGACAAGGCTGTGACCTATTCGCCATACATATTTAATTTTATTTATTAAGAAACTCATCAAATCATAATGAAATGGTAAGAATATTGCATTGTCATCGGGTTCTGAGTTATATTAAACGTATCAGAGCTATAGCTTATCGGAAAGTGGTCTAAATTGGATTACCAAATTTCGCGGACAAACACACAAACAAACAATCAAACAGACAAGAAGTGAAGTTAAGAAAAACGTTGTAAAATAGCATCCCACAAACTCTGGCATATCTTGAAGTAGACCATACACTTCTGTTCCTTAAATGTATTCACTGCAGCTACTCTTGATGTCCATATCTAGTGTTTTTGTGACAAACAACTGATAACTTTTTTTTCATCGTAAAGGACATGCTGCAAAATCACAGATCACAGATGTAGATTTATAACTACTGAAGAACCACAATAAGTTATTAAATTTGATTGAAAGGCCGGACCATGAGCAGATCAATGGAGTGTTTATAATATTTTATCTGAGCTAACATAAATGTAAATCAATGTAAATGAACGAAGGGGAGTGTACTGCGGATCGAATCAAAACGTTTAACGAACGTAGATTGCCCACGTCTGGTTTAGAAGCTGAACATTGTCTTCAAAATTATTATTTCGGCGACCTGTCTAGCTTGGCGGCCTGTGCATAATTATTTAAATAAATACATTTAATTACACAATTCGGTCATTTTATTTATTTACTTTTGTTACTTAGTAATCACATTACAAATGAGACCAAATAAAACTATTTCATACAAAGCATACTGCAACATAATTTTAGCTTCTTTAGGTTATTTTATAAAATCTATAGAATTAAGTATATTCATGGTGGGTTTGCAAAAAAAAAAAAAGCCGACAAACTTGCATAGTACGATACAAAGGCAATTTTTGTTTTGTCTAAGCAAAATAAAAGCTACTGGTACCATAAAAGTGGTGTGTGTATTAGAGTTTGTTTATTCTTTAGAGATAGGAAAACGCTGCAACTGTACCGGTATATTAAACTTATATCAAACTTAATAGTTGCATAATATGTGTACGACTATTACCAGTTGATTTGATTATACACTGTAGGATGTTGTTATACTGTCAATATTTCTTTTACGTTGTAAAAAACTGATTGGGAACGGGCATTAGTATCAGTATGGTACTGAAAAAAAGATCAATCACAAAACTATATCAGTTCTACTTTAGTAGCTTTAAAGAGTCAAATTATCGAGGTAAATATTTTCAGTCAATTTAAAATACAGCTAAAAACACTTCCTGCGGTAGGCTTAGAATTAGCTAGCAAATTATTCTCGCAATTAAAAATGGGATGAGGCAGGTGATAAATAGGTTTTGCATTTGCGCCCAAAAATTTATTATGCTGACCCGAATGTGTGTATATTTTTATTTATCACCAGGTATTGCATTCAATAAATGCTTATTGGAACGTTTTTTCCTCTTTTGACTATAAGTGTACATTGATAAAGAGTCAGTAACAAACGTAAATATATATATATTAATACTTTTAAACAAATATACTTTACTATAGCGCAATATAATTAAAGTAGCCTATATATTGTTTATTGAAAGTATACATGAAATATTGAAACAAAATCGGTAGCAAAAAAAAAAGACTCTAAATATATAATTAAACGTTCATCTTTATATATATATATATATATTGTTCCTTCAACTCGCCGACCGTGGTTGTATTTGTGGGGAGGTGGGTGGTGTTAATATTGGTAAGATTGATGGCTATGATTACTGGTAGTGGTTGAATGTATGTAGATTACTTTTAAAACAAGGTATTAAAATCGCTATTTGTACAATTGTGATATTTTGATTTTTTTTCAAAACTGATAAACATACACATAGTAGGTTATTCTATTGGGTTTATGAATTATATTTTTTTTTTCATTTTGAATATGTTAAGATATAAAGTAATTGTTTTTGTTAAGTTTGTTACAATACATTCTTAAAATACCAATAGAAAAGTATTGGTATCGACTATCGAAATTTTCACGTTTAAAATGTATCGGCGATACACAAATCAATACTTGATCCGAAAAGGATCGGCAATACAGCAACCAATACTAAAAAAGTATCGCCGATACTGTATTAGCCGATACCGATACTTCGATACTAACAACCCTGGGAATGCCGACACTGGTGTCCTGCATGCCAGAATGTGGAACTACTGAATTAGCCCTTAGATTGTACTAATACTAATAAACACCTCTTTTGTAGCAATATGGTTCAGAAAAAGTGTTATTTAAAAAAAAATAGATAATGATTTAAATATATATCTGGTTAGGTAAAATAAAAGTTTCAACAGAGAGGGTATGGGGTTGTTGGCCTATTTATATGAACAGATTTGACAGAATGCTAATTACTAGGGCTGTACCGGATTCTAATTTTTAGATCCTGCAGGATCGGAACCGGAATCGGATTTAATTTTTGAATCCTGCCGGAATCGGAACAGGAACCGGATTTTACCGAATTAAATAGTAATTTTTCCGAACGAAGTAGTAATTTCTCGCCTAACATAAAAAAGATATAAGAATGAAAAATAGAATAAAAATTTAGTTTTTAAGTTCTAGATAGCAAAAAACAATATTAACCATTTAGATCTTGAAGACTGTGACTAAAACCCCTTCCCCAATCTTGAAAGATAACTCTGTCAAAATAACAGGTTCTTCGTTTTAAAAATTTATTTTAATTAAGCTGTACATAATTTAACTTGATTTCTATTACAATCAAACAAAGAAATGGATATCATATCTTAGAAAGTATAATAAACATGTTTATTAATAAATGAATTCCAAAAAAATATATATACTGTGGCACCACCCGATAGCTTATTTTTCTTTAGTTTTCCATAGTGACGTCACCGAACCGTGTTATTTCATTCATACTTTCGTTTAAACCATTATCTGACTATTTCCCATAAAAACGCAAATTAAAATGCATTTCAAATCTAAATCAACATCACTTTAATGTTCAATTTAAAATGTATCTTCAAGCTATTTATCTAAATATGCGAAGAATTTTATCCAAATCGTGACAAAATCCACTAAATTTAAAAATGTGCAGAAAAATAAATTATTGAACTTTTTTAAAACTGTAAACACCCAAAAATATATCGTTGTCTGCTCTTTAAAAAAAGTTAAACTTTGATTGCTAAATATAGTTTATAGAAAACACGGAATCAAAAGTAGCGGAAGATAAGGTGTCGTATTACTAGACCAGGGGTCGGCAACCTTTTGAGACGGAAGAGCCTAAAGTTATAATTTGCAATTTTCTCAATTTTTAAACAGCCACTAAATTTGTTGTTTCAATATTACGGATTTTGATCAGGCCGCAATTTGACATCGAAAGAGCCACAACTTGACATCGAAAGAGCCTTTTTAATATATTTGTACTTACATAAGAACTAAAAGCGATTGACGTTATTGTAGTTTTAAAATCAAAGGAAGTCATTGTTTTAATTTAATTGTATAGCGCTAAATATTTCTAAATTATGTTGCGTTAAAAAAATTTCTTACAAATTTCTAATAACAAAGAAATCCGGCTTAAATCCGGCACATTTTAACCGGAACCGGAATCGGAACCGGATTTGTTAAAACTGCCGGAATCTGGCTTAACAGGAACCGGAATCGGATTCCGGTACAGCCCTACTAATTACAACATACTATGAACTTAATATCTCAACGTCCATTTTTTAATTAGGTTAAATATGTATAAACTTAGTTTGCCCCAATCCACAAACACACTTTGGCAATGAACTTAACGCAAAGTTGATATTTTTCAAAGAAAAAGATATCATCTGTCAGCAAGTGATTAGAAGCAAGAAAGCTAAGTGTGTTTTGGAATCTAAAAAAAAATTAAGAATATTGTTTAGTTTCAATGTTCTGTATATTTAAAAATAATGTGCAATTATACCTTTTTTTACTTAATTCAAGTTATCCAATCTTGAACATCAGAAGGAGACATTAGAAAATGTTCTTTTAGCTGAGCGTAGTCAGGCAGCATTTAATATTATTCAGCTGGAGAAAAGATTTAGAGATGTTCAAAATCAACTTGTAATTCAAATGAGAGAGGTATCCAATGCTAGAGAATCGAAACTGCCACTTAGAGCTGAAATTGAGACTCTAAAAATGTTGTTAGAAGAAGAAGAGCAAAGGTATAGGTTTTTTTCTTCATTTATATTAAATAATAGCTTAGTTTTTTAATTGGAAGACTTTTCATAGAACACAAGACTGTTAACATTTTTTTTCTTCACTAAATTTTTGGTTATGACATTATTGTCAAAGACATGTGACTTGATTAAGAAACATCTCTAATAATTACACCAATTTTTCTCCCAGCATTATATATAGTTTCCAAAAATAAAATGTTATCATAAAATAACCTGTAGCATGATTTTCCTAAATTCCTGTAATAGATTACCGGTATTAGCCACCCTGACATCAAAAAACATCATGGTTAGATTTTACTTGGAATTAAATCGGATTAGAAATTTAGAATAAATATTTCTTAATTACTTTAATTCTGCCATGCTGGCAGATTTAGCAGGCACACTCCCACCGCCACTCTGTATGCATGGCTGACATGCATCAGCCTGCCAATAAAGCTGTTCTGATTCTTTTTTGCCGAATTTGTATGCTATTATTAACAATCTAGGAATGTGTGTAGTTAACATTGCACTGACATTTTTAATATCATTTCATAGATACAACATTTAAACTCGTATATGCAGATCAATGAACGATTATTTTACATTAATTTTTGTATGCCTTTATATAGAAAAGGGGGGGAGAGTGAGACAGAGATTTGTCTGTGTTTATATAGATAGACAGACAGACAAATAGATTGATGGATTGGATGGATGGATTGATTGATTGGATAGGGTTGGAGGGTAAAATACGTTATTTTGTGCAATAGAAAAAAGTTATTTTAAGCCCGATTTTTAATCTAAAATTTCTGTTTCTTTTAACTAATTATAGGTAGTCTAAACCGATTTTTCAAACTGATTTCTCATTAAAAAAAATTGTGTTTTATTGAAAAGATATCGTTGTTCTAAGAATGTGGAAACTAAATTTATTAGTATATCTTACTGTAAGATATACTAATAAAAAAGTTATGAGCTAGTAAAAAGTCGTATTTTTTACATTTTTTAAAAACCTTCAAAAGTCTATTTTTGGATGCCGTTATCTGAGAAACTACAGCACATGCATGCATATAACTTATATCACATACACATCATATCCCATAGACAGCTCTCAATTTTTTTCACTGCTCTAAACTAGTAGTAACATATAACTTTTGGGTTTAAACATTGATTTTCGTCAGATTTGTCAATGGAGATAAAATCACTAAAAAGGTCAATTTTGAAACATTCACAAATAATTAACGGAATCACAGATATAATAATAATATCAACGTGAAGCATATTGTAAGCTTAATCATTATCTTAATCGTTTGGGCTTTTTTTTCAAATACTGAATACACTTATAATTTATTAAGAGATCATATGGTTAAGAAAAATGCAGGTTTTGCATATTTTCAAAAATAAAAATAGAAAATTGTTTAACATTTGGGGGAACTTTTAATTTTTCCAGAGTGCATTAAAACAAATAGTTGATGATGACAATAGTTTCTTTTTTAGAAAATGTATCAAGAAATGTATCAAAAGACTTTTAGAAAAAGTCCTCTATTTGAGAGAAATAGCACATAATCTTTCACTTTTAATATTGATAAAAAGCTCTCTCAGTAAACTATGCAGTAGCCATGATAACACAATGGTACATCTCTCAAGACAGCAGAACATGGAGTGAAAGTAGGTCAGGGCAGAAGACAGTTTGTTGGCATTAGGAGATTAGATACAGGGCATAACAGAAAAAAGATGTTGTTTTTGGTAGAGATAAAGGACATTTTGGGAGTTGATATGGGACAGTTACATGGATGTGTTTTAAAACAGTGGATTCAGTAAAGGGCTTTGAGTTTGATAGTTACTTTTGCGAATGTGATAAAGATTTTTTAAATTGCTAATATCAAGACTATCGGGAGAAGTGTCTTGCTGTGGCTTCACTATGGTTGGTGTCACCCGGTGCGAAAAATTCAGAATTCAGGGTGTCACCCCCCCCTCCCAATTTCATGAGACCACGTGACTGCATGCATCATTTTTAGCGCGTTTGCAAATAACTCCAGATTGATCCATGCAGCTTTGAACTTATTCATTTACCTAAGCTCCAGACGCTCTGCATGGTGGCACCCTGTGCAACTGCTCTGTTTGGTGGCACCCTGTGCAAATGCTCATGTTTTTATCTATGATCGGTTATAAACAAGAAATTTTCAAAGCACTAAAACTACTAATAGACAGGAAAGCAGCCGGACCTGATGATATTCCACCAGAAACCCTCAAAGCAGACATTGCAACAACAACTGAAATGTTTCTACCACTTATACACAAAATATGGAATAGGGAAACTACCCAAAGACTGGAAGAAATGTCACCTTGTTAAAATTCCCAACAAAGGAGACCTGGGGCTCTGCAAGAACTGGAGAGGAATAATGATGTTATCTGTACCAAAGCAAAATACTAACTCCCATCATTCTAGAGAGGCTGAGGGATGCTATCAATAAACAGCTCAGGCCAGAACAGGCCGGTTTCAGTGAGGACAAATCATTGAACAATCCCTGGAGTGGCAATCCATCTTATACCTAAATTTCCGCCAAGCATTTGACAGCATAGACAGAGGCACCATCTGGCAACTCCTACAACACTAGGACCATAGTCTATGGTGTCCCAAAAACTTACATACATCTTATCCAGCAACTCTATGAAGGTGCCGCCTGCCAAGTGATACATACAGGCAAGCTGACAGACGAATTTGAAGTTAAAGCCGGAGTACGCCAGGGATGCGTACTTTCGCCCCATGATCTTCCGTATAGTCATAGACTGGGTCATGAGGCAGACAACTTAAGGCACGAAGACTGGGATACAGTTGTCTATGACTCAATGCTTAGAAGACCTAGACATTGCTGATGACTTATGCCTATTAACTCAGATACATCAGCATATCAGCTAAAAACGAAAAATAAATTAGAACAAGAAGCTGCTAAAACTGGGCTACACATAAATACAGACAAGACAGAAGTCACGGCCTTACTTAGCAAAAGCCAGGCACCTATCACCCCTGGCGATGAGCATTTGAGAGAAGTAGACCACTTTACCTACCTCGATAGCATTGTTTCAGCTATAGGCGGATCAGACGAAGTTTTCAAAGCCAAAATATGCAAGGCTAGACATGCCTTCGTCTCCCTGAAGCCTGTTTGGAAAACATCGTCCCTCTCAAACAAATATAAACTCCGGATTTTCAACAGCAACGTCAAATCAATACTGCTATACGGGGAGGAAACATTGAGTTACCAACTCATTAAGCAATAGACTTCAGACGTTCCTAAATGGCTGCTTCAAAAATATTATAAAGATAAGGCGATTAGATAAATTCAGGAACGAAGATCTCTGGCAGCTGGCAAACCAAGATCCCATAGACTTACAAGTGTCCAGGAGAAAATGGAGATGGATCGGCCACTCGCTAAGGAAGCCTCCAAAAGACACCACAAAAATGGCTCTCAATGGCACCCCCAAGGCCAGAGAAAGGTCGACTGTCCAAAGACCACTTGGAGAAGGTCTTGCGAGCAGGAAATGAAAATCTGCAAACGGACATGGGGGAATTGAAAAAGGCCTCCCAAAACAGAGTGCGCTTGAGATTGGTTGCAAGGAGTTCAAGGCAAGAAAGTCAAGATTAAGTTCTTTCTGATATGATATTTACAATTGCTCATTTTGGTGTCACCCCTTGTTGGTGTCACCCGGTTCTGCCCGCACCCCCTAGTGACGCTACTGGTGTCTTGTCATAAAACCACTAATAGAAAAATTGAGTATAAAGGTCTTGGAAAAAAAAGGTGGTTTAGTGCTGTGAAGAATATAGACGATGTATTGAACAGTTTGGACATTATGATCAAAAATTAAAAGAGAATTACTAGTATTGGACTCATCAAGAAACTACTCTATCAACTCAAAAGAATTCATGAATCCAAACCCCTGAAAGTGAAAAAAAAATCATCGATGGAGGGGCCACCAGACCTCTACATAACATAGAAATTAATGTTATATACAAGTTTTAAAGTTAAATATATATTGAATAAGACAGTCAACTCTTAAAAAAGCTAGTCATATTTTAAATTTGGAGTCAGGATAAAATTAGATTCATCTGCGAATAGAATGGGGGGGGGGGGGGGTCTAGAGACAATGTAGACATTGATGACTAAATTTGTCAACAATGGATATGTCACGTGACCTCTATTTAAAAATAAAATTAAAGTTATAAAATACAAGTCTAGAGCCTAAACAAATATCCAATGAGTCAATCAACATGTCGTCTATTATAAAAGCTCATAATTGTATGCATTTCAAGATAAAGAAAAATTAGGTTTATCTCCGAATTAACTAGGGGTCTCGATACTATGTAAACAGTGAGAATTAAATGTTTTAAGTGAAAGGATGGTTCATAATAATGTTTAAAATAAGTTAAATATAGACTGATTGAAAACACTAATTGCTTTAGAGTTAGACGATTATACAATCATTTTAAAACAATTTTTAACAGTTTTTACTTAAAATCACGTGTATAATTGCTGGTATAAGTATTTTCGCACGATGTACTATTATATTCACCGGCTTTTGCCATTTTTGACTTAGCAAGCGGCGCATTAACAGGAAATTTATATGCATTGATTAAACACGCGGCGGAAAATTTCATTGGGCAACATTTTAATTTGATTTAGCCTACACAGTTTTATAGGAAATTGGACGACCTATTTTGTGGTGATATTTTGCTTCCTTAATTTTAACGAAATATATAAGAATATTGAAAAATATAAATTACATTTAATATTGTATAATGTTAGTGTGAAATTAACGGTTGCAAATTGATATCAATTTGAAGCTCATTCAATTCTGAACAAACTACATTGATTTTTAACTCGATACGTTGTGAAGAAAAATGCCGCCAGCCGATTGAACAGGACGGGGTAAAATGGAAGGAAAAAATCCCGCTAAAAATGCAACATGGTGATCTAATTCAATCTTAATTTTCACTATATTATTTTATATTAACAGAAATAAAGTTATCATATTTTAAAAGTACTTTGAACACCATTTAAAATGATGTATTATATTTAAAAATTGTAATATTCTAAACAATCAAAATCTTTTAGTGAATATAGTGCTAAAATGACCTGTCAAGCGCGATAAGCTGTTTTCTTTTTTACATCGGTTTGGACTACCTAGTTTAAACTTTCACATAATAATTAATATACAGAAAGAATGAGAAAATGGAAACTATGTAAGGCATAGAAAAATTTCACTGTTTAGTAAGGTTTATATTTTAATAAATTTCCAAACAAGGTTATCCCCTCTGCAAAAGTCAGTCTAAGAAATCCAAGAAATCTAATTCTAATTGTTTCTGTATGTTTCTTTATTAATAGATTAAATGTTCCACTGGCTGCCATGCCAAACTCAGTTGTCCAATCTCCCCTGAAACATTCAACTTCCACAACTACGACCCAGTCGCCTCAGTTAATGCATGCCCTCCTCTCAGCAATATCTGATGAACAGCAAGTAAGCAACATGCCTCAGAGTTTCGCAGATGCAAGAAAAGCAAATGTACTGCAGTTATCAACAGTTCCATCCCAGAATTTGTCTTCCGCAATCAATACAGAAAATTTAATTTCATCATATGGTAAGTAGCATTTTAGAACAAATTAGATTGTTAAATCTGTACATCATTCTATATACCTGCATATTTAGTATTAAAAAATTTGAAGATTAAACTTTTCTTTCTTATCTAAGAAAAGCTTCTTTAAAATATTTGAATTACATTTTGTATGTTTTTTAATTGTGAGTGGACTCAAAAAGAAAGGAACAATGTAAGAACTATCAAATCATCAGTCTCATCAGCCACCTACCTAAAGTTTTGCCCAAAGTTGTTCTTAATTACCTCAGAGATTTAGCAGAAAAATGTCTCTCAGACAGGTTTCAGACCAGGCGGAACATTGTGGACCACATTGTGATTGTCAAATTATGACAAAGAAACACACAGAGGCAGAACACTATCTAGATTACTATTATAATTTCATTGATTTTCAAGAAAGCTTTTCACAGAATTTGGCATAAAGCCTGTTCCAGATCTTCCAAATTTTCAACATAGAGGTGCAACATACAAGTCATTGAGGCACTAAATACAGTTAATCACATTAACTGTGCTGTTCTCATAAATAACAAAGTGAGTGAGTTCTTCCAGTCAAGTGTCAGGTTGAGACATGAATTCTTTCTATTGCCAGTTCTCTTCTATTATTATAGATCATGCAGGAAACACTTCATGGCCACCACACTACCAAATCAGTTCATGTAAGACCTTTATGTTACCTGTGCTTTGATTATATAGACCTTATGGGGGCAGCAGTAGCAAACCACCAAACATGTAAACAGGGCCAATGCCTGTGGCATTAAATTGAGTACAGAGAAAGTAAATTAATGAAGAAGACTACATTTCATAGTAAGGTTGAAATAGCCATAAATGGATAAAGACTAGAAAAGGTTGACAGCTTCAGGTACCAGGATTTTCCAACGTCAGATCCTGCACATCTGCGATTAGCACTAGAATTGCAACAGCTATGGCTGCCATTACCAGATTTGATAAAATCTGGAAAAGCAAGTCCATTAGCTTCTCCACCAAGTCACTTGTAATAACTATCCTGCTATGGGTATGAATCATGGACACTGCACGCTGGAGCAGAAAGAAGAATACAGGTATTAGAAACAAGGTCCTTCAGAAAGCTGCACATGCATGAGAAAAATACCAAAACCATTGTCAAAAGGAATAACACTATGTAAGCCCTTAGGAACCACTTCTGGCAACAGTTTAAAAACTAAGGCTGACATGGTTGGCTCATTTTTCACACCACAATACCCTTTGCAAAACTATAATGCACAAAGGAGAGGAAAGAACTGGATTGTCAACATTTAGGAATGGACAGGCTAAAAAGTAGTGACCAGGCCCGTAGCCAGGTCAAAGTAAGCAGGGAGGCACCAATACCCAGCAAGGGGGCACCTTTACTTTTTCTTTATTGTTTTCCTCTTTTTCTTCTTTTTTAAAGCGGGGGGGGGGCACTCCACACCTAGCAGGGGGCATGCCCCCCCCAGTGACCCCCTTGGCTACGGGGCTGGGAGTGACGCTACTGGCGACCACATGACATAACTTAATAAGCAAACAAATGAATGTCTTTCATTATTTTTTTTCTTCAGTTTGCAGTGTACATATATATTTTTCTCCATTTTACAAAATAAATTTGACAGGACCTGCCAATTCTTCTTACCTTGGTGAACCCTCTTCTGTTGTAAAAACAATAAGCTCTCATGAAGGACTTCAGTCAGGTGAAGAAAAAAATAGGAATGACATTAGATTTGATCAGAATGCACAAGAATTTAGTCTTCCAATAACAAGACCTAATTATCATTATGAATCTACACCTAGCATTAGTAGAGTGTTAGTAGAAGCAGATAAGAAGCAGATATCAAAACCTATAGGTCCAATCCCCAGCCGTATCAAATCAGCACCTGGTAAGATTTATTTTTGTCCTTCTCTCAATATTTGACTTGTTTTTTTTTCAGGGAAATTTTTGTTACTATTTTCAATTATATCATCTCAGAATCTCTTTTTCTAAAAATTACTTTATTTATTTCTTAGTCTGTTGCTGTAAAATGTATTTTAGAATATTTATACGAATGGGACATTAAAAATATGAAAGAAAAAAATATTTAAAACCTTTTACGCTTCGGATAAAAATAGCTGTCATCATGTTTTTTTGTTTCCATTTTTAAAATTGTTATAACTACACAAACAATTACACAATTTTAATAAAACTTTCTCAGTATTATTTCAAATATTTGCTTAAGAGAAATATTTGACAAAACTATGATACCTGTATATCAATTAAATTTTTTTTTTACAATCTTTGCATGTGGTAGCCTACTGGTAACTATGAAAAATTATGAAATCATACGAAAATTTTATTTAAAAAAATCAATAAGGAATTTCTAAAAATCTATACAACTTGTATTTTTAGGTCTGATTTTGATAATCTGTTAAAATTTCAAGAACTGTGTAACTGAAAAGAAATATGTTTTTCACCCCCTGTACTTACTTTTCATAAACACTACACTTCTAATGCATTTTTTCAATGCATTTAAGACAGGGGTGGGCAAACTACGGCCCGCGGGCCGCATGCGGCCCGTTTGCATGTACAAGTTACGATCCTATGCCGATGTTAATTTTCTTTGTTTGGGCTTTTGCTATATGTTTGAAATTTTATTCCGACTATTTGATTAGAATCTAGTGATATTAAATCAGTTTTGTTGCTCCAGAATATTAGTTAGAGCTGCTTGACCTACAAACAGATTATGACCTGAAGGAGAAATTCAAGTCAGTTCTTTTGTTGAAATAATTATGAATAGTAAAGTCTTATTACCAAATTAGCAACTGATTAAGTTTGTATTTTAAAATGTAGTGTGCATGTGTAATAGATTGTGAATGTGAAATAAAATGACACATTTTATCTAAAATCATATTTTCATATGTTATAAATTGTAATTAAGTAGACAAATATATATATATGCGGCCCGCCGATAAAAATAAAGTTTTCAATGTGGCCCTCCGTAGAAAAAGTTTGCCCACCCTTGATTTAAGATATTTCTACAGTAAGAATTTCTCTCTAATCAAGAATTGGTTTAGCTTTACAATAATGTTAAAAAGGAAATGTATCAAATTGTATCCCAATTTACCAAAAGGAACTGTCACTCTCTCCCCCTCTCATAAAGCAAGTATTTGTTATGCTTATTATATTATGTGTATAGTATACTTAGCTGGAATATTTGCAGAGATGAATGCTGTATGTTAAAAAAATATGTCCCATTCAGTCACCCTCTAATGTTCTGTAATATATTTTCCTCGTTTTAAAAGCAACTATTTTCTTTTTCCTTAAATATATACAAAGATATATTCTACAAGTCACAAAAAAAATAACTTAGGTTGTATGAATAAATTAGAGACAACAAACAATTTTGGTGATTTAAAATTCTAGTTATATTTTTTAATTGCTATAAAAAAAAATATTTTTACATCCTTATTAACACATTTTGTATTTTTTCATGCTCCATTTGTATCAAAAAGTCTCATTTGAAAGAAATTTGCAAGAAACAGAAGATTGGAAAAAATTATTAAAAACAAATAAGTTGTCACAAGAAGATTTTAAAACTTCAGATGAGGATGCATTTAAAAAACTTTTTGTAGACTTTAAACAAGAAACTCTGTTTCCAAAGCAAAGACCAAAAAGTACTCCACCAGGAAGATCTCTTTCTTCAACACTAGAAGACTATAATGTTACAACTTCCAAGTAAGCATTATTAAAGCCTGAGTATCAATTTACATTAGTTTCACCATTCGTTTTTTATTTTTATTCAGCAGATCTCATTTATTTTATGCTTGTGGATACATACCAATAATAGGGGACAGATGGTCGTTTGGTAAAGCGCTTGACTGTTGACCTGAGGGTCCCTGCATCGATCTCCAGTGAGGAACAAAGGACATTTCAAATCATGGCTTAAGTAACAGCTATATCTCCCATGGTGCCTCCATGGCCATTGCACTATCTGCTCTGGTGGGGATGAAAGAAGGGCATTATAAACGAAATGTATAAGAATATTGAAAAATACTAATTATTAGTGGTTTATAGGATCTAAGAGATTTCATCTCATCCTTACAGGGACTTCACAACCATACCAATAATCAACAATTACATTTTGTTATTAAATGGCCTTATATGAACAGCATTATACAGTAAGCAGTTTCAAAAAAGGAATCACTAAATAATTAAATAAAGCATTTAAATTATCGGCCAATATTTTTTTATTCATGTAAGTGATGAGGTAATAATAATCAGCTTAACTAACTTAAAAACAATACAGTATATAAATATAATCTCCTTTTATATAAATCTCAGTACAGTATTTATCTGATCTAAGTAATGGAAAATCTAGATTGAAAGTCATCTTTTAATGACATGTAAATAATATCAGGTCAAACACTAAATGGATAAAAAAAAAACTCATAACAATTCATTTTTTGATTTTTATAAATGATTTTGTTTCTTAAAAAAATAAATAAAATGATATTTTGTATTTAACATCTAATAGATGGCATCATATCCAAATATTTAGCAAAAAAGAAAATATATATGAAAGACAATTAACATTTTTTTCAAAGAGGAATTGAAAAGAGCTATATAGTCCTCATTATGTTCCTAATAACAAATAAATGTGTCAGTTGCACATAATTTATATATTTTTTTAGTTCCCTTAGAGACCTTAAGATTGCTGAGGTGAGCCAAGATGGTAAATATGTACGTCTACTTAATGATGGGACTACAGTAAGTTGTTTTTTGTTCATTCTACTCACAGCAAGTGTTATATTTTAAACATTAAATTAAAAAATAATTATGTAATATTTATTCATTAAACAATTTGCTTCTTTTAATACATAAATGTATCAATTTATCATATATTATTAATAGTAAATATATATTTTATATATATATATCAAGTAAAAATTAATAAATTCAATAATTGATCATGTATATATGTATCATGTATATTGTATAATTCAATAACTTCATAAATCTATGATGTATAGTTGATTCATTTGATGATTACAAAAATGAAGTAATGAATTCACAGATCATAAAGAAAAATATTGAAGAATACAGAAATAGGAAACAAATCAAATAGAAAATAAACAAAACTTTTATGGTCTATTTTTTCAATAATTGCTCAGACTAACATATACTCTCAAATTTTGGTACTGATCAAACTGGAAGCAGGCTTTTTTTTTATATAAAATTCATTATTAAGAATTAAAAAGCTTTTTCAAACTTGTTTCACTGATATGCATTAATTTTTTAATCAACATTATTGATTTTATTTGTAAAGTATGACAATTCTTTAAGCAAGTGGAATTCCGAAATAGAAAGATTTATTATAATTTATATTTGTGTAAGCAGATACATTTTGTCCAGATATACATATAGTATATAGACTTTCATATAATATTTCTAGATAGAGAATGGGTAAATGGAAATAATGATTGACTAAATAGATATTAGTGGGACAGATGGCAGAGTGGTGTATTTACTCGACTGTTGACGTGAGTCCTGGGTTTGATCCTCAGTGAGAACCATGGGATTTTTTTCCAGTTGAAATCTGATGCAAAGTCATCCCACAAGTCCACCCAGCTTTAAATGGGTACCTGACCTAAGTTGGGGAAATAAAGGTGGCTGGGCGTTGTGCTAACCACACAATCCCTACATATGCAGAGGTTATAGAAACAGATGAATTCTTCCCAGATGGCCCGTTAGGGCTAATGAAACTTTACTTTTTTTTAATAGATCTTAGTGACATGTTTTTTTAAAAAAGCTATAGTAAATGTGATGTAATTTTTTGTTTTAATTTTAGGATGTCGAAATTGGTGGCTTTATAATTCAGCAGAATGTTGGTGGTCATCCTGTTGCTGCATTCCGTTTTCCATCTCAAACTAAATTTCAGGCAGATTCTACTATTGCAATTTGGGCTGGTATCAATGACTCCCAGATTCACTATCCGCCTCATGAATTTTACTGGAAAGAACTTTACAAATGGAGAGCTGGACCTGAAACTACTACCATACTATGTCAGCCAAATGGACAGGTGGAATGTTTTTAAATTGGCCTATAAACAATAATATTTTTACTTAATCATAACACTAGGCATTTTTCAGTGTTTCTTTTTGAAATCAGATGTGCTGATTTCTAAAATTAAATCCATTTTATTATATCATCAACGGTTCAGACTCCAGACACGAAAATACAAATAAAAGTTGTGTTAAAACACATTGAATTAACTAAATTGTTTAGTGCTAATACTTAGACAATTGCACAATGCACATAGAATATATTTTTTTAACAAATGTACAAACATTTGAATTAATTATTAAGAATTAAAAACATATTTCACTATGACAAAACTAGGCGAAAAATTCTAAAAGTGTACATTTGAACGTTTCTGTCTCTTGTTAAGGAGATCATCTCTAACCAAACCCAAGATGTAGTCGCCTATCATTGCTTCGTCCCACCTTCCCTGATATATTCTTTCCATTGCCTATATATCTTGGTGAAAGCGCTGTCCATGCTCTTCACTGACATCTCTCAAATTCGGTCTGAAAAAATCCAAATGAGCATCTAAATAATTAACCTTTAGAGACATTCGGCATCCAAGAGCTCCGTAGCTATCAATAAGTTCTTCAATGATACTGGTGAAGTTTTCTCCTTTACTATTTCCAAGAAAATCAGTAACAACGGTTTTAAATGCAACCCATGCTCTTCGTTCTTCGGAAGTCATTGTCTCATCAATTTCTGTTGATGCCAACAACTTTTTCTTTTCACTTGTGGACCAACAAATATGACGCCAGAGACTTTTGCATCACTTAACTTTGGAAACACTGCACGGATTTTCTTATATGTTTCCCCGTCATGATACAGTGCTTTTACAAACTGTGTTATGAGCCCACCGGCGGCGGAACGAAATATTTTAAGGGGGGGGGCAAGCCAAAATTCAAGGGGGGACGCCGACACATTCTTGAAAATCAATGTTTGACCTATATTCTTGTAAATACAATGCTCAACCTAGAAACTTTGGTACACTGATTCTTTGTATCATTAATCAAGCCCATGTGAAAGTTTGGCGCCATACATACGAAACCAGACAGTAGATAATTAGCTTATCACAACATCTGTTTCTTGATAATACATGGACACTTAGCTTTGCTTTTAATTCCAGCCTAACTAGGTCATCTAACTTAACAGGTATGTGTCCTCAAAAATACAAACTCTCTCTAAACATGACCCACATTGTAATAATTTCCGGCCCTTCCAAAGTGTGTTACAAAAACATATTACCGACCATGCTCGTTACAGCGTGTGGCGGGTACAGCTAGTATTTAATATTTAGCGCTAAAATAAAAAGTGGGGGACGCTTGTATTTGGACTCCGCTCCCCCACCCTATTTACGCCACTGAATATTATTCTATTTTTATTAACTTTATGAATGATACACATAAAATTTTGACAAATACCTTGCTTTTTAATCTTTTTTGTATCGTAATGTCAGTTTGTTTACAAATTTAATAGTGAAATTAAATCAGAAAATAATTATCATGAATGAAGATGAACACGAAACTGAAACCGGAACCTCCATAAACAAAAAGTAATTTATGAAAAGATAATAAATAATTGCATTTACTTTAAAAATTACATTTGCCGTCATTCGGTAGATGGCAACACTTTTTAAAATATGCCACAACAACTCTCAATAATGTGATTACTGTAAAATGTAAATTAATTATAATTTATTTCAAATATTAAATTTAAGAAATAAATCAAATGAATTATGAAAATGAAACATATAAACTAAAATGAATTACAAAGTTAAAAAAGTTAAACAAAGCTAAAATTTTAGGGGGGGGGGGCAGACTGGAAATTCAAGGGAAGGGGGGGGGCGCCGCCACTCCTTAAAAGTTTTAGGGGGGGCGGCCTGGTGGCCCCCCCCCCGCCCCCCTGCTCCGCCGCCAGTGTATGAGCCCTAGCTTGATGTGCAATGGTGGAAGCAGAACTTTCTTAACTGCAAGTATTGTTTGATTATTTTGTATGTTAGGTTCTTGTGACCTAATTTTAGTAAGGTCAAGCATGTATAAATGTGAGTGATGAAATAGTGTCATTCACCAACGCAATAACCTTCATTTTCGATTTGGCGCAAAATCTACCCACGCAATAGCATTGACATATAGTTTTGGCGGGAAGCTGCCCACTCACTATGCTGACAGGTATTTAAAAGTAATGATGACGTGAGTAAGAAGAAGAACAGAAGGGAAGATAACAGAGGAACGAAGGAGGACAGTGCAGTGAAGAGTAGCGGTTGTTAGAGAGTTCATGTAGTGGATTATGAGTTCATATAGAGTAGATACATGTGGAGTAATGTATTCATGGATATTATAGTAAGATGTTATTTATTGGTGAACTTCTCAGTTGTTAATTAATTATTTCATTCTATTTATATGTAGACTCTCATCTGTAAATATCACGTATTAAAGTTCAGTTGTTTATTCTCTTATTCTATAAGGAGTTGTGTTATATTATTGTATTTGTAACGCAAGCAAGTGAGATACGGCAATATTGTAAACACCCGGATGCAGCAAATGTCTTGGTTCACATTCTTTTTTGATGTAGTGTTGAGCAACATCTCTGCTGTCCCAGAGACAAAGGAAACAACGATACTTGGTAAATCCGCCTTGCAGTCCCAAGAGAAATCCCATCATCTTAAAATCCCCCAAACATCCCATTTGTAATCATTATACTTAAGCTTTTCCAGCAAGTTCTTTACATTCTGGCAATCTTCCTTCAGATGAACAGGGTGACCAACAGGAATCGAAGGATGAATATTTCCGTTGTGAAGAAGCACTGCTTTAAGACTCCTGGAAGAACAGTCAATGAAAAGACACCATTTCTCGAAACAATGCTTGAAACCAATTTCATCAAATAGACCAGAAATGTCAGTACAGTAACATAGGGAGTTGGCAAAAGTATACAATTTAGCGTATGGTAGCCTACACGTCTTTGCCGTAATACAGACACTTTACAACTGGGATCCAGTAAATTCCATTCTTTCAGCCGTGATGTTAACAGCTCAGCACCAGATTTTGTAAGATTCATGTATCTCACTAAGTTGTCTAATTCTATCTGGTTAGGAAAATGGGGCTGTCCATGAAACTCAGTATCAGATCCCTGCCAGTCATCATCATCACCATCATCCCTCTCTTCATCAGTATCATGGGTGTTATCGTCAGCCTCTGTGTTGACAGGTGGAACTTGGATGGGTAAATCTTCATCCTGTGACACTGGTGCAATGGAAGATGGGATGTTTGGATACACCATAGCTTTTTTGTCTACTTGCTTCTTATATTTTGATATGTCCACCATACAGAAGTAGCAATCATCTAAGTGGTTGGTAAGTTCCCTCCATCTTCTAGGGATGGCAAATGGCATACACTTTCTGAACCAAGGAGCCAACCTTCTAATGTTGATCTACAACAACCACAGATGACGTGGGGAGCCCATGGTTTGTGATCTCCGAATGGCATCCAAAAATATACTTCATATGCGATGCAATATTTTGTACAATTGCATATTTCACTTGTTTTGGTCCTATGTAGTAACCACAACAGTAGCAAAAACAGTCTGGAACAATTTGCAACCTCTGTTAGCCGTTTATTAAATGCGGTAACTACTTAGTCTTAGCAATACTGAATTTGCTATTATATCATCTTGATGATCAATAACACACAGTAACCGGTGATCGCCGAGGTTTAGTGTTGTATTATAATTTTCCAACCAATTTGTTTACATGCCCGCAATTTCAATGAAAATGATATAAACGAAAATAACATAAATCTGAAATTTACAGAGAAGAGGTTGACTCAGCATAAAAACAATTGCCACCGTTGGAATCAGCACATCAGAATCATACTAGAAACACATGAAATTGAAGTCAAACAAAATTTTGTTATGTAGTGTAATTTTTGCATTTTTATATTATTGATGATATTTTTATTAACAGGCAGTGGCATGGTATACAGCTGCTCATAGAGTATCGAAAGATGCTTATATTGACAATGATAAATCAAGTACCAACAATAAATGTAAGGTTTATATTTTGAAATCAGTTAGCTTACTTTATTAAATCTTCTTTATTTAGATTTATCTAGCTTTTCATTTATACTAATCATGTTCAATTAATAAGTCCAATAAATTTTAAGCCACACATTTGATTTTATATTGGAGGTGGTTTTTTTTGTACTTTTTTCCTTGTAGAAGTGAAAGAATATTTCCCTCTTTTTTAAATGCTAATTTATTGCTCCCTTGGTTTTTAAAGGCTGATGTAATCAGTTGTAATCAACACTATTAATTTAAATTATCATTAGCCAATTTGGCGGCTCCGCAAGCCTGCTTGCACCTACACTCTTCGGCATTTTCTTTTCCATGCTCCTCCAATATGCCTTTAAGGATTGCAGCGAGGGTGTTTACATCTATACAAGGTCCGTTGGCAAGTTCTATAACATAGCCCGCCTCCGTGCAAAGACCAAAGTCACAAAGGTCCTAATTAGCGAGCTGCTCTTTGTTGATGACACAGCCTTGACATCACACAATGAAGACGGACTGCAGCAGCTTGTCACCCACCTTTCCCACGCGTGTAAGGAGTTTGGACTGACTATTATCCTGAAAAGACGAATGTCATGGCACAGGGTACAGATACCCCCCCCCAAGCATTGACATCGATGGGCACACCCTAGAGGTCGTCGAGAACTTCACATACTTCGGGTCCACCATCTCTAGCTCGCTATCCATAGACCCGAGATCAACTGCAGAATCGCTAGGGCAGCCACAGTCATGGCGAGACTAAATCAACGTGTGGAAAAACCCCATCCTCACTGAGAATACCAGACTGCGCGTCTATCAGGCCTGCATACTCATTACCCTCCAGTATGGATGCGAGACGTGGACCACTTACGCGAGGCGCGAAAGGAAACTAAACCACTTCCACATGAGGTGCCTGCGACGTATACTGCAGATAAAGTGGCAGGACAAGATCCCCAACACTGGGGTGCTGGAGAGGGCCAACATGAGCAGCTTGTTTTCAGTTCTCAGCGAGAGACGCCTCAGATGGCTCGGTCATGTCAAAAGAATGGACGCAGGCCGCATCCCGAAGGACCTACTCTATGGCGAGCTAGTTACCGACCAGAGGAAAACAGAGCGACCTAAAATGCGCTACAAAGACACCTGCAAAAAGGATATGAAACAGTGCTCCATTGATCCCAACTCCTGGGAGAGCCAAGCAGCCGACCGCCAGTCCTGGAGGCTCGCTGTCCGGCAGGGTTCATCGCGCGCAGAGGCTGAGCGACAGGAAAATGCTGCCCTGAAAAGATCAAGGCGGAAGCAGAAGAAACAACAGCTACAACAACAGCTACAACAACCATCCATATTCAAGTGCGACAAGTGCGGCAGGGATTGCCACTCCCGAGTCGGACTGCACAGCCATTCCCGGCGATGCTTGTAGACTCAATTTAGCTACACCATCGTCTCTCGAGACGGACGGATGCCGACGGTTATCAACATCGTTGCTGAAAAAAAGAGAGACTCACCAGGTCTTCAGTTAAATACTATAAATGTCATGCAATGGTTTTAAAGGCAGATTCAGACTTCTTTGTGAAGTATTTTGAAACTAGCCGTCCCGTGACGTAGCATACGCCGTCTTATCAATCAAAATAATTACTGTAATTGTTTTTTTTTAAATAAGCAATCAAACAAAATAACAGGCTGACATAAATGGTATGCAAAGTTGAACTTTGACCTATTATGTGCAGATTTTATGATCACTATCTGGTACCTTCCAGCAACTTGTTTTTTATTTTGCTGTTTACAGATTTTTAGTTAATTCTTTAGATGCCTTGATTCTCGATGAGCTGCCAGACTTAATTTTCTCTTTATTGGTTAGATATATTTTAATGCCTTTTTTTAAGATTAGGATTATTTTTGTTGACATTGAAATGTTATTTTATGTACTGCATTCCCTCATTTCCGCGATTAAACGGATACAGAATTTACGCGACGGTGATAAATGAAATAGTTTCGTATTTAGAGCATATAAAACATGAAATAGTATTGTACAATAGGGTGGTGTGAATGTAGAGGTAAAAAAAAATTTTTTTGAATTTAAATATGTAATAGTTTGGAAAAGTTGTCACTATAGAAGATGATTTTGTAGCCAAAGTTTCACCTCTAAATTATTATTTTTTCAACTGCCCCAATGACATGAAATATTGGTGAAATCCCTTAAATCTCGAATAATTTACTGAAAATCGGCTAACAACAAACTGTAATGTCCAAACATCCATTTTGTCCAATTAATAACTTAATCAAAACAATAATCAGTCTTCTGGTTGAATGCTGTCATTTGCTGCCTGGACAAAATCCTGTTCTTTATGAAGCCATTTCGGGCCCTTTCTCCGCATACCGACTGTGATGTTTCTGTAACGAGTTTCACATGTCTTTCTACGGCTTGAGTGTGACAGGGTACCTGGATGATTGGCAACATAATATTGTGTTGATCATGTATTCTGCTAGTTATTTCAGACATTGGAATATTGGCCAACAATGGTGGTGCAGTTACTTCAGCTTCCTGCCAATTTATCAGGTCAACATAGTCTGTTGAATCAAAGTTCAGTCTTGGAATACAAAATTTTCTGATGCCAGTTTTCTGTTCCTGACGAGCCTTTAGAATTCTGCGCAGTCCAAGTTGTTTAATGTGATCTCGATCATCAGTGACCATTGCTATCAATAGATTCTCTGGATGAGCAAAATAGGCATTTCTTTGGATAACAGGATCAATGATGTTCTTAACTTCTGTTGGCAGTGAACGAGACAAGTGAATTGTCAACCAAATGTGTTTAGTACCATCTACACAGCTGGGTTTGCTTTTGATTGCAAACCACACAGGAGCATACACCTGCATAATGTAAGTTGCCAACATCTGTAAGCTTTGAGTTGGATTTTGTTGTGAAATATACAATCGAAGAATGCGATTGGCCGTTGTCAACCACCGTGAATGAGCCATTTTGCCAGGGTTTCTTCTAGCAAGTTCTTCTGAACAGCAACCGGTCATCACACTTAAGCACATTTCATGTAAATACCTCTGCTCTGTACTTAGTTCTGAAAGTGACACATCAGGAATGCTACTGCTAATTGCAACAAAGTTGCACACTGGCTGGAGCTCGCAATTTAGCAGGGCAGAACCTATTGGACCCGAAAATCCTTGTGGCCCAGTTGTTTTACCATCAAGATGTTTGATTAAATGGCGCAAAGGCAGCTCATTTGCATGCAACAAGCATGGCAACCACTGTAATGGTCTACCCAGTTTGATCTCCAAAAGTCTTATGATACCTCCAGCAGGTCCTGTATTTGTTGCAGTACCATCACATCCAATCCCTAAAATGTTGGTTATGTTGTGCCCATTGCTGTCAAAATATGTATATATGCAGTCAGCAATATCTCGAGCTGATGATGATTTAGGTGCTAAATGTGTGATGAATTTTCCTCCAGGTTCACTCAGTATTGTGATGTGTTCCTCATTTACTACATTTCGATACCAACGGCTTCCTTTCTTCTCTAGTTTAATTGTTTTATCCTTGCGGCCGTCAAAATAGAGAGTTTGAATTGCATCAGTAGAGTCTACTAATTGATCTCTGGCCATCTTTCGCTCTCGTCTCAGTTTATAGCGATCAATTACATTGGCAGCCTCAGTTTGTGAAACTATACCAAAGTCTTCTAGTACTGCTGTCGCAACTGCTGCACCAACCCTGTCTGATACTGCAAATCGATCACATATTTTTGCTAACTTTGGTAGTTTTCTTCTCATCTGGCTAGAGCTCGGTTTGGATGAAGTAGGTGTCTCAGTATCTGTAATCATGGTATTGCTTTCGGCTTCAGTCTGAAATAAATCTTCATTGAGGCCAATTTCGGCATCTGATGAATCATCATTGTTCAAATCTATAACTCCAGGGCATTGGTCATTCAAATCGAGTTTGGGTGCTTTTTTGGCTCTTGAGTCCTCCTTCAACTTGCGATCATAGGTCTTTTTAGTTTAGCTGAGGAAACTCGATCAACACTACCAATAAACATGATCCTCAATGTTCTCTGGTCCTGCAAAAAGTGTTGTTCCTGAGGTGGCACTTTGTTTTGCTTTGCACAACCACAGTTTCCAGGAACACATTTGCAAATTGCAACGTCAAAGAGTTTCTGTTTACTTTTGTCAGCATATTCTTGCAACTTCAGCAAATACTTGTTATCTGCTTTCCTTCCTTTAAATGGCTTCATGAGTTTTCTGAGTTCATCATGTGAATTTCTGATCAGTTTGAGAATTCTAGTGTGTGAAACAACCGGAATGGAAGCTTTATGCCATACAGCTTCAATGTCTGTTGCAACGGTTTCAGCTATTTCACTCACTGTGTGCTCTTGGCTTGATCAGAACTTAATTTTTGTCTGATGTGACTGTAATACTTCATCATGTCCATATAGGTTGGCAAAACATTTGTAACCAATTCACAGGAATGACCAAAAACAGGGCATTTATTGGCAGCTCTGGTGTCAACATTAGATGACATTTTTATCCCAGTGATTATCTGAGAAAGCATTAAGGAAGGATTTTATGTAACCATATAAAATGAGTGAGCCATAAAAAAATGTTTAACATATTTGGTATATTATTCAATTATGTATACTCATAAAGCGATAATATTTCCAGTGCCAGTATAATGTACAACAACTGCGCCATAATATCTGGACTAGATTAAATGCGAACGGCAGATAATGAACTCCACCGGGAGCTAAGTTACTAAAATATGCTGATTTAAGCAGTAGATACTAAAAAATAAATAGATACTTACTCTGTGTAGAAAATACAATGTACGTTTATTCGCCAAAGTAATTAAAACACTTGAAAATAGAGGGTAAACGAATATTGTAAATACCGTTTTGCTTATAACGGAAGTCCAAATTTTCAACATGATTGGGGCACCACTCAAAATAAGCAAAAAATTCTGAAATTTTGCAGAGTTGTTAACTAACACTTAAGACAACTTTTTAGCACTATTACATTCAGAAATTCTAAACTTTATTTTTTCACACCACCCTATTGTACAATAGGGTTAGTACTTTTTACATTTTTTTTCAGAATCTTATTTTACATGGCATTTTTTAATGAACAATTGTGAACAAAATATGAAAATAATATTAATTTATTTTTCACTCCAAAAAAACTTCCCCACCAACGCCGTCTTGTGTTTACAAATAAGAAGCGTTTTTTTTAAAAAAATAACTTCTTTATGGATTGCGCATTAACAAATATTTGATTACATTAATTACATCCAGGAACTGTATAAGGTATTTTTTTACCTCCATGTCTGAAACAAAATAAATCAAAAAAGTTTATTTTAAATTTTAAGTGCACTGTTTGAATGTATTATGCGTCTACTGCAACTGTACCAAAAATAATGAAATCTTATGATACCTTTGTTTGGTAATTGTCACGAGTGGTCTGCTTGGAATTTGGAAAGTCTGCTTGGTTGATTTGAGAATATTGTATTCTTTTATTTCAATTTCATTCATCTGTAATCGTCTGTTTGTAATTAATTTTGTAGGAAAGCAAATTTGTCAACAAATAAAGCTTGTAAAGTTTTAAAAATAATAAGCGAACACTCTCCCAATATTGAAGCTCCTTCGCAGTCAGGAGTGTATCAGGCAACCTAATAAGAAGCAGATTTGTTGAAGTTGCAGTTTATAAAAACAGCTTACAAAATTTTGAATGGTGCATACATTTTGACAGAAAAATAGAAGGAGAAAAACAAGTTGTTTTACTGAAAAACGTTGAAAAAGAAATTCGATTAGCCATATTGTCTCTGACAAATGGAAAAGCAGAGACAATATTTACAGCGAATAGGGCTGTTCTAGCTGAATACGAACTCTATTCATGTATTCGAGTAATTATTTGCGATACATGGAATACAAATTCAGGCAGCAAAAATGGTGTGGAACGCAAGCTGCAGAATTACTGTCAACACAACAGTGGACAAATCCCTCAGTACATACATGTTTTAGGCCTAGTACTCAAGCATGCTATGGATTCTATTTTCGGCTGGGAAACGTCTAATCCAAACATTTCTTATCCATTTGTTGCTGAAATTAGCGCAAATTACGAGTCACTTAAAGAGTCACTTGATTCTCAAGATAGTAGTTCAGAAAACATGTGAGAAAACAAAGAATGGAAAGACGACATGAAGTTCTTTCACCATTTGACGCAAGTATTTCACTATTACGAATGAAATAAAACCTTTCTAGTAATTCACTTCCAGAGACTGACGGCTTTAAGTAATGCTCGTTGGAATTCAAGTGCAATACTAGCACTTCTGGCATTCATTCTATTCCGGAAAAAGAAATGAGAAATTTGAACTTTTGTGTGCTTTCATGGCGATAACATGGTCTGAATTATGGTTTTCAGATCAAAGGGACTGGAAAATAGGAAAAGAGATTTTAGCGCCTGCTTTGCATAGATACACTGAAGCAGAAAGATGCTTCTTGAGGCACTAGGTCTGTGAAGATTAAGCAATACCTGGTATAGAACGAAGTAACTGCTATGCAGAAAGAGCTATACAAATAATGCAAGATATTGTTCCACGTCGTGATGAAGTATAAACTTAATTTATGTTTCCTATGCTGTCCTTTATTATCATTTCATAATTTGGACATCTCTAATCATGCTTACATGCATTGCACTTGTTGTTCTTATGTAACTTTCCATTACAGTGTTGTGTTATATATATATTAATATATAATATTCGTTTTATGGTTTGGTGGGGAAGGTTTTTCAAATATTTTCAGAAAAGGTTATTTGTATCATAATACACTCATTAAAAGTCACCTTTTCTTGCCATGTAAATATAAGGTTACAAAAAAGTCATAACCCTATTGTACAACCACCATCGTGCTCATATTGCATAATATATTTCACTAAATAAAATGACAAAACGGAATGCCACATACAAATTCTGAAACCGTTACCATTTGTTTGTTATCTATATCAATACACCATTTTTTTCTCAAATTGGAAATAGTTCGATATTACTTTATTCTTCACACATAATTGTATTATTAAATGTGTTTTTTTTTTACAATAATCAGTTGACATTATAATGTTATTTTATGTACAGCATTAGGGAGCGACCGATAATCGGATCGGTATCGGTATCGGACCGATATTGGCACTATCGGTTAATATCGGATCGGCCGATTGTTGTAGGGAGCGACCGATAGTCGAACCGATATTGGCACTATGGGTTAACTATCGGACCGGCCGTTTTTTGGCTGCCGATACATTGTTTTTTTTTTCACAACAGAGTTGCAGAAAAAAATCAGTAAATAACCCAATTCTATAACCAGATCAGACAAGATTTAAAAAAAAAAAGGAAAAAAAAACCCGTACACAGAAATTGTCACGTCTACAAAAATTTCATCAGAGATATGACCTTGAAACAATAGGATTGGCATTTCTTAATTCTAATGTATGACCTTGAATGATACAATTAGTGAACATCTGTGTGTATTTTTGGGATGGGAAGTTGGGGGGGGGGGGGTAAACAAGACACGCGTGGGCGAAGTGTTACAAAATATGTGAACATGGGTTGACACCACGAGAAAAACACGTGTTTGGCATTGTTGTTGCTTTAGGGGCTGTCCATTAATTACGTCAACAAATTAGGGGGAGGGGGGTCAGAAAATTTTTGACAATTGTTGACAAGGGGGAGGGGGAGGTCAAGAAAAGTTGACGTCAACAATGTTACTTTTTTTAATTTAATATAATTACTTAATAAATAGGAAAATTAAGAAGCGTTTGTAGTTCTGTGTTACACACTCGCTTAACATTCAGTATTTTAATTAAACTAACTATATTCCTACTAATTTTGCCACATAAACATTTTGGAAGCCACCTTTTTTAGGGGGGGGAGGTAATCAAATGTTGACGTAATTTTATAGGGGGTCTCTGGAAGTTTTGCAAGTTGTTGACAAGGGGAGGGGGAGGTAAAAATCGCCAAAAATTTGTTGACATAAATAATGGACAGCCCCTAAAAAGAAAATATCGGTATCGGTAAAAATGCTAGGGGAAAATATCGGTATCGGACTATCGGTAAAAAGGCATATCGGTCGCTCCCTATACAGCATTCCCTCATTTCCGCGGTTAAACGGATACAGAATTTACCGCGACGGGGGATAAATGAAATACATATGTAGTTCGTCACATCTATATATCTGTGTCTGACTCTATCCACCCCTCCCTTCCCCCAGCACAACACGCTTGCTGTGACCCAGCCCTCGTCTCCCAGCAAACTATCGTGGTGAGGAATGCTTGCTGTGACTGAACCCAGCTATTCTATAAATAGTCCTGCGCGCCGTCGTTGTCGAAGTTGCTTTACATATATATATATATATATATATATATATATATATATATATATATAGAGAGAGAGAGAGAGAGAGAGATTATTCAATTTCTTAATCAAAGTCAGGTCATTGTGAGGAGCAGATGAAGAGATGGGAGCCCGAAATCAAAATTAAAAAAAAAATCGAAAATCGTAGATTTTTTTATTCATTTTTTGTTAAATGAAATTGATGTTGAAACAAGTAAATTTTAATAGAGTACAGTGCCCTTGCCATCCATCGTGCTTGGTGTATAGCGCTAGTAGAATGGAAAGTTATTCCGCTTTAGCATGGAGGAATTTCTCCTAAAAAATTATCGACAGTTACAAAATTCTTTGTAATCGTTGCCAGGTTGTTTTGTTCCTGCAGCATATTTACAGCATATTTACAGCAAATTCTACTGCTGATGGCAGTGGCGAAACAGGGGGGGGGAGGCATTGGGGGCATCCAACCCCCGGACATATAAAAAATTAAAAGATTAGACCAAAATTAGTTTTAAATTATTAAATTAATTAATTAAATGAATGAATAAATAAATAATGGTAGTGCAACGGCTACGGTACGAATCCTGGTACCCCGATCTATAATTTTTCTTTTCGAATATATAAAATAAATGAAATAAATAGAAAAAACTTATGAATCAATCACATTTTATGATGAAATAAATTTATTTTTTTATAATAAAATAAAAAATTGTTTTTATTTTGTCAATATTCGGATCCCGAAAAAAATTAATATAGATCCGAGTACTCCGATCCGTAGCCAGAGCAATAAATAAAATAAATTATTTGGTAGCATTTTTTTGGCTTCTAGAGAGCCTTATATTCAAATTTTATTATTTGCGAAAAAAAATATTATTTTCAAATTTATTTTAACAGAATTATCATGACTGAAAAGCAGTCAACTCTAATAAACTTCTTGCCAAAAAAACGAAAGTTGGATGATGATATGGTTGACGAAATTGATGAGTCAGCACACAGTTCTGGTTCTCAGCATCAAATGAAAACTTCCGAATTATCCGTGATGACTAGACAACAATTGTAACAGGCAAATGCAACAGAAACAATTAATCCATTCTTGAATTCAGCATTATCCCAATATGATGTTGGTTTTTATGTGGGAAAAAAAAACAACTGATGAAGAAAATACATTATGCTCACAAATAATTGAAGCCCAGATAAAAATTAAGTTTTTCGATTGGTTATCCAAGGTAAAACTACAAGGCGTTTTAAGGTAACTTATCTTAATGAATTCAGACCTTGGTTAGCTTGGAGTCATGTCCACTCAAGGGGCATATTGCATTTATTGTGTCCTTTTTTACACCTCATATCCCACCGCTGCCACCATGTAAATGATGTTATTCGTATGAACTGGTTAATAATGAGAACTCAATTCATGTCCATGGTTCATATGATTTATTGACGACACAATAACATAAATAAACAAAATAAATCCAATGAATAATACTTGTTAACAATGAACTGAACTGATCAACTAAAACTTCTGATATGTACTCAAATACTCTCTCAATACTCAACTGAACTTCTGAACTCAAATGACTTGATTGACTCAATTCTCTTCTTTCTCAACTGAACATCGTTTTTATATAATTTCCTTCCAGCCATCTCGAACATTCCACATCGCTCTGTCTCTCACTCATTTAGTCAATACAAATTACAAATAAACAACATATTTATTTTCTATAAATATCTAGAATAATAAACAACATATTTATTTTCTATAAACATCTCGAATCTTGACCCCGTGACCACATGTTGACCTGGTTGGCCAAGCTCCAAAGATACACACACACCTGTGTGCGTAGTACTCATAACTATACCATGACACCAAGCCTAATAAAGTCGGAACTAAACAATTCATTCAAATTACTAAAGTTAAAAAACAAAACCCAAAAAATATGCGCTTTAGCAATATCTATCCCCCCCCCTCAGATACCCTTTAATAATTAATGTAAATTGTCTCTCTAACACTCATAAAATATTCTCTTTAATAAATATTCTCCCTAATACACAAAAATCCAGAATTTATCTAACAAAAAAATTAGCTACAAAAAAAAATCAATGTCAGGACTAAAATCCCCAACCCCTAATAAATACCATGTTCCATTGAAAAGTGCCTTTGCCATTGTACTAATTATTCTTACTGTAAAACATAACATTTAATAATTAAATACTTACCATGTTTTCTCATTGAACTTCCCATTTGCAATTGACGGAACCAGAAAATAAATAATAAGAGGTCAATCTAGACGGAAATCTAGCTACTCACCCACTGTTAAATGTATATAGTGTTAATACTGTTATGGTTCTTAAATTCTATGTTAGCACAATTATTTTTTTTATATGCAAATAAAAAGTCAAATAACTAAAACTACAAGGGAAAATATTTAATTAAAATTCAAGCTACAAACACACATATAAGCTAATCGACATCCAATTCTAAATAAAGTAAATTTGAAGTAAATCCATCAACATTAAAATAAACTGAATTTTTAATCCCTAAAGTGCACAGTATTTTAATCAAAAATGTGTCTAGAGTGCTGCATAATATGGCACTGTATAAGCATTGGCTACCCCTCCCCTCACCTATTTTTTTAACAGTACGCATATAATGAATATGGTGTGTATTTTTGGTATAATTTTGTAGCTAAATGATCAATGTCGACAATGTTTACATCACTATTATTATGTAAGCTATTTGAGTTTATATTTAATTTGTAATGTGCCACCCTAAATTCCAATGTAAGAAAAAAATTCTGATACAGATTAATGAAAATGCATGAACGAATTCACATGTATAAGATCTATTAAAAAACAAATTTAATATATATACTTTCCATAAAAGAATCCACGGAAAATTAATCAAATTAAATCATTTTTAATCATCATAATTGCCATGTGAGCCTATATCACTCATTTTAAAAACTGTAATTCTTTCGCAAATCAATAAAATAACTAACTTTGGCAATGGATAACTTTTCTGGAAATTAGTATCTTTTTGGCAAACTACTGACTGACATCAAACTAAAATTCCATAGATAACACATGAAGCCATGATACTGGATAGTCACGCTTTAAGGGTTAATGCCAACACTGGAAAAAATTTAGGAACAAAAACAATCATGCTAATTATTTCTTTGTAATTGTAATGTTATCTTTCTGAGTCCATCTCAGTCTATTATTCCTGATGATCTGTGGTAGTCACTTGTATTTTAAATTATTTTTTATATTAAGGAGTACCATTTTAGGACTGACAATTGAGGTGTTGAGGGTCTACTAATGGTTGATGCAGTATCTGCGCTACTTTTACTATCTAACAAGGAGTTATTTTAATTATCAAACATTAACTGCACTAAAGAAAAGGCTTAAATCTCTGATAGCTGGTTTTACTGTGCATCATTGTTAGAGCTACTGATTTAATTGGTAGTAATATCAGCAGCTGGTATAATTGGTAAAAAGAAAAGTGATAAATCTGTATGGATAAAAACTAGGGCTGTACCGGATTGTTGTTTTTAGATCCTGCAGGAATCGGAATCGGATTTAATATTTGAATCCTGCCGGAATCGGAGCAGGAACCGGATTTTACCAAATTAAATAGTAACTCTTCCTGACGAAGCAGTAATTTCTCGCCCAACATAAAAAAGATATAAGAATGAAAAATAGAATAAAAATTTAGTTTTTTAGTTCTAGATAGCAAAAAACAGTACTAACCATTTAGATCTTGAAGACTGTGACTAAAACCCCTTCCCCAATTTGAGTTAAGAAATATAACTCTGTCAAAATAACAGGTTCTTCGTTTAAAAAATTTATTTTAATAAAGCTGTACCTAATTTAACTTGATTTTTATTACAATCAAACAAAGAAATGGGTAACATATCTTAGAAAGTGTAATAAAAATGTTTATTAATAAATGAATTCCAATATATATATATACTGTGGCATCACCCGATAGCTTATTTTTCTTTTGTTTTCCATAGTGATGTCACCGAACCGTGTTATTTCATTCATACTTTCATTTAAACCATTATCTGACTATTTCCCATAAAAACGCAAATTAAAATGCATTTCAAATCTAAATCAATATCACTTTAATGCTCAATTAAAAATGTATCTTCAAGTTATTTATCTAAATTTGCTAGGAATTTTATCCAAATCGTGACAAAATCCACAAAATGTGCAGAAAAATAAATTATTGAACTTTTTTAAAACTGTAAAAACCCAAAAATAGATCGTTGTCTGCTCTTTAAAAAAAGTTGAACTTTGATAGCTAAATATAGTTTATAGAAAACACGGAATCAAAAGTACCGGAAGATAAGGTGTCGTATTACTAGACCAGGGTCGGCAGCCTTTTGAGACGGAACAGCCTAAAGTTATAATTTACAATTTTCTCAATTTTTAAAGAGCCACTAAATTTGTTGTTTCAATATTACGGTATTTGATCAGGCCGCAATTTGACATCGAAAGAGCCACAACTTGACATCGAAAGAGCCGCATGCGGCTCGCGAGCCGCAGGTTGCCGACCCCTGTACTAGACTAAATACGATTCAAATCTTCCTTTTTAATATATTTGTACTTACATATATAACTAAAAGCGATCAACGTTATTGTAGTTTTAAAATCAAAGAAAGTTATTGTTTTAATTTAATTGTATAGCGCTAAATATTTCAAAATTATGTTGCGCTAAAACAAATTTCAAACAACAAAGAAATCCGGCTTAAATCCGGCACATTTTAACCGGAACCGGATTTGTTAAAACTGCCGGAATCCGGCTTAACAGGAACCGGAATTCCGGTAATAAAAACAAATATAGTGAAAAACTAAAGTTTCATTCAATTAGATTAATGCAGAATGGTAGTTAAAAATTTAAGAACCATTGCTTCGCAAATTTTTTCAGTAGTTTTGTTGATTCTATTTTTATAGCATCTGCCACTGACAGCGGTCTATCGGTTAAGTGACCTTAGCTAGCGATCAGCCTTTAGGAATTAAGGATTTGGTATGTCGTAATAGATCATGTCATTTTCTGAATGTAAAACTAACTACATATGAGAAAAAAACAATATTTAAAAAAAAAAAACACTTCATATAAACAGAAATGTGACCAGAAAAAGGTTTTTTTATTTAATCCATATCTATTTATTTTTTTAAAAGGTTCAGTATTTTTTAAATTGATATTCCTTCTAAAATTTCGGAGTTGGTCATTTAAAAATTTCAGGGAATACCATCATTTTTTAAATCCAGCATCAATAGTTTTTCTTTTAAGTCAAACACTGTCAGAATATATATCCTACAGAAAGGTCATTGCTATTTAAAAATTTCTCTAACAATAACTTTTGGAAATGCCCCCATTAAGCCCTCACAAAGTGTTGCCATTTGTACATATTGGGGTTTTGTTTATTGTTTTTTTATGAGTGTGACACCAGAATCTCATTAAGTAGTGTCTATCAAGGTAAAGGGTAAAGAAAGTCTCATTAATAGGTCATCAGACAACAGCATTCCAGTTTAATTCCAATATTCCTTATTAAAACCTTTTTTTTTTGGCCAAAGAAAAGACTACACTTGGCCCTTGTGGGGTCTGTGAACTTTTAAGCCAGACTAGCCTAACCCATATTGTGAGTTAGGCTACTAAAAGCTTCATTAAGTAAAGTGAAGTAAGCAATATTCCTTTAGACCTTAGGGGCCATCTGGGAAGATGAAGTTTCTGTAGCCATAGTCAATCATGAATTGTGTGCTTAGTGCAATGCCCAAATGCTTCATGTATTTATATATATTTATGCAAGAAGTGTTTTAAGCCATGCTAACCTAACCCAAGATGTAGCAGCTTATTATGCTAGTTTATTTGTTTTTAGCCGCATATGTTGTTACTTCTGGGCTAATAGACACTATTTATCTGCAAAGTCTAGGTCTTCTAAGCACTAGGTCATAGACCATTGTACAGTCTCTGTGTTTTCTGCCTCATGATCCAGTCTATGACCATTAAAAACATCATAGGAGAAAGTAGTTGCATACTCCAGTTTTGATTTCAAATCTTCTGTTAGCTTGCCTTTGTGCACAACTTAGCAGGTTACACCTTCAAATGATTCTTAATGTTACTATTTGATTAGTGCAGGATCTGTCTTTTTGAAAGCCAGCTTTTTCTGGTCTTCTTATCGATGGCATCTTGCTGGGTACCGATAGCATCATTATGTCTCTACAATACTTGCAGAGACCCAGAGGTTTCAACATTCCATTATTGTTGCTATGTCTGTCATGATGGCTTCTGGTCAAGTTATCTTTTACTAGTTTTAGTACTTAGTAAATTTCTTGTTTATTAGGAGGATTTGTGTTAACATTAATTTAACTTATGGCTGCTGGTTTTTATTGCAGATGGTTTGTTGAGGTCCTTAAAATATTCCATCCGTTGCCTTTGTTCAGGTACTTTTGTGAGAGGCAACCCTTTGCTGTCTAAATAATTGTTTTTTCTTGGTTTAAACATTTCGTGGACAGGGCTCGGGTTATTTTGTGGAGGGTGCTGAGATCTCTCCTCTGCAGCTAGCTCTGCTTCCGCAGCTTGTGTCTCTTGTCCTTCCTGGACTCTTTCTTCACTTCTAATTGAGGCTGGTGTATTGTTCTCTGAGCATGTGTTACTTTTGCTTATCTGTGTATTTATTTTGGTGCTGTTTGGTTGTTTTTGTTTCCGTTAGGTCAGTTTCCATGTTTTTTCTGATAACCATTCTTTGTTAGCTTTCTTTCTCTTGACATGTGTCTTTCCAGATTTTTTAAAGTTCCAGTGTTCCTCAAGTGGTGCTTCTGTGAAACTGTCTAGTGCTTTTTAATGGTTTTTTAGTGGAATCGAAAAGGTCTCACAAATTTCCTTTTCTTGTAGTCTTTAGGTGTTGAATTTAGTGTAAGGTCTGCTTGCTTTGTCATCGAAAGCCTTCAGTTTTACTACTAAGTGGTGGACTGAGGCTGCATCTCCATTTTCTAGAAAATGTGATAAAGAATATCTTTGTGCTTGAATACACTACTGCCTAAGACAAGATCATTGAAGGTACAAGATGTTTGAGAAGAGCTCCCCATTCTCAAGTGCTTGGGTACCCATTGTTAGCTCCTTTCCTGTGTTGTCACTCCCATATTTTTGCATTCATGTCCCCCTTCATTAATTGAACTTAATCACATCATTGTTATTATGTATTTAAATAATAAAAATAAGGTTGTTTTATATAACAATCTATGGCCACATCTTATAATGGATTATAACAAAAACCTGACCCCTCCATCCTCAAAATGTTATCCCAATTTTGAACAGCAGCGTGGCCTGCTTAACCTAATGCACAATTTTTAGAGTAGAGATTTTAGCATTTTATTTTTCTATTAGACATTTCTAATGTAGAAATTAACAAATTTTAATCGAAATATAAATTAATTTTTGTAAATAATCTTATTTTATTTTTTTTACAAATCCGCAAGGTGTTACGGTATCAAAAGGAAACCTTTTGACCTGCACATATACATGTAAATTTTTTAAAAAAAGGTTGTAAAAAATCGTTGAAATACAAAACCTGTTTTTTCTAGTTGCAAAATATTAATAATTTTTTTACTTTAACATAGTTTTGAAAAAGTTCATATATATGGTTTATCATTATTATTATAAATTTAATTCAATATGATACTTATAATTCTTTGACAAAAATTTATTTGTATGTTAACCTATAGTACATTTTTAAAAAAAAAACCTCTCAATAATTAGAACTCAAGTAATAGCTTTTTTTTTTGGTAAAAATTGGTGTGATTCTTTTTGTGACCAGGTCTATTTGTATTGTTTAAAAAAAATGCAAGTGTTATTAAAATAAAATCAATGATCTCTTAGTTTCTCTATTATTGTTCATATTGTTTTTTGCTCAAGTGCTAATCCGTCTTTGTGTCAGGTTTATATTGGCAAAAATAAGGATTCCACACACAAAAATGTGAATACATGTATAACTATAATAGAATGTACAGTTATGCTTCTCTTGTAAGATCTTGGGAGTCTTAGACTCAATGATCAAGTTTTTTTGCTTTAAAAAGATATAACATATTTAAAATCATAAGTCCATATATTTTATTGTGACAGCTTTAATTCACGGTTGAGCTTTGCCTGAAGTTTTTTTTTTTTTTTTTGCTTTAAAAAAAGCCATAACATACTTGAAATCGTGAGTCCATATATTTTATTGTGACAGCTTTAATTCAGTGTTGAACTTTGCCACTCTTAGTTTTTACATTTGTGATATTTCAAGAATGCATTTAGTAACTTTGTGGTTATCAAATTATCAAAATGAATTCTTAAAGAGTATAGAATATAGGGATGATATTATATAACTAGTGTCAAAATTTATTTGTAAAAATTTTATAATTTTTCTTATTCTATTTTATTTAGCCACCTGAAGATGGGTGATCGTTATAATATTCACAGTCAACTTGAGCATTTACAGTCCAAATATATTGGTACTGGCCATGCTGATACAACCAAGTGGGAATGGCTGACCAATCAACACAGAGATACTTATGCCTCATATCTTGGACACTTTGACATGCTTAATCATTTGAGTCTGGTGGAAAATGAATCAAGAGCAAGAGTGCGGTTTAACATAATGGAAAAAATGCTTCAGCCATGTGGGCCACCTCCTAAACGACCTGAAGATTAGCGTTGCTGATAAATGTGATTAAAATGTAAATTTTAGTTGTTGCCTTCTTTTGTTTAACTTGTAAATGTTTAATTGAAAAAAGCTAAAAAGATATTTAAAAATATTTGTTTATACAGTATAAAAACATCTTTATTTAAATATAACACCAAATACATAATTGAAGGATGATTGATGAAATACTCTACATTCATTCATTTAAACCAAATTACAAATTATGTTCATGCTTTCATGAAAAGTAAACTGCTAACTACATAAATACATTTTACGAAGGCTGAACTAAAATAGTCCTTAAAACAAAAATTATTAACTGAAATATCAACAAAATAAAAAATATAAATTTTAATAACCAAATTACACATTACAACAGTTACTCTATTCAGCAGCAGTGTCAAATAAACTAAATACAAGAAAACAACCCTTTTTTTTTCCTCTAATTTTGTGAGAAAAAAAAAGTGTAATGTGACAAGGTTAGACATGAAAAACAGAGGTAAAATATATACTGGAAGAACTTATCAACAAAATGGTTATAAAAGCTTTAAAAAAATGCCCTTTAATTACAAGTCTACAAGTGGTCCTGATCATAGGCCCTTTTAAAAAAATGTTTTATGAATATAGTAGATACATGTATGAAAGTTTCTTTTACAGTTTCTACTGCAGTTTTTACAATTAATAATCTGTTGGCTCATTTCAAATCAGCAATACAATTTAAGTATATAAATTCTTTCATAACAGTTTAATTGAATCTGTCATTAATTGCACATAAAAAACATTGGGTGCTTTATCAATGATTTTAAAAGAATGACATTGAATAACACAGAACTAAATTAGCACTACAGTTGTGTAAAATATCAAGAGCAGTATCTAACATTTTAAGAATTAAATTTACTTCATCTACTACTTAGAACATCTATTAAAAGTATTAAATTTAAATGACAAAACACCATTTATAAAAAGTATACGCTAACAGCTGTTTATATTTCAAGCTTTTATGATTTTGTGTTTGTGCCAAGTACAAAAAAATGTGAAATTTGTACGATGTTAAAACATGACTGCACATAAACTATACAAAACTGAATATGAATGAATTCTATGCAATCAGTGAAATTTATAAACATTAACAGTGTTCATTGATATTAAATATACATGTAGTTAAAAAAATATGATTGACATCTAATGGATTTACTGGATGAGAAGTGGAGAAAATTGCAAGAATTCATAAATACTCATGTTTAATTCAATTGTTCAGTTCAGAGAGGATCTAGATTTACTCAAACTTATTTAGTCATAGTCACTTGAATCGTCTTCCAGATCCTCACTCAGCTCTTCATCTTCTGTGTCAAAGTCACATAATTTATAATCTGTTTTCCTTAGATACTTTGCCTGTGCCATTAAAATCTGAAATAGGTCAATTGATACCAATTTAAGTAAATTTCTAGAACTTTATTGTTACACAACTACTCAATTACAAATAGACTGTAGTCTAATACTAGGAAAAAACGCTGATAAAATGAAATCCGTCTGATTCTATGATAACTAGCTCTTCATTCTAATCTGAAACTGTTTAAGATTTAAACATTGAATGATTGCCAATTTCAATATCTCAAAGACATTCTTGAATGTTTTTAGTTTGAACTAGTTATTAACTATTTTGTGTTACAGATGTAGTGGCATTTTTTCTCAAATTATTCAACAGTCCTGACAACTGAACAAGATTTTCACTCAAATGTATTTACTATAACTTTTTAGCTAAAAATTAACAACTGCTAATTTAAAACAAAATTTTTAAAGAAGTGATAATATTAAATAATAAAAACTTTATTAAAAATGGGCTTTTTTTAGAGCTGCAATTAACACATGATCAATGCGTTAAACAAGTTACGCAATAAATTTTTACGCAAGTACTTAAATGCGTTAAATTTTACCCAAATGCTGCTATTTCAGAGTTGTGGGAAAAAATAAACAAACAGAACACACATTTACATAAAATCATTGCAGCTCTAAGACCTTGAAACAATAGGATTGTCATTTCATAATTTATTTTCTGACACTGAATGATACAATTAATGAACATCTGATTGACAGGTGCCATGGGTTTGAGATGATTGAACTTCATGTCAACTTTTTTGGGATTGAGGTGGTATGGTGGTTGGGTAAGTCATAATTAACTTTGTGAGGAGAGAAGCTGCGAAGTGTGTAAAAATTGTGACAGGGTGGGAAAAGAGGTAAAAATCAAGAAAAAAACATGTTAATAATAAGTGAGGGTCTACTTTCTAGCTATACTATTTTTTTAGGAAGGAAAAGGCAGATGAAATTGAAAAGCCATGTGTCTTTTTTTTTGGGTTGGGAATTGAAGGGGGCAGGTATGGTAGTGGAGGATAGGATAAGCAAGACCTGTGTGAGGGCCAGGGTTGTTAACAATACTAAAAAAAAATATTGGCAATACCAATACCAATACAATTTTAAAACCAGTATTGCAATACCAATACCAATACAATTTTAAAACCAGTATTGCAATACCAATACCAATACAATTTTAAAACCAGTATTGCAATACCAATACCAATATTTATTTATTATTGCCAATACCAATACCAATATTTGGGTCATTCGATGAATAAAACGCAAATACGTAATTCATTGCTCTATATCACTTACATCGATAAACGATAACAACATTTTTGGCTGATTTAGATGATGTATTTTTAACCAAATTTTGTTCAATAGTTAACACTTGCTTCATCAGTTTCCCTCAAAGCATCAAAAAGTCTTTGACAACATAATAAACTACTATTAAATAAGTCGGCATACCTTAACGTCCTTTAGCAACAAGATTTTTAATATGTATGCTGTACACATATTGTGAATGAATGAATGGATGAAGCAAATGACTGTCATAGAAAAGCAAATGATACTTAAACAGTTAAACATCACACAATAGTAAAAGCAATCAGACAGCGTCAGTGGATTGCATTACATCTGGAAAACTAGCGATGAATTCCAGTAGAGTTCACAGGGTAACGCCACCTAACTGGCAGTTATCACTTAGCCAGGCGAAGAAAGTAACCATTTCAAAATGCGCACTGCTCAGTCGTGAGAACGAAGAGGGGAAAATACTCGCCCTCCTAGTGCAGCGGTCGGGGAACCTTTTTAATCATTACCCCAAAATATTTTTGTGTAAGTTGATATTACCCCATAGCAAATTAAAAATATATACTTTTTACTCACACAAGTTTCATTTTACCCCCAAAAATTTCATTTTTACCCTATTTGGGGTAATTTACCCCAGTTCCCCGACCGCTGTCCTAATGAAAACAGCCTTTCAACAGCAGCGCTTGAAGGAAGTCCTGTATTCAGGTATATTTATATTTTACGGATATGTGGATAGGCATCCAATGATAAAATACTGTCTGAAGTGTCTGCCAAGTAATTATTAATTTCTTGATTCACATCACTGATTGTGAAACAGCGTCTCTTCAGAGGCAAACGCTGCAAATCATCATCCATCCAGTCCAACTTGAATTTGGGATGTACAACGGATGCCAGCTGAGCATCAATGCTGTCAAACATGTTTGCAAGTCTTCTATTGATGGCATTCAAAAGACATGAAGCTAATGGAGAACAAACTATGAGCCGATCATTCTTTCCTTGATCAAGAAAAACATTTAACAGAGCCTTCATCACGACAAGTGTTGGTAAAAGGAAACCAAGTCCAATGTCTTTTTTAGCTTCACCCTGCAAAATATCTAGCCAACAGCAAACAGGCTTCATAACAGCAACATACTCTTTAACAAATGTTTTCTGTACAGGCTGTAGTCTTTTGATATCAAGTTCATCACAAAGTTTGTCAACAACTTCCATGTCACTTCCATGTCACTTACACAGAGAATGTTGTAATCTCTGGTGACAGCATCATACATTGAATTCCACCGGGTTTCACCAGGTGTTACCAAAAGCATACCAAGTGATCTGCCTGACAATACTTTTCAAATAACAATAAACACTCAAGAAAATTATTTAATGCAACCGAAAAAAAGCTTGGAAAGAATAGCAAATTCCATAGAAATCGATTTATTTAGAGTACTCACTGGTCAATACTCATTGCCACAGATGATATATATGATTTCTATTATCATTCATTGCTCAGTCTCATTCAAAAATTGCTTGACACTGTCACTCGCAAGATGGCGACACCAAAGAAAAATTTATTATATTCAGCTTTATTCACAACCAATGTTGTAGAGAACTTATTGAATATTGCTTTAAGTATTGGTTAAAAATCAATACCAATATCAAAAATAAGTATTGGCAATACCAATACCAATATCAAATTTCAAGAAGTATTGCAATATCGTACCAATACTTAAAAAAGTATTGGCAATACTACCAATACCAATACAATATTGCAATATTAACAACCCTGGTGAGGGCAAAGTGTTGCAAAATATTACAGGGATGGAGGGGATATTGTTTGAGCTGTGTCTTAAGTTGAAAGCCTATTATCCGGGAAAGAAATATGTTTGCCATTGTTGTTGATTAAAAAAAACTTGCATCCCTTGACTTCATACATGTCAATAAACTAGTCTAATAACTAATTCAATATACATATATGCTAATGAATAGATTTGTTATAATTAATTATTACTATTTCGTAAATTTAACTGACTTGTTTATTATGCTAATGTTATGATATAATATATGTATAATGATAAACTAATTTGTACACAGATAGATGTATTATATTGTATCAATTAAAATGCGCGTTAATTAGCAATAAAATTTTTAATTATGCGATAAGTTCTATCAATTTTTTTTAATCGAACAGCAGCTTTACTTTTTATAAGTAAAACATAATTCCATAGATCATACAAATATTTATAGAAATTATATTGACTAAACAATCATGGATTATTTATAAAGAGTGAAGAAAAATTATAGATTTTTTCCATTGTACCTTGTTTAATTTAGCAATGAATAGAGTTGGAAAAGATGGTATAGAATATTTTGATGCTATACATGTATCCTTTCGTAAGTACTAGAGACACAAAAGGTGTTCAAACTTTTCTAAAAAATATTTGTATGATGTAAGGAATTATGTTTTACTTTTTAGTGAAATAAAAGCCCATAAAAAGATGTGAAATTTTTTATTTTTTCTATTACAAAGGTGCCTAGAAAAAAAAGGAAAAGAAAAACAAAATTTACCTTTTCATCCTTTTTTCTTGATTCCATTTTAAACTGACTAACAAGAGGATAAATATGTTCTATGGCCAACTGAACATTCACAACACTAGGTGCTATAACAAAATATACTAATATTAGTTAAGTAAAATAAGAAAATGTTTGAATCACTAAATTACCTCAATTTTATCAGGCAAACTAAAATTGCAATTGATAAAAACAAAAAAAAAAAAACTCACTTGAATTAACGTGAAGTGTTTTAACCAATAATATAATAGGTGACTAAGGCTTTAAACTCTTCCCTATAGTAAAGTAAGTAAAGCTCCTTTAGCCCATGGGGGCCATCAGGGAAGATGAAATGTTTCTGTAGCCACAGCATAATAAGGTGTTGTGTGGCTAGCACAAAGCCCAAATGTTTTATATATTTGTAAATATTTATACAAGACACCTTTTAAGCCACACTGGCCTAACCCAAAATGTGGGTTAGGCTAGTCTGGCTTAAAACTCTTCATGTACATCTTCCTGATTAATTCAATTTTGACATCAGTAGTTTGATTTGACTATAATGCTGTCATTAAATACACATTTTCAATGAAGAAATATTTGGTTTACGAGTCTTCCCCATTCTGCATGTGTTTCTTGCATTTTTTTTTCAAAATGTCCTATAATGAAGACACCCCTACCCATATCTCACCCTCACCCTGTCCACGACTAAACTCATTTTAAAACTAATTCTAATTTAAGAAGAAATCTGAAAATATTTACAATCCTGTAATTACAAAAAAGCTAGTAAAAATTTTACCTGTAACAGTAATACTGCCAGTGGAGAATATTTTTAAAGTAGCTTTAGGATCTTTAATCTGATATGTAACACCAGGATGAAGTTCTGGTTCATAACTAGAGAGATAGGGAAGAATTAAAATTAATCTGTGTCAATTGACTGATGTTTTTTTTATAATCAGAAAATAGTTAAATAACATGAGTTCACCTTGCAATGCCCCTGTTAGCCTCAGAAAATTGATTTAGTTTTATGCCAAACGGTAAACTACAAGTGCCTAGCACATTAACAACTTTGAAGGACGAGAATCTGATGTTGAATCCAAGTTTTTGAAGTCGACGTGCAATTCTTCTAGCAGCAAATTTGGCCTCATCTTCACTGCAAATTGTGATATACATGTAAAATTATGTTAAAAAAGTGTTTTAAACCATTAAATGAACTTAAAATGATTTTAAACTAAAGGAATTCCTTTCAATAACTGTACCTGGTTGATCCAGTACATGTTATTTTACCAGAGGACCAGATTGTTGCTGTTGTATTAGGTTTTCTTAACTTCATATTTAACATCTAGTCAAGATAAAAAAAACATGTCAAATCAGTATTCAGGATTTTAAATTTGAAATAATACAAAGTGAAACATTTTTAAACTAAGTATTTAAGAATTGTCATGAATCTGATAAATACAATGGGTTGGACATCACCATACTGGCTAACTATTTTCCTTAAAAATGCAAATTAAAATGCATTTAACGGACCGTTATGTTAATTTAAACCTGTTTCTTCAGATTATTTCTCCAAATATACATGAAATTTCATCAATTTGGTCCTAATCGTACAACAGAATCAACTAACTTGAAAAATTTGCAGAAAAATAGTTTAACCCATTGGTTCCTTAGGGGAAAAACTAGAGATACCCTGCAATTACTGAGGGTTTTTGGGCTTGAGCAAAATGTTTTGGGAAAAAAACGGGTGGGTGCACAAAAACGCATGTAACTTTTAAAGTAATAGAGATAGTTCTTTAAAAGTATACATTTAATTACAAAGAAATGAATTATCTTTCATTCTGTGAAATAATTAAAGTTATACAATTGATATTTAAAAAGTTATTATTCAGAAAACTATGACGATTTTTTTTTCAATTTTGATTTTTTAAACCCTGTTTTCAACTGAAAATTTTAACTGGAGATTATAAAAATAGCCTATAGGTATATCGAGATAAAATAAACATCATTCAATTTCCTTTACAACAGTGTAAGAATTACTAAAATTGATCAAGATTTGATAAAGTTGTTTTGAATTGAAACTAATCACTATTTTTAATGGAGGACCTGAGTGTGGGCTGTTTATATAGACTTTATTTATTGTGCAATTATTTATCAACTACAATCTTAAATAGTATGATCTATATATCAACATGTCGGAAATTAAACAATCTTTCTTATGATATATATTTTATGTATGTTGACTTTATAGTAAAGATGATAAAAGTATATAAATTCGATATAATTTATTCCTTCCAATTGGTTATGCAACTTTCAAACCTTACACATTACAAACGAAAAAACAACAAACTAATTATAACTAATATTTCCGAATTTAAGCTTTATAATAATAATTGTTCATTTCTCTTCCTATCGGCTATACTTTCTTCATTTTTTTTCCAAAATTAATATAATAACGAACTTTTGAAATCGGTCACCATATTGGACCATAAAACGGTCCGGACACAAATTATATATCTCAATAAAATCATAGTGATTTAGAAAAAATAAGTGATTTAAGTTATAGTACTAAAACTAAACATAATAAGGACACAAACAATGTTTTAAAATGGAAAATGTAGCTACTCACATGTTCTTATAACGTCATCATAAATAATGTAATCCATATTGAAATACTAAGACTAAGTCTCACAAAAACACGCATCCATTAATAACAGAAATATAGCACATTCACAAAACAAAAACAAACAAACTGCAATTGGAAGTGGTGATTTTATATTTCATATATTCTCTTTAATGTATTTTAAGTCTATAGCAAGTTAATATAAAGAAATTGTAATAGTAATTTTAAGACGTTAAACACGCCTATGGCCTCATCTCGGAGGAGGGGGGGGGATTTTAGTGATGTCATAAATCTGCCGATGTTTATCGAAAATAACTGCATCGCCGTAAATCTACTAGAAATAAATCATTATAATCAGTTTTTATACTGTTTATTGTAAAAAAAAATCATTTTTAAACGTAAATGTTAAATAATTTGTAAAATGTGTTTGATTTTGAAGCAACACGCTGTGTTCTGTGTCTAAGGCTAACAATAGTACTGCGCATGCGCGGTGAACCTGTTATGCAATTTTTACCACTAGCGAGCTCGGGACAAAGAAATTCCTTACACAGGGGGTCTGGTTTCTGCCTCCCTGTTATTACATAATGGAAAAGTTACGCAAATTACCTAGATATTCAAATAGAGGGAAGGCTGACCTTTACATTGATACCACACGTTTGTAATCTTACGCTAGAATGCCGGCTTAAACTGGACATCAAAAGCGGCCATTTCGGCCGACTTTTCGATCGGAGAAAGCGTGTCATTTTTACCCCCTTCCCACTAAAAACGTAATAAAAAAAGAACTGTCTAGAAAAATGATGAAAAACCATTAATGAATTTGTGTAGAAATGATTTCTCTACAAGAATATATAGGTTACAACGCGATACATTAAACATAAGGTATAGAAATCTATCGCTGAAGTGAAATGTCAAAAATCCGCATCCGTAGTTCGGGCCTTATCGCGATTGTTGTCAAAAATCCGCATCCGGAATGAAAAGGTTAATATATTTTTAAACTGTTAACACCAAAAAATAAATATTTTCCGATCATTTCTGATTATATAATTATTTTAGTCTCTACAGTGCAGAATAGATAAAAATTTGATTTATTTCAAATGAGATAGGATAAAAATAAAATGTTATCCTTTACTGTCAAACCAAAAAAAAATTTTCTAAGACAACAAAATTAATTTCATTTTTAAGAATTTTCAAACTTCTAGCAAAAAATTATGCAGCCAAACTTTATTAAAAATATATAAACATACTAAACCTGCCAAAGTCAACAACAGAAAGGTAAAACATTTGAAATCTTTGCAAAACATTTTAGTTATCTTGTCTAGGTTTGAAGAGGAATAAACATTGGTATGTCTAAAGAAAATTGTCTTTACATATTGTCATGTTTGAAAATTTGTATTCTTACCCCATTTTCTCGTCTGTATTCTACATGTGCACCTTCCATGGCTATTTTCTTTAAATTGAGGTAGCAACGAGTAGAGAATGTGGAAACTACATTGTTTATTATAATATCAATAACAGGTGAGTCCTCTTCTACTGATTCTTGTTTGAAAGCCTCTACATTTTCCATGCTGACAATAGGGTATCCATGCTCATCAAACTGTACAGAATCACCATTATTTGTAGGATTATGAAAGTTACAATGTGCAAGTTTGGACGGGTTTTCTATATTGCTATTTGGCTCTAAGCAAATGCCATCAGCTGCAGATGATATTAACTGCTGACCATTTAAAGCACCATTTAAAAATCCTGAATTAGAAATTGTAGACATGATTTTGTTTAAAAACAGGAACTTAAGTGCTCATGTTAATCTGAAAACAAAAAAATACATATACATGAAATAAAAAAAATCAGCAACTTAATAATGTTTTTAAGAGACTTTAAAATCAATATGGGAGTTACGACCAGACATATCTCCTGATTTGCATTAGGATACTTAAGAAAAAAACAAAACAAAGTGAAATGTTTTTGTTATCTATTCAGTAGCATTGTTTTAAGACAAATGCTAGTTACTACTTTTAAAAAAAAATAATTATATCCGTAGTAGTCATCATTATCATGTGTACTTGTCAATAAATAAAATATAGACAGTGTAAGAAAATAAATTAAATTGGTGTTATAAATCTCAATACAGATTAACTGTATAGTTATTAAGGCTTGCAAAGTCAAGTCAATAGATGCACACTCAAGTGATTGTGATAAAAGGTTTACATCTATACTCAAATAAAAAACTATCAAAAATAAAAAGTAGAAGTCCCGAACTAACATCAATAATATTCTCTACAGGTAATACTGGCTACATGGAAGTCATCCAAAATAAAAGAATCTAATATTAAACGTACATAGCAAATATATAATAAAAATTTGATATGACCATATAATTTTTAAATGAAATTTCTAAGTAAGAAACATTTCACTATAAGTCACAAATATTGTGTTTAAGAAGTTAAAAAAAAGATGAAATATATAGCAGTATTTTAATCAAGATTTTTGATAGTTTGTACAATATAATTTTGGATTATGAGCTTAATCCAATCAAAAAAACATGCTCGATGACAATTTTCTCCTTTGAATAAAATCTGAATTCAAAGACCCAAACTATTTGGTACATGAACTAAAATTCTAAAGTTTAAGCAAATTTTGCCTATTTCATTTATATTTTTCTCATTTACATTTTTTGTCTGAGAGTAACAAAGTAAATATGCAACTGAATAAGAACAAAAGAAGCTTCACATTTAACAAAAACAATGACTTTTCTGATTATCGAGACAATTTTTATAATGAGTATTAAATAATTTTAAAGACATACTACTTTCTGACATATGATGAGAGATTTAGAGCTAACCAGTTTATCAAATCATAAAAAATAAAAAAATTAGTTATGCAAGATTAACTGTCATTTAATAGGTAATTGCTAATACTCTATAATACCCAGGGTTGTTAACAATACTATTAAATTGTTTTGTCAATACCAATACTTCATAAAAAGAGTATCGCCAATACCAATACAAATACTAAGTAAAAATGTATTGCCAAAATCAATACCAATACTTTTGAGAAGAAATAAATAGTATTATTTAAAATATAAAGAGTGCACATTTTTTAAGTTTTTAAATAAGTGACAGATCGATAAAAAAAGAAATAGTTTTCTTTTCTGTCATTCATTGATTGAAACATTGAACAAATAGTTGATAGAAAGAAAGTAAATGAATGAAAGAATATAAGAATAACATTTATAGATATCGGTGCGCAAAGCAAAAACTTCAAAAGAGAATTAAAATTTTATTTTCCCTTCAACTCGCCTACTATGGTTGTATTTGTGGGGAATTGGGTGTTGTTAATATTTGGTAGGGTTGATGGCTATGATTACTAGTAGTGGTTGAATGTATGTAGATTACTTTTATAACAATGTATTAAAATCTCTAGTTTTTCTGCAAATTTTTTTCTGAATTGTATGAACAGTACAATTGTGATATTTTGATTTTTTTTTTTAAAACTGATAAACATACAAATAGATGGGTTATTCTATTGGGTTTATGAATTATAATTTTTTTCATTTGAATATTTTAAGATACAAAGTAATTTTTTTTGTTAGAGTTTGTTACAATACATGTTTAAAATACCAGTAGAAAGGTATTGGTATCGAGTATCGAAAATGTTTCTTTTAAAATGTATCAGAGATACACAAATCAATACTTGATACAAAAAGGATCGGCAATACAGCAACCAATACTAAAAATGTATCGCCGATACTGTATTGGCTGATACTTCGATGCTAAAAACCCTGATAATATCTATAGCAGTTGTAAAAACATTTGCTTGCAATTTGAGACCCACTAAGAAACCTATTCAGTTAAAAGAAAGAAAACTCAAAAGCTAAAATTAATTTGATAATTGAATGAAATGTGTATATATTAATATTATTCTTTATTAAGACATTTATGATTTAAGCAATTATTAAAATATTTCTCCACCCTCTTCAAAGAAATGTTTGTGTTAGTGTTATCTATCTATTCATCAGTAGCATCATGTTATAATACTATTTCTCGCTACTCCTTTTACAAGAAAAAAATTAAATCCTTAGTCCTATACTTTGAGAACCACTGGTCAACATAAACCCTCCAATAAGTTAATACATTCTTACTCATTGAGCCATTGTGCTCTGTAGTTTTGATTTTCAATTTGAGATAGAATAAAGGCTATCCTGTCTAAGTCTAATGTGAATAATAGAGAATATCCTTTTCACCAAGCACTTGTTACGGGACCGACTGTGACCATTATATTAGGGTATAAGGAACATGACATATATACATTTTTTTTTTTTTTTTTTCAGGATTAGGGTTAGAGATAGGGTTAGGGTGTGGAGCAATATTATCTACGGCTGGTACCCGGGTAAAAAAAATACGGAAACCGAACCGTCGGTCCCGTAACAAGTGCCTTTCACAAATTAGTCAAATTTGGGCATAAAAACAGACTAGGACCCTATGTTGTGCATGAAAAGTAAATCCATGCAAAAATCTTGAAATTTAATTTTTTTTTAATTAACTAATGTAAGTCTCTCTTCAGTTGTTTTTTTTATATTTTTTACAAGTAAAAAAATGCCTTGCAGCTTGCTGGAACGGCGAAAGTTTTTACATGAAAAATACTTGCTATAGAACAATCAAAATAATGAAATTAGTATGCAGATTAAAATACGGGGCATTAAATAAGTGTAATGTATTTACATACTATGTTTTTATCAGCGATCTCTATTTAATATACGTTTTCTTTCCGTGAATTGACAGAGTTCAAAATAAATGTCGCCATTTTTTCATCCAACAATAAAGCAAGGGAGACAACGCTTGGAACAGACTTGTTCGAAAGTACACATAGTTTGATGACGACATATTTCCAAGCAGCAGAAACGTTTATTTTTTAACAGTACATACAGTTTTAACAAATACCTAACCATATTTCAGTTTAGTTTAGTTTAGTAACATCAATTAATTATGATTTTATCTTGTACTTAAAACACTGACAAACTAAACTAAAATAAAGCATTACTAGACAAAAAGGCGTATGGCTGTATGTTATAAATAATTAAGATCTCAATAGCCTAAATGGGTGAAAAAGTACAAGTAATATAAAAAATGCAGCAAATCAGAATGCACTTTATAGTCTAATGCAGTGCATACACATCCGCGGAAAAAAATACGCATCTCTGAGGTGCTAAAATTAGCAATTAAGATGAAAAGAATTAATAAAGGTTTCAGATGGAAGTAATACAAATAGACATATTAATGATAACTCAAATAACATTTTCCAGGAGGCGGCATTTCGCAGATAGCCCCTATGTATCTATAAGAGAGGGATTATATGTCGCATATCTTGTGTGTGTGTGTGTGTAAGGTGTGTAGAAGGATATCGAAGCCCAGCAAAGCAGCAGCAAGAAATGCCTTCAGAACAGACTACCACGCCAGGCGAACAGGATGTCAATGAAGTACATTTCCACCGGATCAAGGCCCGTACCAGGGGGGCAGCCCCTAATGCTGGTATTCTAAAAATCAAATTTTAGATTGCCCCCTTGAATACGCCCATGCACTGGGTGGGTTCAGTATAACGTTTACCTGCTGACTTATCTGTACATTTTGATTGTACCTGTATTATACATGTCCGGCAACACTTACTACATTTGCATCTTCGCTTATCAGAGCTGGGTTATAATAAAAAAAAAAAGGGGGGGGGGGGTTGGGGGTAGACCTGCCAGCCGAATTTTTTTTAGAGTTTGCGCTGGCTGACGTGACATATCTTCGGCTGATAGCCGGCGTAGCCGAATTAGACCATAAATTGAGTAAATTGACATTTGCGGCTGATTTTCTGGCTGCTTTTTGGCGAATTACGAAACATTATTTGGCCCAAATTCGGCCCTGACGCCTAGACAATATTGCATTGATAGAAACTACAGCTGTTATGTGCAATACTTGGGGGAAAGTTTTTATTATTTAAAATAATAGAAATAAACAGTTATTACTCATCATCATCTTTTTCAAGTCAAGTATAGACTGAATCATCATCATCAATATTTGAATTCCGAACTCGTTGGATATGATGCACTTCACTGACTTAGTCATTGTGTCCTATGAAGCTATCGCATTGATGGCGTTAGTGCTGCCTCTACGACATCGCATCATTGATGCACTGAGCTGATCATACTAGAAGCAATATATACACTGAAGACATGCCTTCTTTCAGGGTCTTTGTCATCTCTTTATCCTCTGTGAATGCTGCATCGTCTTCTATAATTGCGGTCTTGAAATTCTTCATTTTTATTGATTATGTCGGTAGTATTAAGGTGCCATACCTTTTATCATAATTGCAGCACCATCATGGCAGCTAGTATTTTGTGATCAACAGAAAAGCTTTTCAAGACAAAGCTGATATGGTCACTTAAGGTCATGTACTACAACGGGTAATGTAGTGCGACAGTTAATACTAACGGCGAACGATTGACGGCTAATGAGGCGCCACCGTATTTTTCGGCGGATTTAAGTTCTGCATCCACCAACACGAAACACTTTCGCGCGGAACCTTCCGCGCGGAAGTTTCAACTTAGCGAAACTCTTGTAGATACACCGGGACGAAACGGTGAGCGAGCGAAACATACTACCGGAAGCTAAGATTTTTAAAATGAATTACTACTGTACTTTTTTCCTGCTAGTGAATTGAAAAAAACGATACTTTGAAAAGCAGAAACTGCTGCATCCCGTGTGCCTTTTTTATTTCTCACATTACAAATAGAATTGTCTGGCTGGAAATGGAAAACTGTTGTTTTTTGTTGTTGTTTTTTAACTTTTTTATTCGATCGGTAGCTGTTCATTTTTTTTCGTTTTCATGATCAGCCAAACATTTTTTAATAGCATTTATCTTTTTCAGACAGCGCTTCATGATCCGAAAGAAATTTCATTTTGTAGAATATGTAGACAGACCTGCGCAGTATATTTTCAACTTTCAGAAATTCATATACAAAGACTGTTGCACGGCCAAAACCTACAGTAGTCATGTTTTTCTGTCAAAGTTCACTTTGTTGTTGTTGTTTTTAGCTGAATATACACTAATGTACGAATCATTTTTTCTACTCGAATCGACGTTTCCTAAGCAGCCATTTTGTTTTTGTTTATCATGACGGAAAAGTGTAGCTACTCCGGAAAAACTCCGCAAGCAGCGAAACTGAAAACTTTCGCTGTTCCGCAAGGGAATTCCTGACCGGTGTACATGTTCTCATTAGAATATCATAGCAGCGAAACAGAGACGGAATTCGCAATGCCCTTAGATACCGGAATTTCGTGTTGGTGTATTCATACCTTTACGGCGGACGAAAATTCGGCGGCGTAGCCGGCGCGCGGCGCCGGCTGAGGGGTCTAGTTGGGGGGGGGGGGGGGAGATTTGTAAAAATTACGACACATAATCACACAACTTGTGTCCATTGCTAAGAAATCTCAAAGAATAAAACACACATTTTATACAATTAAAACAAAAAACTTGAAACAATCAAAACACACATTTATATAAAGCATACAAATATCTTTAACAATTAAACACATGTTGAACAAAGTTAATAAACATATTTAAAAGAAAGAAATAATAATTCGAATATTATTTTTATCAGTTGACGGGATCGAATAGTCGGAGTCGAACTGTCCCGGGGTCGAAGAGTCGCGGGATCGAAACGTCGCGGGGTCGAAGTGTCGCGGGGTCGAAATGGCGGGATAAACTGGCGTCCAGGGTCGAAAAGTCGAAGAGCCCTACCAGGTGAGCTTACGACTGCCAGCTTCGCGGGGCAAGAAGCAGCTGGCAAAACGCCCTTGACAAAGTTTCTAATGTTGTCATTCCTGATGCAACCCTTTGGAAAAATTCAAACCTTTATGTCAATGGGTTCCTCTTGTATACTGTAGCACCAACATTCGATTTAAAAATGCGGCACGATGTGATCAAAGACATACAAATAATAGTTAGATGAATGTCTATTCGTTGATATGAAGACCTGCAAGTGGCGAGGTAATGGCATTATTAGGAAATTTGGGTTTCAACTGGGGAATGAATCTTTTCTTGTTGGCTGACATTTTTGACATTCATTTTGGGGCTAGACTTTATGCAGTCATATGACATTCTGTCAACATTGGTGGGGGGATCGTTACAATGCCATTCATCATCATCATTGCCCGTCACCACTGGCAGGGTAAACAAATGTTATAAGCCCTTACTGGACCATCGGGGCAGTTGAAGTGTAGAATTCATCTGTTTCTATAACCTCTGCATATGAAGGCCAGCTGCTTTTACTTCTCCAATTTAAGAAAGTGCCCATTCAAAGCTGGATGGATTTTTTTTTTTTTTTTTTTTTTTTTTTTTTTTTTTTTTTTTTTTTTTTTTTTTTTTTTTTTTTTTTTTTTTTTTTTTTTTTTTTTTTTTTTTTTTGGGCAGACTTGATTCCAGCATTCATTCACCACTGGAAGTGCTAAGCCAATGCGGCTGGTGCCACGCCGTCTACTACTGGCAAATCAACGATGTATCTGACATGCTGGGGTAGATGGATAGACAAGTAGTGATAAAACCGTCCAGCAGTCCTTAGTTCAGTTCACCCGTAGTACTCGTAAAAAAAGAAGGGTTGGGTTATTCAGATAGTGTGTAGATTACAGAGCAATGAATAAGGTTAAACTCAAGGACAGCTATCCACTACCCCTTATCGAACACTGTATACATTTACGGGCTCAAAGATACTCCCCACTCTTGATTTGATAAGAGGATACTGGCAGGTTGGGTTACACACCCAATGATAAAGAAAAGACTGCCTTTTCGGCAGGCAATGGTATCTGGCAATTTATTGTTATGACATTTGGCTTATGTTACTCGCCAGCGACTTTTGAACGGCTAATGGAAAACATCTTATAAGGTCTCCACTAAAAGATATGCCACGAAGATATTGTCGTAACTGGAAATCCATTTGATGAACATCTTACAAACTTAATAGAAGTGCTTCAACGTATTCAGAGTGTTGAGATTAACACCAGTTCATATATATCTTTGAAAAAGGAAGTGAAATATTTAGGCCACATTGTCTCTGAAGACGTCATAAGTACCGACCCTGACATGGTCGAACCAGCCGAACCCGTTAAGAGTTGGCCAGAACTAATTAATTTGCATGAACAAAAAGGTTTCTTGCGACTCGACACATTCTTTCACCGGTTTGTACCGAACTTTTCCTATGTCGCCATAGAGATTTGAGAGTAGAATGTCAAAGATCCTTTAAGAGACGAAGACGGCACATGGTTCTTTCCCGGTGCTTCTTACCAAGTTCCTGGCATCATTCATACTCGGCACCGACGCAAGCAAGATATGATAGGATGCTGTTTCGTCCCAGAGGATCGAAGGCAATGAGAATGTCATATCAATTCCTGATACAGGTGAACTCTGCCAAAATCGTAGAATAACTGCTGGCAGTGGTTGATGCAATCAAACACTATCACAATTATTTGCATGGACAGTAACTATTTCTGAGAAAAGATTATCCAGTACTGAAGCATACAAAGGCACATTATGATATTGGGCTCATTGGAACTCCTTGATAATTGACCAGTGGACCATCAAAAAAGTATTGGAATCTGCTGATGGCATCGACTTCAACTAGTATTTCCGAAGTAAAGGGTTGCCGAAGTATTGAAAGAGTTGCACAGGTTGTCGTCAGCAGTGACGCAACCAGCAAAAAATGCTGGGGGGGGGGGGGGGCTCACATTTTGAAAAAAGACAAAAACCCACCGCAGTCGAAATTTTTTTAAAACTTTTCGAATCAAAACTAAAAATTATAATTAATAAAGATTTAAGGATAAAACAGATTATTATTATTATGAGTTTGACAGTCTTTTTTGTAACTTTAATTATGTATTGATGTCCCTCCGATTTCGATTTGGCCTGGGGGGGACTTGAGCAGGCACGCCGAGAGGGGGCAGGGGGGTCATTGCCATGGGGCCCGGCCTCCCCGACCATGTCAATTTTTTCACGACTTATTGTCTATTAAGGGGCCCGCAATGATGTCCTGCCCTGACGCCCATGTTGGCTCTCGGCGCCACTGGGCTTGAGCCCCCCTGCCCCCCCCCCTCCGGGTTGCGCCACTGGTCGTCAGGGAGTACAACACAACGCTAGAGAAAGTGCGCCAGAGGTTCTATGAGTTCCAATATCGGAAAGATGTGGATGACTGTTAAGTAGGGGTGTAGCTGATGTATAGCAATTAAGGGCCCAAGGAGCAAACCACATGGGACAATGCAGCAGATAACACTGTAACCCCCTTCGAAAGGATTGACATTGCTGGACCGTTCCCATAAACAAAATAATGAAACCGGTACATGTGGGTGGTTATTGTCTATTTTAGCAAGTGGCCAGAGACATTTCCTCTGTCGAATCAGGAAGCCCCAAGCGTAGCTTATGTTTTGGTAAATGAGTGGGTCAGTCGCTTCTGACCATGGCGGAACTTTGAATCGAAGTACATAATCCATCCAAATACAGAGATTTATTGTTATCTAAAAGTAGACAAACTAAACATGTTTTTAGACCCCAAATATGACACACGCCAGAGACCAGAAAATTATATCGACCTAAGCCCCGCATACTACTAAGGTCACTCTGCCCGAGTCTGCCCTGCATACAAGCTTTCAAAATTGTAATTATTATGTCCCCCCCCCCCCCCAGGGGCGAGGCGTGAGTGTTGCCGGTCTAACTCTTAGAGAAAAATTGATTGCTGTTATTATAGCTATATACAAAGCACAAACGAACAAAGATCTATATACATGTATTTGTATAAAGTATTGGACTAACAACATATACAATTTATATAAATAAATTATATATATATATTTAAACTTGTAATCATTTTATTATGAATGATTATGCTAACTGTATTCAATGCACACAGGACCATTATATAGCTATAAAATTGTCTTGTGTGTATTGAATATAGTTAACATAATCATTCACGCCTCGTCCCTGAAAGTCAGAGAAAGTCTCTGCCTAAGCCCCACTCCTCCACCCCCTCTTCCAACCAACAAAAAAACAAACATACAAGAACGGTTGTAGTAAATGCATTACTTATTAATGAATTAACATTAATATTTTAAAAAATTCGCAATTCATTATTACATTTCTTTTACATATTCATTGTAGTAGTTTGGTGGTCAAAGGAGATTCGAATTTTAGATCACGTTGGGTTTTCATTGTTCCGGTTAGTTAGCGGAGTTAGCAAAATTATACCCGGATGTACGGGTAGCTTTGTGTAAACGAAAACATTGAAGATTTTAGTATACTAACACAATTTTCCTGTCCCTTTGGATTTCTTTCTCTCGAAATTTTTGCGGGGTTTTTTTTTTACAGCAAAATATATTGACTTAATATACATTGGGCATCTGTGTCCATAAACTACACCGTAAATCCGTAATGTAATGGTGACGTTGAGAGTCAAAATGAGATCTTCCTTAGTGTCGTCAGTACTTATTTTACTTTCAATTGGTATGTTAATGTTAGTTAGCGCATTATGATTATGTTACAGTCATTATTTAAATTAAACTTCATTTTAACACTGTAACTCACTGAAAGGAGAAATAATAGGCCTATAATTTTAGTGTAATTAATTTAAAATGTAGTTGCCTTTTTGGGCTTACCTAGTCCAAGTCGCAAGCTTTTTTTGACATTAGTCATCATTAGTGTAACATGTATAAATAATCTATGATTCGTTTGTTTATATATTTTCATAAAAAACTATTATATGACACTGGTATAATGACATTGTATTTTATATTGAACTGATTTAGTTCTGGTGTCCCTCAACATTGATGACTTGACGTTCAAACCCTCGCAATTCCATTAAAACGTGCTAACCATCCCCAGACCATTCTCACCTACTCACAGTTTCCTGACACGCTGTATTAAAAGTCATTCAACTATGTATTGAAAACCCATCATTTAGTGCACTGGGCCCTTTCATTTATTCTGGGACTTTTTCCATTTAAACATAGTCAATAGTAAAACATTAGGCCTATTAACAGAATCTGAATGAAAAAGTTATTCATTTGCTTTAAAAGTATTGAAAAGCGATATATATTAAAATTCTCAGAATAAAGAATAATATCGTTAGATACAATTGATTTGTAATTATAACATGACACAACTATTAATACTTAAGTATTAACTCTTAGTGTCTTTTTATACTTTCTAAAAAAAAAAACCCATTGATTTCTGGAAAAAATGTGTGAAAAAAAAACACTATTAAAAACTGAATGAGTTATAGCTGATAAAATTGTAGGTCCGGTTTTAGGAAAATTGTTCTGGCCCTTTTTGGTGAAATCGTTATTAGTCTATCTATGGAAGTTATGCTATAAACCAAGGTCTAGTTGTACAGCAAATAATAGTTCTATTATTTGCTCCCTTACATTCAAAAAAAGGATGCACTTGCTTTTAAAATATTATTCTTTGTACCTTGAATCTCACCATGTCATCTATATGCTCTTGTGAATTAAAATAAAAAGTTCCGTTAAGTTTCTTAGGGCTCCTTAAGGCAGATGAAGTGTAGAATTAATTTGTTTTAGTAGCCACTGCATATTGAGGGATTTTATAGCTAGCACAACGCCCTGTTGCTTTTACATGTCAGGTACCCATTCAAAGCTGGGTGGACATGGAAACTTTCACCAGTACCTAAAAAAAATACTGAGATTTGAATCCAGGACCCCATGGTTGACAGCTGAGCACTCTACACTTACTGACCTACCCATGCCTATTTTGAATTAAATAGTGACTTAAATTATTTGGTTTGTAATATATTTAAAAGTTGATGAATGCACTGAGCCTTGTGGGTCCTTTAGATGTACCATCTGCACCCCCTCTCCTCATGGTTATAAGTAAAGTTCCCTTTGCCCTTAAGGAATATCAAGGCAGATGAAGTGTAGAATTTATCTGTTTCTGTAGCCACGGCATATAAAGGTATTGTGTGACTAGCACAATGGCCAATCAACTTTGCTTCTGCAAATTAACTCAGGTACCCGTTTAAAGCTGGGTGGACTTGGGGTACATTCAACTAACTTTCACTAGGACCTAGAATAATTCCCTTGGTTCTCACTGAGGATCAAACCTGAAACCCTCAGATGGACAGTCAATTGCTCTACAACACTTGACCATTCAAAGCCCCCTCATGGTTATATGACTGACAAGATAAATGCTAAACATTTTTGATTGATGAAGTAATGGGATTTATTTTTAAATAAATTAATTTGAAATTATATTTTAATTTATATCACATAGTTTTTTGGAGGATGTTATCAAAGAAAAAGACAAATGAAAGAAAAAGACAAATGATTGAGATTTTTTAAAATTAATGCTACTCTGACATTTGTAACTGTATACTGTAAACATTTATTTCTTTAATATAATATAATGATTTGTTTTATTTTTTAGTAAATATATCATTATAAACAATTCATTCACATTAATAATGCATTTCATTAATTCATTTAGTGTTATGTCTTCATAAGCTGTCATATCTTGTTATCTCATAAGTGTCTCTTTCATTTTTATGAGATTGTGTTAATAGCCACTTTTGATGATAATGCTTTAAATGCCAAAGATTGTAGTAAGTGCAACCTATCCCATCAATCATCTCTTGGTTATTATTGTTTTCTAAACATATTTTATTGGGACTGACTTGTTTTAATATTCAGTGTTTTAAAGATTTGTTTTCAATATTTTCTCCTCCAGTGAATGATCATGTCTACTGTGCTGTATGTCCGGCAGTGGAGGTTTGTGAAAATGAATTTAATGAGAAGATGGCACAGATTGCCCATGACAGAGATAGAGTCTGCAGGTGAATACATTGGCTTATTTCACTTAACTGTTTGCTTTTTTTTTTTTTTAAATTTATAATATGTGATCATAAAAAGTTTACTAATGGATTACTTTCTTCCATGTAGTGAAGTATATTAAATATTGATGGATTTTTCAACATGTGCTATGATTTCAATTATGAATTTTATTGTGATTGCCTGACAAGTACACACAACCCATTGCTTGATTAAATGTATCACAACACTAGTCTTGTTGCTCTGTATTACTCCAAAATGCAAAAACAATTATGTAGGGATTTAGCATTACTGAGGCTATATTTGAAATGAAAAAGTGAGACTTTTCATGAGACTTATCAAAGCGTTATAATGACAGTTTTATTTTTAATTCTCAATCTAATATTACATCCGTCTTCCAAAATATTTAAAAATGTATTTTAAAACATGAAACATATAGATAGACATCAATATAATTGAAACTTTTACTAAGCCATTATGGAGATATTCTTCTAACTTTAAAACAATATTGATACTAGCAACAAAATTAGATTATCCAGGGACTTCCTCAGCCATAGCATAGCAATTAAAAATATTTTTGTATTAAACTATTGTGAGGTTACACATTTTAGTCTCACTTGTTTTATGGCACAATTTACTCTTTCAAGTATATTATACAAGAATAAAACCTTTAAAGGCAATGATATAGAAAAGTTCTTCCCGTCCCCCTTCTGTCCGTCAAATAAAAAAATATGAGGGTATTAAAGTTTTAATAGGGTATGTGTAGAATTCATCTGTTTCTATAACCCCTGCATATGAAGGGATTGTGTGGTTATCACAACACCCAGCCGCCTTTACTTCCCCAACTTAAGTCAGGTACCCATTTAAAGCTGGGTGGACTTGTGGGACAACTTTGAAATAAATTTCACCTGGAAAAATTCCCATGGTCATCACAGATGATCGAACCCAGGGCTCTCAGGTCAACAGTAGAATATCTACACCACTCAGCCATCCATCCCACATGATAATGTAAAGACACTGAAAAATCATTATATCTCTAGATGCTATAATTGTTTACAAGTAGTCATACCTTAAAGTAAACCTTAACAAAGCGGTGACCAATCTTTTTTCTCAGTTTTTTAGGCTTTTTGAGCACTAAATTTACATTGAGCTCAGTGCTTTGAACAGCTGAAAAAGTGTCCAAATTTATTTGGAATTTTGGACTTATTCCAGGACATCATTAAAGTGCAGATGATGGCATTAACGAAGGTCAAGCTGATAAGGGGCAAAGGATCACAAAACTAGCCAGTTCTGCCACTAGAGATTCAAAATTCCATGAAAGCTCTTGAAATTATGTTTACAACAACAAGAATACAGCGTTTCCCTAATTTACATTTTTACTATTGGTTTTTTTTTTAAGGTTTTTGTTAGCTGTGGCAAATGGAGAAAGAAGCTTTAAAAACTTTTTTCCTAACATCAACAATAATGTTTGGCTATAATGTCTCTTTAGTTTGAAATAAGTAGAAGAGTACAAACTTTGACCAATTATGAAAAGTCTTATAGTAAACAAAAAAACTAGTCAAATTAAAAGGTAATAAGAATGACTTAATGTATAATTTGTGCATGTTAAAAATGTTTTGTTTTTTTATCACATATTGTGATTGCCTTCCTGTCATTCATAAAATTTATATCATATAGTAGATTTTTTCAAGACATGTTTACAGCATCAAAGACGTATGTCAGTTGATTAGGGCAGCTTAAACATTTCCAATTTGGCCCAATAGATCTTAAGGCAGGCCTTAGTTCCAACTGTTGATAGATGTACTTCATTTTTTTTTAATCAAATTTAAAAGCTTTCAAATTTTTTACACCTGGCTATTTTGGTCCCCATTTAAGTAAATACCCGTACTATTCATACCTTTGGCCTAAGATAATTTCTTGAGTTGAGTTTTCATAGTAACTCACCATGTTACTTGATGAGGCTTTGCTTATTATAATTATATAGCTTAACATCATTTCAATTATTACTTTAAAGCAATACTAGTCGTCCCGCGGAGTAGCATATGCTGCCTTATCAATCAATATAATTAATATAATTACTGTAATTATTTTTTTAAATAAGCAATCAAACAAAATAACAGGCTGACGTATTCGGAGAAAATGCATACTATGCAAAGTTGAACTTTGACCTATCATTTGCAGACTTTATGGTCACTATCTGGTACCATCCAGCAACTTGTTTTTTATTTTATTGTTTACAGATTTTTAGTTAATTCTTTGGATGCCTTGATTGTTGATGAGCTGCCAGACTTAATTTTCTCTTTATTGGTTAGATATATTTTAATGTCTTTTTTTTAAGATCAGAATTTTTTTCATTCAGATTCTAACAAACATATTTCCGGGGGTGGGTGTTTTAATTTGCATTGCTTTTTAATTTTGGTTCGCTTTGTGTCTGCCTCAATCCACCCCCTTCCCCCAGCACACTATAGTATTATTTTGATGTAACATTTTTTTTCCATTCAGGCCATGCCAGTCTTCATATTACCTATTTTGTGTATTTTTTTTTTTTAGACTTGCTCAACACAGCTTAAGATTCTTTTAATATAACCTTCATCCTATACTATTCAGTACAGATAGATGTTGGTTAATTTTTTAGAGCATTTTCGAAAAAAAATGCTCTATTGCCCCGGTTTTGTCTGTCTGTCCGTCATCACTCTAGATCTCAACAACCATAAGTCCTAGGCGCATGATGTATATATCATTTTGTAGGTCTTGGCATGCCAAAAAATGTCTTTGGTCCATTTCGGGATCTGACCTCTGAGGGCCGAAAAAGGGGGCGTTTTAAGTACCGTTTTTTACTATATAAGCTATATTAACAAAGGAGCGCCCTATATCTAAGCAATCATAAGTCCTAGACCCAAGATGTATATATCATTTTGTAGGTCTTGGCCTGCCAAGTGTACATCAAAAGTTCATTTCGCAATCTGACCTCTGAGGGCCGAAAAAGGGGGCGTTTTAAGTACCGTTTTTGCTTATATTTTAAATATAAATAATAAAAGCTAATCAAAGGGGCGTAATCATTATTTATTTTTGTAACAGTTATTCAACATGATTACTTCCCTCTCTATTTATCGTAACCGTAGCCACTGCTTACATGAAAATGCTCTAAAATGTCCTTTGTCCGAAACGGAAAAGACTTAAATTGCTTTTTTTTTGTAATACGTACAGATTCTGAAACAGTTAACATTTGTTTGTAATGCGCCATACATATTTATAATTTATTTAATCGGGATTTTCCCCTAAACAGCAGCACAAAGAAATCAAAACAAAAGATTTCACCATATCTAATATTTTATTGTCTACACTTGAATGTGTTCTCTTGACCCACTTTTAGCGCCGGGCCCAGCCACAGCATTTTCACATCTTATCTATATTTATACACTTTTTTTTTTAATTCTAAAATTGGAAATGAGTTCAATATTACTTTATTCTTCACACATAATTGTATTATTAAATGTGTTTTTATTAGAGCTGCTGTTCGATTAAAAAAATTGATCGAAATTATCGCATAATTAAAAATTTTATCGCAAATTAACGCACATTTTAATCGAAACAATACATTTGTTTGTATTCAAACTAGTATGTCATAATATCATATCATAAAATTGGCATAATAAACAAGTCGGATTAATTTACGAAAGAGGTATAATTAATTGTTACAGATTTATTAAGCATTAGCATATATGTCTATTGAATTAGTTATTGAGACCAGTTTATTGACATGTATCAATCACGTCAAGCGATGCAAATTGTTTTCTTTTTAATCATCAACAGTGCTAAATATGTGTTCTTCTCGTGCTGTTATTTCCAAACTAATGATATATGTCAACCCATGTTCCCCCTTCCCTGTCATATATTGCAACACTTCGCCGCCATACTAAGTCTTGTTTACCCTACCCTCCAGTACCGTACATACCCCCTCCACTTACCATCCCGAAAAAATACGTCAATTATATCTCATATGTGCTTTTTCTTTCATTACATAATAGTATAGCCAGAGAGTAGATGCTCACTTATTATTAACTTGTTTTTTATCCCCCCCCCTTCCCAACCCAGTTACATTTTTGACACTTAGCAGCCTCTCCCCCCCCCCCCCCCCCAAAGATGACGTTACTTAAGGCTTACCCAACTGCCGTACACCCTCTGTCCCATAACAAATTTACACAAGACCCACCGTTTCCAAATCATGGCATCTGTCAATCAAGGTTTCTAGCTACGCCAGATGTTAACTAATTGTATTATTCAAGGTCATACATTAGAATTAAGAAATGACAATCCTATTGTTTCAAGGTCATATCGCTGATGTAATTTTATGTAGACGTGACAGTTTTAGTTTTCGGGTTTTTTTTTCCCTTTTTTTTTAAATCTTGTATGATCTGGTTATAGAATTGGGTTTTTTACTGATTTCCTTTTCTGCAACAACAGGATTTGGGTAAAATTTAATGCATATAGGTCTTTGTGTTAAATATGTAATCACATATTTTTAACGCATCAATTACACTTTAATTACATTAATCAACAGCCCTATATAAAATGTTAAATTTAACTCAGTATCACAATAATTCTGAAAAATACAACCAGTCTTGTGTACAGATGTATGTATCAGTTAAGTCTAGACACTGTCTGATTACAGTATCATGTATATGAAACTGTTAGTGCAGCTGTAGCAGACGTGACCGGTTAGATACTGTATTATCAAAATGCAATACAAAATTACGTGCAAAAAAAATGATGATACACAATTTCTAGCATCTCGTTATTTTGATCTTATTATAAACGAGTTCTTTATACATTAATTGTTTTTTATCTTCAACAATACACTGTGGTACCTCCACCAATACACTACAGTATATAATGTAAACTACTGAGTGACTTTTCTCTTTTAACATCAACCGGGAAGGGAGCATAAGGTTTATTGTCGAAAGGCTATATAACAAAAACATTTTATATTATAGGGCTTTAGTCGACATACCTGGGTATGAGGGTGTGTGCGAAATGTGACAGGGTAGGGGTGGTAGATCTATTTCATAAGTGAACTGACTTTAACTTCAAATCATTGAATAAAAGTATGTTATTTTTCGACGTGGTGAACTCTAAGAATTTTGTTAAAATTAACGCATTTAGGTGTTGCGTTAAAAATTTTAATTGCAATTTTTTTTGGCGCGTTAATCGCAAATTAATGCAGTTTAATCAGCAGCCCTAGTTTTTATTTAAAAAAATTTTTTTTTTGCAATAATCTGTTGAAATATTCTATTTTATGTACAGCATTCCCTCATTTTCCGCGGTTAAACGGCTACAGAATTTACAGCGACTGGGGATGAATGAGAAATCAAAATAATCTGGTTTTAACAAAGAAATCAGAAAACAACCCGAGTTGTCTAACGTTGTTGAACGCATCTTGCTTTTTGTGACGTATTCGGGAATTCTACAAACGCGAGAAATATATATATATTGTTGAATGCGTCTTGCTTTCTGTGACGTATTTGGAAATTCTCGCAGGCCGCCATTGTCCCGCAAGGTTGGACGAAGAGGAGAATTATATATGATTTTATTTGAATAGTTAGGCATCTATGTATGTAATGGTCTTTGCTCATCTGCTTCATTTAAAAAGCAGAAATCGTTTTAAGATTTTAAATTTTTGTTCTGGTATAAGCTGATGTTAAACACAGAAGTTCTTTCTCAGAGAATGAGTCAGCAAACTATGATAAAGATAAAGTTAATGAGACTAAGTAAACATTGATACAATTAATTAAAAAAAACAACTAAAAATGTGGGGGGCTAATTTTAAAGACATTTTCCCTCCCCTAACCACTGCTGTAATCTTTTTTTTTTTATTTTGTTCCTTTTTTTTTAATCTTCTAATAACAGTGAACTTCCAAATGTGATAAAGTGTGTTACTCAAACACAATGTCTTGGTGATACAGCCAGTGATAAAACTAATGTGCTGAGACGTTTTCAGACTGAGGAGACTCAATGTAGTAAGTCTGCAATTTTTTTAATTCCACTGAAAATTATTTACTATGTTTCAAGTTTCAAAATTTCAGCGTCTAAATCACAGTTGAAAAAAAAAAAAACAAATGGATTTTATTTTATTTAAAAAATATTTGATGTACAAAAAAATACAATGAAAATAAAAAAAAAAATTTCAAAATTAGCAAGAGATTGTAATTTGGCACTGTCACTTTTTAAACAGTGTAGAAATTTTTTTTCTCTGAGAGCTTTTTTAGCTTTTAAAACTGTTTAATTTTTTTTCCTTTTTTTTTCCTTTCTTATAAGCTTTTATTTAACTTGCTCCGTGCTGCGCTTCTTAGATATCTCAGCTGTGTTTATAGAAATTTGAAATCAATTATTTCTAACTTCTCGAAGCCCAAGCGATTTTCAATTTTTGAATAGTTGTGGAATTTCAATGACAATACTCTATTTTAAAACGTTTGAGTCAATAAATTCAATTTTATGGAGTCCAAAGCTGGTTATTTTTTTGGTAATGTTTATATAAATGGGGAAATTGTGTGAAGAAGTTATGGTCTCATAAGTATAGCTCGGGTCTGTTCACATGCACATTTTTTCACCCTATTTTTAATATTTCATATTAATTGAATCAACGAGAGCAAATAAAATTCTTTTTACAATATAGATAGGGCTGTTGATTAATAGTCTTTAATGCGTGATTAACATGTTAAAATTTTTTGCAATTAGATTTTTTAATACTTTCTAAATTGCATCAATTGAACTATTTCTAGTAAAATCCAATGTCAGTATTTTTTTTTTATTGTTTGGTTTTTATTTTGTCATCCAAATGTTTTCATTTCAAGATCCTGTTATTCACTAAAACAACTTAAAACTATTCACCATTATAATGATCGTTTTGAAAATATTCCTACACATCCTTTTGTTTGCTTTCACTTTGATTCATCATGCACAACTTTCCTATTAAGCTAATTAAAAAGAAAACTTTACTTTTTCAAAAAAAAAAAAAAACTACCTCCTTGATAATGAATTAACCAATAAAACTAGTTCATGAGGCTTGATTGCTGCCAGTCATATCAATTTTATAGGTAATACCATTTTATGGTAATGAGTTTAATGAATATAATTAACACAATCATATATGTACATAAGTACAATAAGACCCCGCTTAACGCGGGGTATATGTCCCATCACAGTCCAGCGTGATATGATACAGCATTAAACGAGGTTATCTCAACATGTAAATAATGGGGTTAGGGGAATTGGGTCAGGTATTTTACCATTAAATTTAATGGTTATGTTTTTTATAACCATAAAACAAAAATTTATTTCTTACAAATATAGAAACATAATAAACGAATATACATATAAAAATAAATAAAATTCTAAGTCAGTATGTTTACATTTCACATCATTCAATCCAATTTTCTGACTTTTTATCAATAAGGTATCTAATGTAATTTGCGTTTTCCTTTTGCGCTCTGTAAGAAGTTGTTGGTAAAGTGGATAAGGCATCCATAACTCACTGTCTTGCCTTTGAACTTCTGTCAAAATTTGGGTCATTTTCAGTATTGGTCCATAATATGTTATGGTGGTCAAACTGGTTTTTAGAAACACTGTTGAAAGTTCATTTTGCTCTTCTTCAGAATCACTACTTACATTATTTTGGTTCCACAACTTTTCGACCCCGGACAGTTAGACCCTCGCAACGTTTCAACCCCGCAACACTTCGACTTTTATCAGTTGACGGAATCAAACTGTCCGGGGTCGAAAAGTCCGCCCACCAATTTTTTTGTGTTCTTCTTGCTCCACTTACTTCTTGAGCTCATCCTTAGAAAGACTATCTGCTGTTTCTTGCACTATTTCTTTGACATCTTCCACATTTACCTCATCAAAACCAGTTTGTTTCGCTTTTTCCATTATTTTGTGTTTTTATTATCACACATAATACCACAGGAAAGAAGAAACACAGAAAAACTGCTTTGTATAACAGGAAGCCTTATGCTGCTCAAGCAATGTTGTGGAAACATATAATTAAAATAAAAAAGCATTAAACCGGAATAGCGTTAAACAAAACAACGTTATCTGGTCTTACTGTATATCTGGTATTACTTTATTGACGTTGTCAATAAACAAACATCAATACATTTTTTCTAATTTAATAGTTATGATCACACCTCATTCGTTTAAGATATATATACATTTATAGTTTTTTATTTTTTTATTTATAATTATTTAATATCTGATAAATGTATGTGTGCTCTGTTTTTTTTTTTTAGATGGTGTGTCATTGATTCCAAAAAGCTACATTTTATTCTTGTCTGCTACTGCTATTGCATGGATATTTTCTTACAGAAACATCTAAATGCATGTATTTATTTTTATATATATAAAATAGAAAGAAGCATTTCATGCAGTTGGAAAATAGTAGCTAATTTGAAATGCATTTGTCATTATAGTGGCAAAAAAAAATCAAAGTGTTGGAAATTGGACTCTCAACCCATTATTGCGTTCCTTTTAAATAAAAAATAAACTCTGCAAAATATTATTAAGATATTTTTATATTTAGAGGTTGCTCAATGAACTTGAAATTATCAGAATTAAGGGTCAACAAAAAATAAAAAGGAACGCATTTTAATTTTTTTCTAATACAAAGTTTTAATTAAGTTATTCAAATTAAGTGTTATTTATATGATTTTATTCAATGTTTGATTTCAGAATGTTTACTTGTTGATTTTTCGTTTGTTTTCGTTAATGCCTTCACAATTGTAGACTTCCGCATATCTGGAAAATGACGTGGGTGTTATTCCACGGTTTGCAAAATATATTCTCAATTGAATTTCATCTTTTGTTAAAACTTTTGCATAATCTGAAATGAGTTTCACCCCTCTTTCGGCTGTATCATTTACATCTTTCATAGAATTAACAATTATATATGCTTCCTGGTATTCAGTTGCTGTACTTCAGTGTCTGGGTGATTTTCTTTCATGAATGACCAATTTATTCCAAGCACTTCAAATACATATTTTGATCTCTCTGTTACAAAGTCATCTGAGTTCATGCTTACAATTTTATCCATTAATCCTTTACTTTCAAGCCTATTTACCTGTTTTTTTTCAGCTTGCTTTTCAAGTGCAATCAACATTTTTTCTTTAGTTTGGTTATCAACATCGTTGCTGAAAAAAAGAGACTCACCAGGTCTTCATTTAAATACCATAAATGTCCTGCAATGTCTTTAAAGGCAGATTGAGAGACTCCTTTGTCAAATATTTTGAAATTATTCTATTTCTTAATCAAAGTCAAAATTGAAAATCGATGGAGATTTTTTTCTTCATTTTTTGTTGAATAAAATTGATGTCGAAACAAGTAAGTTTTAACAGAGTACAGTGTTTTTGCCATCCATCGTGCTTGGTTGTATAGTGCCAGGAGTACAGAAAGTTATTCCACTTTGGCCTGGATGAGTTTCTCCTAAAAAAATTATCGACAGTTGTGAAAATTCTGTATTCATCGTGAGGTTGTTTTGTTCCTTGCAGCATATTTACAGCAAATTCTACTGCTGATGGTACAAGCGAACCATAAACTTTGAGATCAGTTAAATGTCATGATTCAGAATAAAGTTTACTCTACTGATCACGAAATTGTTGAAACAACTTAATCTCTGGACCAGAAGATGCTCCATAACATGTTTTGTAAACATGGGATAAAATCACTTCATGAACATGGTGTTGACAGGCTGTAAATAATAAAGATTTTCCAATTAATTTCTCCAGCAGGGTACAAGCACCTGAATGCATACCTGTGTTGCTTGAAGTAGTATCAAAACAGAGTGCCACGATTTTGTCATATGAAATGTTCCAATCTTTTAAAGCTTGCTCAATAGCATAACTTATCTGTTTGGCACTGCCTCCCTCCAGTTTTGTGACTGACAGCAGTTTTTCTACATCATATCCTGTCACTAATATGGGCAGTCGATTCACTTTCATCTCTACTGTTCAAGTCGGGTAACAATTTTTTGTCCCAATGTACAATTAATGGGATCTGTGGACTGAAATAATTCTTTTTATGACTTCCTTACGTTTTTCAATAAGTGCATTTTGAAGAGTTTCACTTGGTGTAGAGAAATTTTAATATTGTGTATTATGTATGATGACTCATAAAATTAACAAATAATAAAATATTGAAAACATTCTCAACTTAATTATTAAAATAAAAGTGATAAATATGAAAAACATGAAAAATATGAAAATGTGGATTCGAATAACCTTGCAAACTTAAACTGTGTTGAGCGATCCCTAAACATCAACGGATTGTCTCCAAATTTCCCAATATAATTTTTTCATTAAATGGAACCAAATAAAAGGTTGAGAGCATTAAAAAAAAAATTATTTTTTTTCACAATGCATTTGTTTGTCACCCTATTGGTCATGGATAATAACGTTTTAAAATATATACAGATACTGTCACTCTTACTGAGATACTTTGCTAAAAATGTATATGGTTTAAATATTGTATATAAATGTAACAATAAATATTATATTATGGGGGGATTTTGCTTTTATATTTTCAGTAATAAACAACAGAGACTATTTCAATTTCTTCACATCTTAAACAATGTATTTATTGATGAAAGATCCATACAAATATGCATGATGCATATCTTATGTTCAAAAGCACTGAAGCAAGACTTGCCAAATTAGTCATCTATATAATGAATTTGAGGTATTTTAAAAAAAAATGTTTATCACCATTGGACTAACTTGAGACTATGGCTTATGTGCAGTAAGCTATTTAATATAGTTTTCTTAAAAACTTTGCTTTTTTTTTTGTAGTGTATGTCATTTAGCTATGTTTTTTTAAATTAAGGTAACTCATAAAAGTGAAACCTTACTAATGCAGGGATACATTCCAGAAACAACAGTAAATTGGGAAATCTGAAAAAAAATCAATGGTAAAATGTGAAATATTAAAGAATGCAGGCTAATTGTATATCTCCTACCTAAACTGTCATTTTTTATTACAGTTATTTTGAATTTTTAAAATTGATTTTTTTTCTAACTAAATTGTTCATGAAAGTTCTGAGGTCTCCAAATCTTATTAGCCTTTATATTTAGAGGAAAAGGCTTTTATGTTCTTTTTTTTCACTTATTCATAGGAAATGGTATTAAAGTTTAAACTACAAAAATTATTTTATAAATACACAATTGTTGAATCAGAAGTATTTGGACTTTCAGAATGTGTATTAATTTCACATACTGAATGCATTGCTAGCTTGACTTTGATCAAAACCAGATTTCAACAAATACATAATTTTTAGCCACTCTGTGTCCATACAGTTTTCAAAAAATAAGCTGCCGTAATTAATGAGAGCTAATAAATGGGCGGGGGTGCTCAGTGGCGCAACTGGGGGGGGGGGACATTTGCCCCCTCCGAAATAAAAATTAAAAGATTAGACCAAAATTTGTTTAAAATGAAATACAAATATATAAATAATGTGATTTTTTAATACAAGTGATTTTTTTGCCCCCCCCCCCCCCGAAAGTTTGGTCTAATTGCGCCTCTGGGGGTGCTTTAAATCAGAACAGGGTTTGTATATGCCTGTATACACATTTTTCTTGTATTTTTATATACCTCTATGAATGTTTACTTTATTTGCACTGTTGAATTTCTTTTTACAAGACTAATAAGCCTGATAGTTTAAGACTGAAAAAAAGGTCTTAGATAATATTAATGGCATTTTTTAAAATGTAGCTATATGTAAATGAAAGATATTACTCTTAAAGGATTTGTTAAATTTTGTTGCAGATACCTTTATATCATGTTTTGTTATAACTGTAACCATGATTGTGTAAATATATCTACCAATGAAATAATTGAGATTAAACATTGTCTAACAAGATATTTGAGATCCCTCTTAAAAAAGACCATGAGGGAAGTTGGAAGTATAGATCACCTGCTACTTGGAGGCAACTTTAGCTATGACATTATAATGAGGGCAGCTGCTACTTGGAGGCAACTTTAGCTGGTCAGGAATGGCCAGCACAATGCCCCCACCCAACAAACTCCAGGTAGCATAGTAAGCTGGGTGGACCTTTTATTACAAATTCTATTTCAGTGTGCTGATAAATGTACTTTAATTATTTTTATCTTTGTTGGATAATTTCAGGCCACATATTGTAAAAATCATTTATTTTAACTGATGAAAACAATATTTGTAAGAAAATTGTTTGATATTAACATTCCTGTATTTTTTTTTGTTTAGTTTATTATATTCTAGATTTATTATTGATTGTATATATTCTAGGATATAATGTTTTCATCTTTTCAGAATTTTTTTGAAGATTTTAACGCATAATTTTTTTTAGTTTACTTTTACAAAGGCTGCTAATATTTTAACATAGAACCTATCAGTTTCATACACAAGCTGATGTATATATTGTCAAACATTTTATTTACAAATCTTGGTAAAAAAAACACTTGTAAAGAACACAGAACTAGGTTGGCAGCTATTGTTTCCTCATTCTTCCAGGTATGTTCTTTATACAAAATAAATGTTAAATACTCTTATAATGTGTGGAGTTTTTTGCTTACACTTAAAAATTTTAAATGTACTGAATGTGCACTATACTTGGTAATTAGAAAACTGAATAAAAAAAAAGGTAGCCACACATTCTGGTGTTGTATAAAATTCTAAATTTAGTGAACAAATAAATGTTCATATGAAAAACTGGATCACTGAACAACTACACAACTCAATTCATTATTTCATACAAGTTAGTAAGCTAATACATCCATTATAATTAAAAAAAAAAAGCTTTTTTTTTTTTTTCAGAAAAACAAATGGCCAAGAATATCAAATTTTGTCTGTAAAAGTTTATTGGTTTACTGAAAATTGCATGCTTAATAAAGAACTAACAAATACGCAATAAAGATGAATGAATACTGTTGATCTGAGCTATTTGACACTTTAAAAGCTGATGTTCACATTTTGTCTAATCTTTTCACTAGACAAGAATTAGACTTTATAAATACTTTATTGAATCAAGAAGCAAAATATGAGACATTTTAAGCTACATAAGACTAATGTTGAAACATAAATGACTATTAAAGGTAAATGCAAAGGAGGTATTTAATATGCTTAGCTCATATTGGCTTTAAGTGAAAAGAGATGTAATAAACAAATATGGAAGAAAATGGTTGAAAAAAATATTTTTATTTTGATTTAAAAAAAAATGATTCTCAAAATGTCAAAGCAAAAAAAAAAAATTGAAAATATCTGATATATAAAAGCATAATCAGCACATGAACATATCAATAGTTGGTTGAAATAATACCCATCAAGTTATATTAAGTACTAACATAACATATTTAATTAATAATATCAAAAGACATCAATATTCTGAGGGCTAGTGTATACTGTTTTCATTTTTAAAAAAATGCTTTTGTTGAAAGAAAAAAAAAAAAAAAAGCCGGTGCCCATAAATTGTAAGCATCAATTATCACATAGATCTGAATACAAGAAAGTAGTTGCTCCTAACTTGTCAGTGAGAATAACATGAATAAAAAAAATTAATGGAAAGTACAGCAGGTAGCAGGCAATAAAGTCTCAACATCCGGATGAAAATATGACAAAAGCAGATTTTGCTTTCACCCTAAACAATAAGCTGAACTTTTTTAGAAACAAAATTGCATACAAGTAACTGTAAAGAATTAACAAAATTGAACACAATAATCTTAATAAAAATAGTGAAGATGTCAATATTACTGTAACAAGCTTTCTTACAAACACCAAAGCCCCAGCAGTAATGAAAAATCTATTGCTCTTGTTTCAGACATTTTTTTTTTCAACTGCTATCTTCTTACATAATTTTCAAATGTACACACACAAAGAATGCTACACACTTGTAGTGTCTACTCAATTGGTAAATTAATTGTTCATACAGCCATTTAACAAAATAAATTTAAGATTGAGTTTTTAAGGCAAGATGGAAAAATTAAAACACATGGATCTGGTGAAAAAAAATGGAGGCTACGATATACAAATGATTGATTATGTGATGCTTTGAAAAATGGCGATGACATTTCTGTGCTTGTACAGTGAGGTTGAATTTCTGAAGCTTATTTTTACAGTTAAACTTTCAAAAATATAAACATTAAATAAAAAAAATTGGAACAATAAGTTAACATTTATTTCAAGAAAAACAATACAAGTGATTTCAGTTAGCAAAACAAAGAAATGTCATTTAAATAGAACATATTTCAGACTAGTTGTTCCTAGAAAATTTAATCATGCTAAAAATCTACCTTGAACTCACATTGATTTATACCAAGACAAACTTCAGCTTTTAATAATTATATTTAAAATTATTACCTTTTATTGTTAAATGAAATTAATTAAATTGCATAAAAAGTGCAGACTTCCAATAAGAGGATAAGGATGTCTCGGGCAATTTAAAAAGCAAATTTAATGGCTGATTAAATACGGCATATCATCACAACTAGGTACACATTAGATCTAGACATGTTAAACCTATTATTTTTATGACATGCACTAACAAATGTTGGATATTTAAATAACATGCACTAACATATGTTGTATTTTTTAAATGAAAAGCACTAATAAATGTTGGATCTTCAAATGACATGTTCTAATAAATGTTGGATCTTTACATGACATGCTCAACAAATGTTGGATCTTTACATGAGAGAGAAATGTTGATTTCTTCAGTGTAACAACATAGTGATAGTGCGACTGTGGTCAAATAAAGAATTCGATGTGTGTTACCTGTGTCCACCTGGCACGCTGACCATTTGTAATCTGATTGATGAGCTGAGCAGCCACGACTCTGTTCTTCACTCTCAGGTTGCTGACCTCCATGGCCACGTCATCGAATCGAACTCGAACTCGATGACCTTTGCTTATGGCATCCAACAGGTCATCCAGATGTCCGAACAGCCAGTCCAGACTCATCGTTGGTGTATATATGGCGCCAACAAACGTCAGCGTACCTGACCACAAGATGACCAGTGAGTGGATAAAACAAAATGATGTCTACACGTTTTTATTAGCTGTATCCTACAAAACCTTTGCACAATTTGTCTACTTATTAATTGATAAAAAAAAGTTCAGCTCTGAGATTAACATAAAAAGGTCAATGCAATTATATGGGTCAGTGTATTCTACATTATAAAAAATGAGAAAATTGTAACTATTTCTTTTCTTTCAAATATATTCAGGAAATTCTTTTTTTTAAAAGTTAAAACAAATAAAGTATCAAATAAGAATGGGGTCGTACGCCGGTTACAAGCACTTTGGCCAACTAGTTAAACCAATCAACTACTAGATGCCAACTAGTTAAACCAGTCAACTACTAGATGCCAACTAGTTAAACCATTCAACTACTAGTTGCCAACTAGTTAAGCCAATCAACCTAGATGTCAACTAGTTAAACCAATCAACTACTAGATGCCAACTAGTTAAACCAATCAACTACTAGATGCCAACTAGTTAAACCAATCAACTACTAGATGCCAACAAGTTAAACCAATCAACTACTAGATATCCATGTCGATATTTTTATAGTAAAATGGAGAATAAATTGATAAAACTTGCACTTGGTCTATTCCAAAGTAAATCTGAGTTTCTTTTTTTAAAGCAGAATAACTTTCAAAGTAGAACAAAGAATAATATGATAATTGAGACTTAGTTTATATTTAGATATTTTTTTCAAATCATGAAATGTTTTCAATTAGATCGACTTTTAAAACTATTTGATTAATATGCAACAAAATGTGCTACGATGAGCAAAGCTATTTTTAGTTTCGGAGATTCCGATTATTATTATTACAGTATCAGCATTTGCACAAAAAAACGTGCGTTTTAAAGGTAATATTTTAATTCTTTTAATATCAAACACTTTACTTCTTATATTTGAAACAAGAGACACTTTTAAAACTGGATTTTTTAAAACCATTTTCCGAATCAAAACGCCGGTGAGCAGCCATTATTATATTGACAGGAAATAGTATTCTAAATTTCGGTCAACTTCAGACAAACATGAAACGTCTAATATTTATAAAGATAAAGTGATTTTTGTTCAGTGGTCTGGCATCACATGAGGGAATTAGTTGTAAGTGCCACCTTGCCAGCCATAAAGATTTTTTTGCTAATGTATAACCAGTGCTACAGGGCGAAAATTAAATTAACTGTTTTCAATTATTCAGATTTAAAAACATCATAAAAACTTTTAAAAAAATGACGATTTATCAAAATTTACTAAAAAGTCGTACACATTAATTCCCGTTAATCAAACAAACAGTTATGTAAATTATCAATACTAAAAAAATAACTAATGAAGAATACAGTTAAAACTAATGAAAATCATATAGTCGATACATTTCACAATATTTTCAGGCCAAAAATAAACTTAGATAGATTCCACTTTAAAAATAGCCTGGACCTTTGATTGATAAGCACGTGCTATCGACTGTAAAATGGGTGTTGGCCAGTGATATCAAATGTGAAATGGGTGTTGGCCCGTGATATCAACCGTAATATGGGTGTTGGCCCGTGATATCAACTGTGAAATTCGTGTTGGCCCGTGATATCAAATGTGCTATTCGTGTTGGCCCGTGATATTAAATGTAATATATGGCTGTTGGTCTGTTAAAACTATGGGCATTCTACATTGACCTCCATATTCAATTCTAAGATATATTTGTGTCGTTGTCAGGTCAACAGCTGTGTCACTAAAGTGAATATAAAATAACTGATCTCTGATACAATTTATAAAAGTTGTTTTTAAAAAAATTAAACTGGGAGACATCATCCAAAGACAACAACATTGTTAAACGATTTTAAATAAATAAAACTACACCCACAAGGAGAAAGGAAAAAATCGACTGGTTAAGAGAAGCAACTAAAAAAGGGGGGGGGTGTATATTGCACACCTTCTTACTGCCAACTCAGTCAACAAGAGTGAATATATTTTGGGTTGCCAACTTTAAATTAGTCTTCTGTCTGGTTTTTTCTTCTATATATGAACTAAAAATATTTTTATTCCAATAAATAAACCAAATAAGTTTTTTAAATATGTAGATACTGCAAATACAAATCTCAATATGTCCATGTTGTTAACTAAAACAGATTGATTTTTAAATTATTGTACACATCTTTAACCAACTTGACCAGTTATCCCACATATAAAATGTTTTTCATAAAATCAATGTGAAGACATTAAGACCATTAATAACCAATCAATGTAGATGTCGTATCCCACTTGTGCTCTAATTAAATCAGACGACACAACTCCTTGTATTGTAAAAGAATTAACTGAACTTTTTAATGCGTGATATTTACAGATGAGAATATGATAATCCAATATAAACACTTCAGAAGATGAATCAATAAATCACATGTATAATTCTATAATTTATCACACACGATAAATACTAAGATCAATATTCGATGAGAGATGTGGCAATAAATCATATAGCTGCTATAACTTATAAACCAGTACACGAGGCTATAACTATTATTAATTCCGTTTGCACCGTCCACTTAGTCCACGTGTTACATCTAGTATCCCCTTCCTGGGTCTCTAGTCTCTCTCTTGTGTGTGTGTGTCCCTGTGTATCTCCTCTGTCCTCCACAACCGTTATAACTTCCCCATATACAGGATATATCACCCTCGCATATTACATCATTTTCCATAAAACCACAGAGGTCAATGTGTAGGCGATTCGCGCCAAACTCCGTGCGTGGGGTGTTGACATTATTGCATCATGCATGCTTGACCCTGCAAGCACTCACCATACCATATAAGGAAAATAACGCCGTGACTAACAATGCGTGGTAGCAAGACTAGAACAATACAAATAAGGCAATAACATGAAACGTAAACAAAGCAATCACAAGGGATAGGACACCCCCATTATCCCCAAAAAAATTTCATTACCTAATGAAATTTTGGCAATATCAACAATTTTAAATAAAATCATCTAACATTACTTTCTTACCATCGTTTATAGCATCACATCCTTGTGATATATCATTATTAATTTTTTCTATTATTTCTCAATCTTTTCAATAAAACAAAATGTAATACATGTTAATCTTCAAAAAATATAAATACAATTACATCTCTAGACAGATGTCAATAATAAACGAATGTGTAACAAACTTTGAAAAAAAAATATGGTTCTCCTTGAGTAGATGTGTAGTTCATCATCTCATCAACATCAGGACGACGACGGATATGTGTAACATGTTTCTTACTACACTCTGTCTTGCTTCAATGACGTCAGGTCAAAGTTAAGCACACAAAAAATCAATAATTGTCTCTACACAAAATAGTCTCTACACAAAATAGTCTCTACACAAAATAGTCTCTACATAAAATAGTCTCATACTAGTAAATGTCCATGACAATTGTTTTCACAGTGTTCACGTTTAACATTGTCAGGATGACAATATGAGCAACGACTGCTCACAGTAACGATGAATTGTTCCATTAACTGCGACGAAAAATTGAGCAAAGACTGCTCACAATAACGATGAATTGCTCCATTAACTGCGACGAAAAATTGAGCAAAGTGTGCTCAACGATAACTTGCGTTGATAAAAACAATCTTGAGACATCAGCTCAAACAACAATAACTTAATCAACGTACATTTATGTGTGACAAAATCGTTGAACATCTCAATGATGATGACGACAGTATAAAATATCTCCATTTAAGTAGTAATCCACCTTCATTAATTGTCTGTAGATGTCCCAATTATCATTCTAGACAATAGATCTGGTATATGATTGTTTGTACCCTTTATTCTTGAATCGTATTTTATGTCTTGTTTGTTGCCTAGCTTCATTTCTTTTTCTTTGTATCCAGTTCTTCCAATTGTTTCTTTGTGATATTTCGATACTCCTGACACATTACCAATAATCAAATCACATACAGGATTATCTAGTATAATAGCTTCACATATACCAGCTAACCATGGTGAGTCTATTTTAATGGTTGCTACGTCACACGACTTTATAGTACCATCTCCAAGCTTGATGTGTGTTTTCTTTGACATGTACTGATCTTTGTTAACCAGACTTCTTTTAACAACTACAGTAGTACAACCTGAATCTCTAAGACATTTTATTTGTTGACCATTAACGATAGCAGGATGAAATATTATTTGACCTTTTGTATTTATAATATTTGCACAGTATTGTTCTGTTTCACCATTATCTTGAACTTTCTGTTTTGGATATTTTCTATCAGCATACTTTTGCGTAGGATTAAGTTCTGGTCTGTTTCTGTTTTGACGTATGTAAAGTTTTCTGGTCTATGTTGTTCTAGTTCTTTCTTTCTCAAGTAGCAGTACTTCAAAATGTGGCCTTTTTTCTTACAATAATGACAAATTCTTCTTTCAAAATAAACAGTATTATCTTTAGATTGACTCATGTATCTTGGTTTGTATCTATCATTCTTTAATGTGTATGTTTCATTCCGTGGTTTGAATTTATCGATAGATGCACAAATGTCTGATATACTTATTTCATCATTGGGATAGCAATCTTTATAGTCACTTAGAACTTTTATGAGGTCTTTGACAGTTTTTACATTCCTTTGTTTAATGAAGGAAAACACCTCTCTAGTGCACATGTTAAGAATTTTGTCGACTACCATCATTTCTAAAATCTCAGTTGGTTTATTTATGTCAACTTCTGCCATCATTAGCCATGATTTTAAATCACTCATAACTAAATCAATGAACTGTTGAGGTTGTTCTTTATTTGACATTTTTAGTTCATGAAATCGGTGATGATAATGTTCATCTGTCTTATTAAAATATTTCAGAAGTTTCATCTTTATATCTTCATAACTTAATTCAGCATAGTTATGTATTGTCATGATTGCTTTCCTTGCATCATCTTTTACAAGCTTAAAAGTTCTGACTTCCAGTCACTGATTGGAATTTTTGTAGCTGACATTGTTGTTCGAAGAATTGTAAACATGTGTCAATATCTTCAGTTTTACCATTAAAAGGTTGCATTTTTAATTGAGTCGAGTAATTTCCTTTTGATTCTTCTATAACAGTTGTTTTATTTGCAGCTATTCTTGCTAGTTCTCGTTCATGATTTCTTTTTCTTTCTAATTCTTCATAGTTTCTTTTTCTTTCTAATTCTTCATAGTTTCTTTTTAATTCTCTTTCTTCATAGTTTCTTTTTAATTCTTTCTTTTATTCTCTCATCTCTTTCTTTATCCTCATTTTCTTTGTTGTCTATATCCAACAATTTATCACCTTTGAGACCTAATTCTTCTCCTCTAATTTTGTATTGTCTCCATTTTTCTTCTTCTGGGTTTCGATTTTGGTACTAGCCATTGTTGTTTTCAGAAGTATAAACAAAAATGAAACAGATTTTCTTCAGAATGATGGACTTGAATACCGTTGCAGTGTAATACAACAAATTGTGGACTTTAATACAGTTGTAATGTTATACAAAAATTGTGGGCTTACTTGTGCTTATAGCTCATGGCCACAAATGAAAACGTTGGAATGTCACGTGGTAATATAACGAATTCAAAATATGACGAGATATATCAAGAATAAAATGTTATTCTTACCGTTAAGTTTCAGAAAATTCTTCCTTTGTAGCGTATGTCCAATGGAGGAATGCACAAATAACAAAGTCCTTTAACACTGCAGTAACGTACAACTGGATTTACTTGCGCTTTTAGCTGTTGATAATTCAGATAAAATCCAGTCTCTTCGAAATATAATATTGTATCAATATAAGTGTTACCACTGGGGTGTTTTTACCGCTGCGACCAAATAATACGATAGGCTTATGTCGTATCCCACTTGTGCTCTAATTAAATCAGACGACACAACTCCTTGTATTGTAAAAGAATTAACTGAACTTTTAATGCGTGATATTTACAGATGAGAATATGATAATCCAATATAAACACTTCAGAAGATGAATCAATAAATCACATGTATAATTCTATAATTTATCACACACGATAAATACTAAGATCAATATTCGATGAGAGATGTGGCAATAAATCACATGTAGCTGCTATAACTTATAAACCAGTACACGAGGCTATACCTATTATTAATTCCGTTTGCACCGTCCACTTAGTCCACGTGTTACACCTAGTATCCCCTTCCTGGGTCTCTAGTCTCTCTCTTGTGTGTGTGTGTCCCTGTGTATCTCCTCTGTCCCCCACAACCGTTATAACTTCCCCCATATATCTCTATACTTATAAGAGGCATTTGCTGTCTGTCTGTCTGTCTGTTCCCTTATAACTCAAGATCCAGAAAACCAAATAACGTGAAATTTGTTACACATACACATAATTACATGGGGAAGGTTATAGGACATGTTTCGTTTCATCTCGATGGGTAGTTTAATTGTAATTAATTATTTTTATTTTAGTATTTTACTATATTAAAGTAATCTCGACGGCGCCATAAATAAAATTCCTCTGTGACGTCATTTCCCGATGATACATTTTTAAAAGAGGGGTAACTTCCGGAAACTCCAATTGTAAACATGGTGAAATCAATAGTCATATCTATTTACCTATCGTTTTATGTATTCAGAAGATTAAAATTAAAGGTGCACTTTAATAAACCGAAATACGTTAATTAAAATGTTTCTGTGACATTATTAACATTATTAATGCAATCTCGATGGGTAGTTTAATTGTAATTAATTATTTTAGTATTTTGCGGGTGCTTTAAATGTTATTGCATTCAAATTGTATCAATGCACAGGGAATTTCCTGTATTCGCGCACCAAGTGAATGTGTAATTGAACGGACGGAGAAGAAAGGGTTAGGGACGGAAAAAAAATAAAATATTGTTTTTTTTTCATGCTGTAATTACCCGGCTTTGGCCGGAATTAAAATAAGGTTTTCTGTTAATTTAAGAAGCGTAATTTGACGTTTCATTGTACAGGGAGAGGGAGGGGAGAGAGATAAAGAGAGAGGGGCAGGGAGGGAGAGGGAAGGAGGGGCAGGGAGGGGGAGAGAAGGAGGGAGGGAAAGGGAGGGAGGGAGAGAGGTGGTAGGGAGGGAGATAAAGGGGGAGGGAGGGAGAGGGAGGGTTGGAGAGAGTGGGAGGGAGAAAGGGAGGGTAGGAAAGAGAAAGAAGGGGGAGTAGGGAGGGAGATAGAGGGGAGGGAGGGAGAGAGAGATAAAGAAAGAGGGAGGGAGAGATAAAGAGAGAGGGGTGAAGGGAGGGAGAGAGGAAATGAGGGAGGGAGGGGGAGGGAGAGAGAGGAAGAGAGGGAGACGGGAGAGGGAGAGAGAAAGAGGGAGGGAGAGAGGGGGTAGGGAGGGAGAGAAAGGGGAAGGAAAGAGAGGGAGAGAGAGAGGGAGAGGGGGTAGGGAGAAAACAAAAGGTAAACAAAACCTTTTTTAAACCCGGGCAAAGCCAGGTACTTGCAACTAGTAGGATATATCACCCCCGCATATTACATCATTTTCCCGCCAAAACCACAGAGGTAAATGTGTAGGCGATTCGCGCCAAACTCCGTGCGTGGGGTGATTGACATTATTGTATCATGCATGCTTGACCCTGCAAGCACTCACCATACCATATAAGGAAAATAACGCCGTGACTAACAATGCGTGGTAGCAAGGGCTGGAACAATACCAAATAAGGCAATAATATGAAACGTAAACAAAGCTTAATCACAAGGGATAGGACAGTAGACAATACAACAATGTATGGACAATGAGATAATTAGTGACCAATCAATGTGTAGACAATACAACAATGTATGGACAATGAGACCATTAATAGCCAATCAATGTGTAGACAATACAACAATGTATGGACAATGAGACCATTAATAGCCAATCAATGTGTAGACAATACAACTATGTATGCACAATGAGACCATTAATAGCCAATCAATGTGTAGACAATACAACAATGTATGGACAATGAGACCATTAATAGCCAATCAATGTGTAGACAATACAACAATGTATGGACAATGAGACAATTAGTGACCAACCAATGTGTGGACAATACGACTACTACTTACCAATCAATAGCTGATGTGTCCGAGTTATGTTTATAAGCCTGGTGTTTCTGTAATGACCATCTGGCGTTATCTCTGTGTCCAGTGTTGGACCAGTAAGAAAACCACTTGTAAGGAACTTCATGAAATGTTATAAAATTATCCGTGAATCTGCAATATGTTATTTTATTAATTTTGGGTATCTACACATTATTGTTGTTTTTAGTTCTTTAAATTTTTACTTAAACCATTTCGCCGTAATGTTGGCAACAGGTAAAACAAATTTAATATACGAATGAAGACTTTTCTTTTAAAAGGGAACAATTATTAGTTAAGCATAACTGCACAGAAACAAAACATGTAACTGACCTTTGACCTAAATGTAAAAGATTTTGACCTCCGACCTCTCCACCCTCACTGTCATGATAAACATTATGAAGAGGAAAAACGTAAGGTTTGTCTCTCATGGCCAGGAACAAATTCATCCGTTTGGCCGCTTCATGCAGTCGGGCCAGATTGGAATCTTGTACAGGGCATCCATCATGGAAGTTGGAGTAGATAGGTTCCATATTGAATGATAGATCCTGGAGCAACCAATTCAGAGTCTGAACATTCTACATTAATATTTTACTTGTACACAATATCGCATACATAATGTCAAAACAGAAGACAATGTGAGAATGTTATCGATTGTAGTCTTGTATATGATGATATTAACTGTTCAGGATCGACATGTTAGTAAATAGTTCCTTTAAAGGCAGTAAATTAAACAGTTGGTAAGTTATGCATCCATTGAGTAATTTCCCAACAGCTTAAACAGAATATGTCATATATTTTTTCTTCCTAGCCCTCGGTGGTACAATATAGACATTGGATCCCCGTAGAACAGCGCACCGTATAGTTATCGTACTGAAAGTAGTGACTTTGTGACGTAGAAATTGTGGGGATGTAGCCGGTAATGTTGTTTTCGTTGACGAAAACTAAAACCTTCGTTGACGAAAATGTTGACTTTTCGTCAACGAGAACTAAAACTAAAACTAAAAATAGCAGCAAGAATAAAACTAGACGAAAACTGAAATTATTACAGAAAAAACGATTAAAACTGAAACTAAAACATACTGTTGCTTTCGTTCACGAAAACTAAAACTAAACCCTTCGTTAACGAAAATGTTGACTTTTCGTCAACGAGAACTAAAACTAAAACTAAAATTAGCAGCAAGAATAAAACTAGACGAAAACTGAAATTATTACAGAAAAAACGAAATTAAAACTGAAACTAAAACATACTGTTGCTTTCGTTCATGAAAACTAAAACTAAACCCTTCGTTAACGAAAATGTTGACTTTTCGTCAACGAGAACTAAAACTAAAACTAAAATTAGCAGCAAGAATAAAACTAGACGAAAACTGAAATTATTACAGAAAAAACGAAATTAAAACTGAAACTAAAACATACTGTTGCTTTCGTTCACGAAAACTAAAACTAAACCCTTCGTTAATAAAAATGTTGACTTTTCGTCAACGAGAACTAAAACTAAAACAAAATTAGAAGCAAGACTAAAACTAGACGAAAACTAAAATTATTACAGAAAAAACGAAATAAAAACTGAAACTAAAATATGACCTGGGACTAAAACAACACTAGTAGCCGGCTTTGAAGAACAGTGGCCCTTGGAGTTGTGACTATAAATAAATTGTTACTTTTTGTTGTTTTTAAACACACGTCTGTTGTTTTGTTTTATTGTATGTGATTTACTTACAAAGCATTTTAAGAAAAATTGAAAAGATGACATATAGGTACATGTAATACTATATAAACAGAGGGAGAGATGTTGTGTTTAGAAAAAATAAACCGTCTATAACAGCCAGTAAACATGTATAGCTAACAACAGCCAGTAAACATGTATAGCTAACAACAGCCAGTAAACATGTATAGCTAACAACAGCCAGTAAACATGTATAGCTAACAACAGCCAGTAAACATGTATAGCTAACAACAGCCAGTAAACATGTATAGCTAACAACAGCCAGTAAACATGTATAGCTAACAACAGCCAGTAAACATGTATAGCTAACCTTGACGTACCAGTCCATGGCCACTCTAAACACACTGCTGTTGAAGACGTCCAGTTCTGTCACGTGACCTGTGGTGCACACCATGAAGTACAGCCAGGGCTCGGTCGTGTCCACTTGTGAGCCGTTGGTGGCTAGAGCTCTCAGAGACTGCATGCAAAGCTGGAAGATAAACGATGCACTCTTGAATAGTAATTGTACATTGAAAAGACTTTAAGCGAGTATTGTACTTGATAACTGACGATACGATTACTTGAATACTGACGATACGATTACTCGAATACTGACGACGATTACTCGAATACTGACGATACGATTATTCGAATACTGACGATACGATTACTCGAATACTGACGATACGATTACTTGAATACTGACGACACGATTACTTGAATACTGACGAATACTCGAATACAAACGATATGATTACTCGAATACTGACGATACGATTATTTGAATATCAAGCTCTGTACTGACGATACAAATTTTGATTTCATTAAATTAATGAACATTTTATAATTTTGACGTTGTACCGAAAAGTAAAAAATGAAATGTCTGATTGGGGTAAATGTAATAGAAAGGATTGTAAATTTCAATCAATAAAGTATAAGTGAGACACAGTGAAACTGGCAATTAATGAATTGGTCAGTGCCAACACAGTTTTTATAAAGAATGCATAAACATCTTTAGGATACTAAGTTAAAGTTGAGTTAACCTCCCTATCTTGTTACATTATACTTCCTCTTTACTATTAAAAGTTTTGTTCAAACCTCACTTTCTCTTTATACTGCCACTCTACTATTAAGAGTTTCTGCTGATTCGGTACCATAAAGTATGATTTTCCTGAATCACTTAATTAAAACATCTTTTATCAGTAGTAGATTATTATTAAATCTTTTCGGATTGTCATTTACCTGGTCATCTCTCTTGTACAAGTTGTCCGCGGGCATTATGAAGATGTGGTCAGGCATGTACAGACTGACCTTGATGTAACTGCCACTCATGGCCGACTCCATGAGCTCTTTTTACTGCCAAACTTGGTCATCCCCGTCTGGTCGTTAGAGTAAACCAACTCCCTTTCTGTCACAGGTTTCTTTATACACGAAACAATTCAATTCAGATCAGTGCACATCTTCAATTTTTTAAAAGTAATGGCAATAAAGTATAGGGACTGAGCTAAATGAACACATGATGTTTACCATGAGGAACACATGATGTTTACCATGAGGAACACATGATGTTTACCATGAGGAACACGATGTTTACCGTGAGGAACACATGATGTTTACCATGAGGAACATGATGTTTACTATGAGGAACACATGATGTTTACCATGAGAAACACATGATGTTTACCATGAGGAACACATGATGTTTACCATGAGGAACACATGATGTTTACCAAGAGGAACACATGATGTTTACCATGAGCTTAATGATAAAATAAAATGACTGAGCTAAATGAACACAAGATGTTTACCATGGGCTTAATGATAAAAAAATGACTGAGCTAAATGAACACATGATGCTTACCATGAGCTTAATGATAAAATTAAACGATTGAGCTAAATGAACACATGATGTTTACCATGAGCTTAATGATAAAATTAAACGACTGAGCTAAACGAACACATGATGTTTACCATGAGCTTAATGATAAAATAAAATGACTGAGCTAAATGAACACATGATGTTTACCATGGGCCTAATGATAAAATAAAACGACTGAGCTAAATTAACACATGATGTTTACCATGGGCTTAATGATAAAATAAAACGACTGAGCTAAATGAACACATGATGTTTACCATGGGCCTAATGATAAAATAAAACGACTGAGCTAAATTAACACATGATGTTTACCATGGGCCTAATGATAAAATAAAACGACTGAGCTAAATTAACACATGATGTTTACCATGGGCTTAATGATAAAATAAAACGACTGAGCTAAATTAACACATGATGTTTATTATGGGCTAAATAATAAGAAGTGTGAAAAATGATTCCTACTTAACATCGTATTGACAGAAGATCTTGCGTAGACAACGTAGAGTGAAGATATCATGATTATGAAATAGTTTGTAAGATATGTTCCTTCATTCCTAAAATATAAAGAACAATAACATATTTCACTAAATAAACAATGAAGTGATTCACTCTAAATTAAATTTACTCAAAATACTTACATTTCTTTGAGTCGCTATGTTTCTTTGTCCTATTTGAACCAACAAAGTACATTAGACCTACTGCACAGAATGGTTAATTTATTTAGCTTAGAAGTGTTATTTATTCACCAGAATGTATATTTTAAATGACTATATCAAATAAAATAATCGTATTTCTTCGTGTCAGATAAAAATAAAAGTATATAATTTAGAATAATTTTGTTTGTATAGATATCGCTAACAAGTAATTGTGTTTGTATAAGATATCTCTAACAAGTAATTGTGTTTGTATAGATATCTCTAACAAGTAATTGTGTTTGTATAGATATCTCTAACCATTCCTATTCGAAGCTATAGGCCTCAATTAAAAACAAACACATCAAATTCCGTGAAATAATATGATTTATAGGGGAGGTAACTGGTATCACAAACAACGTTGGAGATCAAGGGAGTGGTAAATGTACATCATGTGTCGTCCTGGTGTCCAGACACACAATACATGGCCCCCGCCAAGATAATACATCGTCAATGCATGGCCCCCCGCCCAGGTAATACATCGTCAATGCATGGCCTCCGTGCAGGTAACGGGTCAAAAAATAAAATGGTCATCAATCATATACTACGTTTCTACAATCACCCATCCCCCCCAACCTTTCATGACAGTTCCACTCGTGTTTTGTGTTCAATGTCTTGAGTTGTCTGCTGTTGACAGACCAACCCTGTAGTAGCGTTCCATGCATAGTTTGGGATGTTTCATGCTCAAACGAACGTTATTTTGTTCATTATGTTTATTTCAAAACCAATAATAAAATACACAACTTGAAATAAAATATACAGAAATACGTTCAACAGTAATTCAAATTGTATCGCCATATCAGAGGAATCTGAATTGGGTGTTTGAACTTTCATATTTAATTTTTTTATTTAAATTTTGTACACTTGAGCTTCTGGGCTTCTTCTTTTTTATTTTTTTTTTTTTTATTTTAATTTTTTGTCTTTTAAGATTTAGATTTTCTTTATTTAAATTTCCCTTTCACTTTAATTTAGTTTGAGATAAACATATTTAAATAAGTACTTTTCCTTATCTTATTTGTTTACTGTTAGGCCAGGAGGGAGGTGTCATGGCTAGTGGCAACTTGGTCAACCCGTTAGAATCACGTTCTGTGGGGGTCAGTTACGTGACGTCTACAGACGAGTCGCGCCTGATCACTTCCTGCTTGAACTGATTTAACAGGACATAGACGATGGACTGCAGGCAGACCTCACAGATATATGTATACAAGAGGCAGACCTCACAGATATATGTATACAACAGGCAGGGCTCACAGATATATGTGTACAAACAAACATTGACCCAGCAACATAGGTTATTATGACGAATGTTTCCATTTTGATTTTAACTTCCTGGTAAAATATTTCATACGATAAGACCCATTCACTGAGAACTTAACCATAAGAAACTGGTTAGGGAAATATAGATAAGTAAAGACAATTAAATGCCCAAATTATATTAAGCATCATCTAGTCTACAACTTCTCTGTTTAAATCAGAAAACTGTAATGATAAAGCGTTAGATGGAAGAGTATTAAGTATTTCACTTCATCAGTATTTCTAGCGATTGACAAGCATGTTAATGTTATACTTGTGCGACTTTTTTGTACTGAAATTATATGTTCACCTACCTGGGGTATTCAATGTTAGGATTCAATGTTGAAATTTCAGTGTTGATTCAGTGTTGATTCAGTGTTGCATGATTTGCTTGGACCATCATCAAAAGTATTTTACCTGTTTAAAAAAAAACAAGCTATGAATAGCTACTTAATTACTAGACTGACTTTATTTTATTTGGTTCATTCAGTCCAGGCTGGCGAGACGAAGAAATCATGTTGGACAGTTACGTATTGGTGAGTACAATGTTTGGTCTTGGTGAGTACAATGTTTGGTCTTGGTGAGTACAATGTTTGGTCTTGGTGAGTACAATGTTTGGTATTGGTGAGTACAATGTTTGGTCTTGGTGAGTACAATGTTTGGTCTTGGTGAGTACAATGTTTGGTCTTGGTGAGTACAATGTTTGGTCTTGGTGAGTACAATGTTTGGTCCTGGTGAGTACATTGTTTGGTCTTGGTGAGTACAATGTTTGGTCTGTGATATATCGATCTAAAGATTAACTTATCATTTTATAATTACATAAAATAAATCATATATTCATCGTAAGTTAATAAAAAGATACATATATATATATATATATATATATATATATATATATATATATATATGCGTGTGTGTGTGTGTGTGTTTGTGTGTTTGTGTCTATGCAGTGTGTCTGTATGTGTGAGTGTGCGTGTGAAAGGGCTAATAAAGCAATTCACATAAAAATGATCGTTTTTACAAATTTAATTCAAAATAAGATGGATTATTTAAAATAATGTCTATGTGTTCTGCAGTAAATAAATAAATATATACAAGATTATATACTAAACTATACATTTTGTTATGCTTTAGTTCTATGATGTTTTAGTTTAATTTAAATGTAAATGGGTTTGTATTTACACTGAACCTGTGTTTAATGTAATTGGGTTTGTATTTACATTGAACCTGGGTTTAAATGTAATTGGGTTTGTATTTACATTGAACCTGTGTTTAAATGTAAATGGGTTTGTATTTACACTGAACCTGTGTTTAAATGTAATTGGGTTTGTATTTACATTGAACCTGTGTTTAACATGTGACTGGGTCTGTATCTACATCAAACCTTTGTTTAACTTTCGCCATTTCATGGCCTTGATCTTTGCGTCAAATTAAGACAAACCCAAGTACACTAGCCAGCTATCGACACTAAAAGTAAGGTTGAGAAGAACTACGATTGGAAAATTACGGACCAATAGTGAAGTAAAAATAGTAGCTTCTGACGTCTACGGTATTTTTATGAGTATTGCAATCTAATCTACTTGACAAAGTTTTGTTTCATTGTGAAGTTTTAACTCGTCATTTACGTAAAATTGCACAACTTGTTACTATTTAGTACAATTGATCCTTCATACTTCTGACATATTCTGTTGTTCCCATATTTATGAAATAAAGAAACTATTGTTAGAAATTTACCTTTTATCAACATTAAAAATATGATATGCTTATTTCAGAATCTAAAAATTCTGACTTCATTATTAACAAATACTAAATGACACATATAACATAATGTGGGTGTGTAAAAAACATGTACAAGTTACAACAGTGTATTTTTAAATTAAACGAGTCAATAACATTCATTTTATTTTATTTATATTTTACACGATGTTCAAACAGTTTCTGGACCTTGCAGTAGCGCCCCATGTCTTAATGCCGGAAGTTGTATTGTGACATCTGAAAGTACGTCATCATACAGCTGTGTTTGTCTCCATGGTTTCACGGGCCTGAACTGCGAACTTGGTAAGTTATTAACGTAAATGATGAGTTGTATGTAAATAGTTGACAAATTTAAAAAGTTGTATATGGTTGACATATTTGTATCGATTAAAGGTCTACATTAATTTGACATTTTGATAATTTGAGTCGATGTCTCTAAGCAGCCATTTTGGTTTGTTTACCATAGAGGAAAATTAGGATAATCAACTACCGGACCGATCGATACCCTGATATCTAAATCCGTTTCTATTTCAGTGCAATAATATTTAAATATATTACTGTTTTTGATTTTGTATTCGCATTGGTGTCTTTAAGCAGCCATTTTAGTTTAATTACCACCAGTACCGTAGCCAGGATTTTGTTATTTGTTTGTTTTTTGGTTTTTTTTTTTGTTGTTTTTTTTTTTGGGGGGGCTGTTCCAAGTTTTTTAAGGCAAATTTTTTGTCAATTTTTACTGAGTTACTATCAGCAATAGAATTTTTTTTTGGGGGGGCAACGGCCTTGATTACCACAGTTTAATCTACATCTGCGAGAAGAAACATGAAAATGTTCGGTGCTCCGCAGCGGGAATCGGAACTTGTTTGAGTATTTCCATTAGTATGTCATCGCAGCGAAACAGATACGAGATTGGCGAGGTTTAGATACCAGAGTTTCGGGTCGGTGTAAAGTTTACTTAAAGGTCCCTTTCAAAATGGAAGCCAATCTTTTCCCCTGCGTTGTCTGCCCATTGCAATCTCCAGTTATATTGGAGCTCAGGGATAAACACACAGGTTGCAACCTTTCAGTAAAAAAAGTAGTCTGTTTTTCTCTTGAAACAAAAAATATGAGAATCTGTTTATATGCAAACAATACATGAATCAGTTTATATGTAAACTATATGTGAATCAGTTTATATGTAAACTATATGTGAATCAGTTTATAAGTACTGAATACATTGTACCAGGAATTGATGAGTGTGCCAGCTCACCTTGCATCCATGGCGCCTGTGTTGACAATATCGGATCTTTCCGATGTATATGTTTCCTGGATACCAAGGTCCACTTTGTGATGTAGGTAAGTGAACTTAGGAAAAAAAACTCATTCTGTATACTAATGTTACTATTTAAACTAATTAAATTAATTTGTTGTTGAATTAATAGTTTCACCAGAAAGATTGGTTAGTAATTTGTTCCACACCTGGACGATGTACCTTTTCATAATCATCATATAAATATTGTTTTAGCTATAACATATATCTTTAATGAAAGCTTTGGATCACCTATGTTTGGGGGGCGGGGATGTTAAGTATGACCTGCATTTAAAAAACGTTTTACGTATTTATAAAACTGATTTCGTTGTCTTTGAAATGTGTATGTGTCATTGTTTGGAGTTTGTGATGAAGCTATTAGAACAAATATGGCGGCACTGTATGACTCTATCGCCGATACAGTTTAGCACTGACCCTTTATTTCCATGTTTCAAGAGGTTGACCTGTGTGCCAGTGTTCCTTGCAGAAATGGCGGCAGGTGTGTGCAGACCGGGCCAGGTCATTTCCGGTGCGAGTGTCGGGTGGGCTACAGGGGAATGACGTGTGAGACAGACATCGATGAATGTCTGTCCTCAGCCCATGTCAGCACGGAGGTTCATGCACCCAGGGGCTACCAGGAACCTATGTATGTGTTTGTCAACATGGATATACAGGTGAGATACTGATTCACTTACTCTTATAGTCATAGCTGTGGTATGTTAAGTAGGTCATTGGTCTATGTTTATATACACAGACGGATGGATGGGCAGGTGGGTGGATGGATGGATGGATAGATAGATAGATAGATAGATAGATAGATAGATAGATAGATAGATAGATAGATAGATAGATAGATAGATAGATAGATAGATAGATAGATAGATAGATAGATAGATAGATAGATAGATAGATAGATAGATAGATAGATAGATAGATAGATAGATAGATAGATAGATAGATAGATAGATAGATAGATAGATAGATAGATAGATAGATAGATAGATAGATAGATAGATAGATAGATAGATAGATAGATAGATAGATAGATAGATAGATAGATAGATAGATAGATAGATAGATAGATAGATAGATAGATAGATAGATAGATAGAGAAGAGCATTGTGTACATTTTTAGAATTATCATAGTCTTGATTATTACAGAAACAATCAAAATAATTACACAGTAAAGAGATTTTCGGTAAAAATGTAACAGGTAAAAATGTCAATTGTAAAAACGTCTACGGTAAAAAAAAGTCAATAGCAAAAAAATGGGTTGAAAAAGTAACGTCAAATAGTCAACAGTCAGAAAATAACAGGTATAGGTATAGCTGCAGGTGTAGCTACAATAATAGCGTTCACTGTAGATGAAAATAAATAAACAAAGAGTTATCACCCGGATGTACGACAGAAAGAGGTGTTGGTAATATACATACAACCATCCCAATACAATTACTATATGTAATTATTGTTGTTTACAATAATCAATAAAAATTGACTCCTGTTAAAAGAGATTTATTGATGAGTTATTAGTAATTCAATATTTTCTTTTAATATTTTAAAACTTTTACAGTTGTATTCATTTATTCAAATATCTACTTTTAATACATGACATTTTCGTCCAAGTGGTCAAGGAGCGGTCAAGTCGGTCCTTAAAATAGATGAATAAATCACTACTTCTATTTTTCAGGCTAGTAAACAATTAAAATTAATAATAGTACACATACTACCAACACCTCTTGCAAATCTGAAAAATTTTAATCTTTTTTATTCATCAGGTTCATCTTCAGCGAACATTTTATCTTTTTACATTTTGACTGTTGACTTATTGACTGTTGACTTTTTGACTCTTGACTTTTTGACTCTTGACTTTTTTACCGTTAAATTTATTTTTCCACCCAACTTTATTACACTTATTTTTTTCTGTTGACATTTTTACTGTTGACTTTTTTACATGTTCATTTTTTTACATCACACCTAAAAAGAACTTTAAATTAAAAAAATGGGTAAATAATTGGTTGGTATCTTGAAGAACTGATTGTGAGACATCTCTCGTCAATGTCTGTGGGTCAAATCCTTGTCAAAATGGAGGTCAGTGTGTTCCAGAGGTAGCAGGCCCAGGATTTCAATGTCTGTGTAGAGATGGTAAAACTGTTTATATATATGTATGTGTGTGTTTGTGTGTGTGTGTGTATAATGTAGTCTGTGTAGAGATGGTAATAATATATAAAAAATCTTCTCACCTAATTGTACACTTTACACTTTATTGTTCTAATAAACATTTATATAAAAAACTTACTGTATTATGAATCCTCTCTATCTGGGAAAACTCAGCCTCAGTTTCACTTAAGTGAGCTATTTTTTCTGCAAGTTTTGTGGTCTCCTCAATAGCTGTGGCAATATCAAGAGAACTTAGAGCCAAATGATGCAGATTCCTATGAAATTTTCTCCTAGCAATATAACAGGAGCATACATCATTCAAAATTCATTGCCAACAAATTTCAAATATATTTAAATTCACTGTTGCTATGCGTTTTTGTGCTAGCCCCTTTTGAAACATTTCCCAAAATGACAACTTTTTTTTTTTTTCTAAAATAATAACCAAGAGTATTTTCTACATTATGAGGCTATGAAGCTTGCCATATGGGCCAAATCTCGATCTCATAGTTATGGCGGCTCACATTTGACTTGTTTATCAACACCCTCTATTTTTAGGAAGTATTTCTTTGACTTCACTTGACTTGGACATAACAAGAGCTAAACAAAAACAGCCAATGAAGATAGAGAAAAAAAATAACATAATCTATTTACTTTTTAATTTTAAACCATAAAACTACACAAAATAAAAATAGAGGAATGTTATCAATTTAACTGCATGGATAACCTCAGAAGTTAGTTGAATTTAATCAATTACGTATCAAGTCCGAGACTGTTTGCTTGATGGGCAGGCCAAAATGCTACCCAGCCAGGCTTTGAACAGGTTAATATTAGAGGAGGTTATTTTTATCTCTTAAAATGAATATATGTATTTAAACATACATTAAAAATTAATATTTTTAAAATGACATAAAAATAATAGTAACAGATATGTTAACTTTGTTGATATTAAAAATTAAGCTGAAAATTTTCGAATTAGGATTTATCACTAAATGAATATTTTTCAAACTAAATCTCTAAGACACTATTAGTAATGTTTAAAAAGAGATAATAAAATGTGAAGAAATTACAAAATGTACTCATATATAATTGGTAGTTAATATATGATCCCTTGACTCAGAGGTTATTGTTAGATTGATTCAGTTTACCATGAGGTAAAAGAGTGTTCACTGTGTAAGGACTATTAAAGGATAGGGAAATCATTCTCCCCTGGTCCAACACCCATGCAAAGAAGGGGTCCATTTACTAGCACTATATACTATAAAAATCATTAATTGAAATATGTCTAATCAAAAAATGTAATACATCTGTAATTTGAAAAGTTAAACAGAAAGTTATTACCAGATTATGGGCTTCATCAAATATTATCACACTTCCTTGAAGTTCAACACCATGTGCTTTTCTAGACTGAAATTTTAAATCAGAAAGAGATTGATCACTTGATATAGATTGGCTAAAAAATTGAAATAAAAAGTCTTTAATATTTTTTTTAATATGTCAGCTTTTTAAAAATGTAGTAATTACTAACTTATCGTATTCACATTTCATTACTACTTTATACTGATCAAGAAAATTTACTTCATTTTACCTTATTCATAAAAAAAAAAACTAAAAATAAGTAGAAAAAACAATTATCTACTGTTTATTACAACAAAACTATTTAAACCTTATTGTCCAAAAGATAGTTGTAGGGCATAAACACAATATCAGAATCTGACTTGAGTTCACGGGCCATGTAATAAGGACAAGTTCTGTTGAATAAATTATTTTTAGTATTTGAAAGAATAAGTTATTAAATGCTACACTATGCTGAAAATTAATAATAAATTACTTTGTCTTGTGGCCAGTCTTGATCAGATCTTCTATATCTACTATATTTCCCAACACTTTACGAATTTCACTTTTCTTTTTAAATTCTGGGGACAAAACAAATAAATATGGAATGAACCTTTGTGTTTATGAGAGAAAATCATCTTAAATGCATCTTTTCATTATAGTTTAGCTCAAAACTTTTCAGAGCATTCATGAACTAGGTAAAAAAATTAGGTATGAGGTTAAAAAATAATAGGGCTCTGGTTTCATGAAAAATCATATTTTTATAATTTTTAGGTATATTACATTCTTATACAATTTAAATGATATTGTTCTTTGAATGCAACAGGACAATATATATTTGTCTTATGCATGTATATTTTGTCAATTTTAAGATGTAAGGGCATAATTAGTATACTGTTTCAATTGAAAAGATTAACAAGTAATAAAAGTTTTAGCCACAAATATGATAAAATCTGTGCTTTGTCTTAAAGCATTGGATGGATACTATCAAAAAATGTACCGTGTCTCAGGGATTGCACCCCCCCCCACCCCCAAATTTCTCTTAGTGTTTATGCCACCATTTTAACAAGACAACACAATTTAAATAAATATAATAAAAGCTGTCAGAAAAGAAAAAAATCTTTTTCAGCCATAACAATGACATTCCCTGAAGGAAATTAGACAACATATACAAAAGAATTGAACTATTTCAGAAAAATGGTGTAAATATATATATGTATATTTTTAATCCTTCCTATTCTGTAGCAGTTTACTAACTAAAAATAATAAAAATTACAGATACCAGCAACATCACAAACAAGTTAATCAAGATTTAACTTAAGATTTACATCAAGATAGAAAATAAAATCATTTTTTGATTTTGAACAAAAAATTATGAGTAGAAATTGAGAAGATGCATTTTATACCATTATACAAACACATATTGTGAATGTACAAGAAAGATGCCAGCCTGTAGCATGCGGGAGGGCCGGGGCCTCCTGCATTTAGTCTGGCCCTTTCTGCTTTTTTGCTCTACTTAGTAACATTTTGAAAGTTTGGATCTAGAACTGAGAGTTCAATATTAAAGATATTAGAAACGGTTGAGAAACTTCTCAATTTCAGACAGACTCTGGCATACTATCATGTAAATCAATATTGCATGCTGCATAAATGACAAATCATACATATGAAAAATTTAAATCGACGCCACTATATATGATAGAGACAAATTGAAACGTATGTTAGTGTAATGGTGGACAGGTCATCTTTTGACTACAAGAAAAATTTTTAACAATTATGAATCGATTATTTAACTTTTAAATCATTTCTCCCAATTTCATTTAAGATTTAAGGCAAACTTGGTTTCCTCAATATTGACTCTATTTGAAAGTCCAAACAATCTATTACAGTCCAAGTCAATGGATTTACTGAATGCCAGTGCACTGATTGATTCGGTTCTAGAGTCAGTTAATAAATTACATATTGATGAAAAGTTTAAGAAATTATTTGATTTGATTTTTGTAAAAAACTCTCAAATACTAGGTCTTACAACAATAGCAGATAATTTGACAGGTAAGACTCCTACTCAGAATACAAAATATACTAGAACAGCTAAGGTGCCAGCTAAATACAGCAACTATGTTATTACTGAAAAAATTTCAAATTCTACCAGTACCAGATCAGATTCGACCAAGTTACAATTTCTGAGTTTATATAACGGAGTTCTTGATCGAACTATCACACAAATATAAAATCGATATGATGCAAAAAATATGGCGCTTCTTAAATCTTTGAAATCACTGACGTTATTCAATAACAAATTTATGAACAAAAATGAGCTCTATACATTAATTAAATTATGAACTGTTGATCTGACAACTGCATCTGTAATTAGCACCCATATCTTTACATAAGTGAATATAACCTAATTAATCGTATGCAAAAATGCAGAAGTTAGATTGATTAGGAAGGGGTGTCACATGACACCTAGATTTTCCGGGCATCGCCGGGCTTAATAGCTAGTATTCACTATATTGACACTATTTACATAACAAATGTACAATTTTAATGATCGTTTTACAGTTTCCCTTAATTCTTATGGTTCAACTAATCTGTTAATAATTAAATTACTGACATTAACGAATTATTGAATAAAATAAATTCAAAAATTAAATGGTACAATTTTTGTACTATAATATAATGTTCATGAAATTTTAAAATATCCCTTACAAAACACATGCTTTCAGACTAAATGTATTCTCCATTATATTTCTAGCACTCGCATATGAGCATATAACAGGCCCAAAAAAAAAATTTCCGCATGGGACAAGCTTTTTGTCCAACTTTCAGTTACTTTTTCACTACCCCACCCCCCTGCTATTGGCCTGGCCCCTGCTGTAAAATTTTCACGCTACCGGGGCTGGATAGATGATTTAGCAGTTTTGATAATTCAGTACAAAATTTGTGTTTAACTTTTTATAGCCTCACCTTCGATGTTGTTGTAAAAATGACAATTCCTAGCAGTAACTTTAGCTCTGCACAAATGTACCTAGAAAGCAAAAAACAAAAAGGTGAAGCATTAATATCAACTATTTTTTCAAACAATCTATTTGCCAACATTAAAAAAATAAAGTAAAATAATTTTTCAAATAATAGCTTTTGACTAAAAAATTTTAATTTTCATTTACAAAACTAACCTTTGCTGCATTGTTCATCTGTTGCTGAACTTGTTGATGAATGCACAATTGTTCTCTTGAGCCAATAACTGAAGATTTGACACTAAAGGTAACAAATAAAAGTAATAACTACATTATAAAAGCTTAGCAAGCTAAAATTTAAAAAACAGGACAAACAAAATATCTTTAGCTAGAGTGAACTTTTATCATTGACATACATTGCCAACAACCACTGCCAATGATTATAACTAAAAAGAAATTCACCTTTAGATTTTCTGGTATTTATAGCATACTTAGTGTAGTTTGATTAAATTGTGGATTAAAAAATATGTAAACCACTATCAGTAAGAAATTCAATAAGAGGAACTACCAACAAAAAAATTTAGACAAAAATAGATGTTAACCACTACACACAATTTTCTATTATGTCATGTCTCTTGTCTGCCCACAAAGTTTTATAGTCTTATAAAATAATTATTTTTTGATAAATATACTTATTTAGCTGCATACTTCTAACAATTCTAAATTAATCAGATAAACATTGAATTGATATTGACAGTAATTATATTTAAAGAATCATTAGATAAGAAGGATGGATGGAGTCGTGTAGAGCATTGTTTATCAAATGTGTACTGCACTTTGAATGGGGAAGTAAAGTGGGCTAGGTGTTGTGCTAGACCACAATGCCTTTAAATCCTGTGGTTACAGAAACAGGCAAAATCTACACTACATCTGCCTTGATGACACTTAAGGGAACTCAAATATATTTTTAAGAGGAACTGCCACATTAATTACCATTAGTCAAAATGTGTCAGTTTAATTCAACTGTGCAGTAACACACTTAAGGTCACAGGTTTTAAAAGCAATCATCAGTCATATAAGTATTCTTACAGAGGGGACAAATACTGTAAAATACTGTAAGTGGTTTAACTTACTAACTGTATGCTGTTCTTTTTAGTTCATTCACAGCCTGAGAAATTTGAGAGTGAGTTCTGGAGGCATAAATTATTCTTGGCACAACTAATGGAAAGAAAGTGTAATTTATTATCTGTCAGTCAACTTCTTTTAACAAGCTTTTATTCCGAATTTTTTAATGCTGTATTATGATGTAATTTGTATAAATATTTTATTGTATATCCCTTTTTTTAATTACTTACGAAATTCATTACTTCCCCAAGTAGAGCCTGTAGCTGTTTGAAGATTTTGAGAAATTTTATTTAGATCAACATTTTGAAGAGTCTGGGAAGATATAGCAGAGGCTAGACCAGTTTGTTTATTCAATTCTACTTGAGCTTTGTGACTCTCCTGCCAGGCAAGAGAAGCACATAAGAGAGATAAGGTTTTTCCTGTGCCAGTTGGGCTCTCTAATACACCATTTTGATTCTGCAAAAAATTAGATTGCAAGAAATCATAATTATTGAAATTTATATAAATGAAAACACAACCACAAATAGAATAGCCGAAGAAAGTTTTTTCCAACTGAAATCTTTAATGCCAAATTCATTTGTTTGTTAGTTTTTGTTGTGACTATTTATCTAAGTAACAATTATTGTATCATAAAAAACAAGTTTTTATGCGCTACAAATGCTATAAACTGTGATTGTGCATTTACTCACAGAATACATTTGTTTCATACAAAAAATAGCTTGCCACACATGAAAATTTGAGTTTTACATTTTAAAAATTGTCTGAATCCAGCCATATGTGTCTAAAATGTTGAAAGATCATCAAGTTGTTGTCTTTTTGCGCCAGTTGGATAAAGGACTGAATCCACCAAGACGAAATTCTGGTATCTAAGTGCATTGCGAATTCCGTCTCTGTTTCGCTGCAATGATATTCTAATGAGAACATGTACACCAGTCAGAATTTCCGCTGCGGAGCAGCGAAAGTTTTTAGTTTCGCTGCTTGCAGAGTTTTTACCGGAGAGCTATATTTTCCGTCAGGATAAAAAACAAAATGGCTGCTTAGAAACGTCGATTCAAATAGAAAAAATGATTCACATTAGTGTATATTCAATAAAAACAACAACAAAGTGAATTTTGACAGAAAAACATGAATTACTATAAGTTTTGGTCGGCAACAGTCTTTGTATATGAATTTCTGAAAGGAAAATATACATCGTCTATCAAAATATTCTACAAATGAAATTTCTTTCGATCGAAGCGCTGTCTGAAAACATAAATGCTATTAAATAAATGTTTGGCTGATCATGAAAACGAAAAAAAATGAACGGCTACCAATTGAATAAAAAGTTTAAAAAAAAAAAACAGTTTTCCATTTCCAGCTAGACAATTTATTTGTACTAAGAACAAAAAGGCACATGGGATGCTGTGTTTTCTGCTTTTCAAAGCATCGTTTTTTTTTCACTAGCAGGAAAAAGTGCGAAGTAATCATTAAAAAATCTTGTTTCCGGTGAGTTGTTTCGGCGCTCGCCGTTTCGTCCCGGTGGATCTACAAGAGTTTCGCTAAGTTGAAACTTCCGCACTGAAGGTTCCGCGCGAAAGTGTTTCATCTTGGTGGATTCAGATCTTAATTTTTGTCATGTTTTAATATATTTTTTATGTGTTGAGTACAGATGTTTAAAATAGACTTCTTCTTTTTGCAATACAACATTTCTGTCAGTTGAACAATTTTTTTCATGGCTTTTGTGAAGTACGAGCCCTAAGAACAATGCATGCCATACAAGGGTGTGTTTAAAAGAGACCAAGTATCAAATCACAGATTTACTGAGAGAGTGCAGAGGGGGGGGGGATGTTTACTCCAGCTCACCTGCACCCATAAGTACTAAAAGTAATGGAAAAATTCTAGCTCTGACTATGACATCTAACATTAGACTGAAAATAAAGCTTGTTAAAAGTGATATTAGTTTGCATGTACATAGTCATAGTGGTGCGTTTATCCTTATCAATCTACATCTTATCTTATTAAAATAGAATCTCACATCATTCTCCAATTTGACTAGTATTTAACTATATTCTTCTCTTTATTAAAATGGACTGTCATTTTGTTTTTTTTTCTGCACTTTTGTCATAACTTTAAATGGATCATAAGATTTCTAATTGAAGTATACGCAAAATTGTGTTTAGAATAATGAACTTCTCTCATAATGAAGGTACTGCTGGAACAGACTTTGTCATGGAGCATCACTGAATTACATTGTGTAATCACTTAAATTATTATATTTATTCTGATTTCTTTAATTAAAATAAAATTAAAGTTTGAAATTTTTAATCTGTGAAAACTTTGTTTATAAGAGCACCTCAAATTGATACATTAGTTTTCTCACATTGAAACATTTATTCAACATACCTTTTGTAGACAAGTCAAAACTTTGTCCATATAATCTATTTGGCATGGGTAGGGAGTGAATGGAAAATTTACTTGCACACCATTAATATCAAGCAATGGCATTTTCTGAAAATAAATTAAGAGAAAAAAAAATAATCAGAACAAAATAATTTTCCAAAAAATAGACTATAAATATAACAAAGTGGTATTAAACTTATTAAAAGAGACTTTCCGAGTTTTAGATTATTAATGAGGTATTAGTAAAAGCAATATATTTCAAGTTGTCTTTTAACAAAAAATGTTATTGAATGTCTATAGTACTAATTTGTTGTAACATAACTAGACCATGGTGATTTGGAAATTTTCCTGTCTGTCAGACCCCAAAAGCACTGAAAAAGGCCCAATATAGCATGGCAGACCAAACAGTTGATCTGCGAGTTAAGACTAAGTCTCGGTAACATAACAACATAGCCCAATCATTATTTTGATAAATATTATTGATACTTTATCTCTATAAACATTCCAATCTTAGTATTGATTTTTATTTATTAAAAAAATAAGAAAAAAACAATTTTGTTTTTAATATATTAAATGCATTTTTTTAATTCTCTGTGTTCCTCAACATCTGGCAAATACCATATTATGCATATATGATATATTAATTATATATTGCCCTGGTAATCTCTTATTTTACCTACCAAAATATGACCTAATATGTTACCCAACTGGTCCACGCTGTAGAATGCCAGCAATTAAAAAGCACAGGATCCACTATTAGTTTTACCTATAAAAAAAACTATATGTATTAATTGAATAGATTTTAGGTTTAGCCGGTCTCAAATCGTTTTGACTTTAGACTTTAGTTAGTGTTTACTTTAATTTAAAGTTTAAAGTTTAGAGTGTTGGACTTAGTACTGCTAACAAGCTTCAAATATATAATATTTAATTTGAGTGTGTATAAAAACAAACAAATTTTAGCTTTACATTTCCTGCTGTGGTATTTTTGTTTACTACATATCCTTCGAACGTTTACTGGAAACAATATCAATCTTTCTTTTTTTTTTACTTCTTTTTAATACACCCGCTCAAAGGATGTTTTCAGTGCCGATTCTTTAATTGATATTTTCATTTTTAATCTTATGTCGCAGGAGATTTAAAGAGAGACTACTCTGAGTGAATTAAGAATTACCAACTCAAAATGTGATTTCCGAAAAAGAATTCGCTAAATGTTTTGACATTATAATAATCTGTAATCTGTATCTATATTTATCTAAGCTTATTTCTCCTAACAAATAAATTAATACTAATATAAACATCAAATTAATTTATTTAAAGACGTTTTTAATATAATCAATAAAACATTTTAAACTACAAAAAAAAAAAAAAACATCTCATTGATATGATGATCAGTTTGACTTAGAGTGGAATTAAGATTGGCACTAAAACAGTGTTTCCCAGCCTTTTTCATGCCGTGCCTAAGCCTTTTAAGTATTAGTATTACCCCTACCCCCCCACCCCCGCTATGCCGTAACTCTTTTTCCATATACGCTTTTTACTAATCCCCCCTAAGCTACGTTTTCTAGGGAGCGACCGATAATCGGATCGGTATCGGTATCGGACCGATATTGGCACTATCGGTTAATATCAGGTCGGCCGATTGTTGTAGGGAACGACCGATAGTCAAACCGATATTGGCACTATGGGTTAACTATCGGACCGGCCGTTTTTTGGCTGCCGATACATTGTTTTTTTTTTTTCACAACAGAGTTGCAGAAAAAAAAATCAGTAAATAACCGAATTCTATAACCAGATCAGACAAGATTTAAAAAAAGGGAAAAAATCCCATACACAGAAATTGTCACGTCTACATCAGAGATATGATCTTAAAACAATAGGATTGGCGTTTCTTAATTCTAATGTATGACCTTGAATGATACAATTAGTGAACATCTGTGGGTATTTTTTTTTTGGGATGGGAAGTTGGGGGGGGGGGGGGTAAACAAGACACGCGTGGGCGAAGTGTTACAAAATATGTGAACATGGGTTGAAATACGTCATACAGCACAAGAAAAACACGTGTTTGCCATTGTTGTTGCTTAAGGGGCTGTCCATTAATTACGTCAACAAATTAGGGGGGAAGGGGGACGTCAGAAAATTTTTGACAATTGTTGTCAAGGGGGAGGGGGGTCAAGAAAAGTTGACGTCAACAATGTTACATTTTAAAATTTAATATAATTACTTAATAAATAGGAAAATTAAGCAGCGTTTGTAGTTCTGTGTTACACACTCGCTTAACATTCAGTATTTTAATTAAACTAACTATATTCCTACTAATTTTGCCACATAAACATTTTGGAAACCACCTTTTTTAGGGGGGGTAATCAAATGTTGACGTAATTTTATAGGGGGGGTCTTTGGAAGTTTGACAGTTTGTTGACAAGGGGGAGGGGGGAGGTAAAAATCGCCAAAAAATTGTTGACATAAATAATGGACAGCCCCTAAAAAGAAAATATCGGTATCGGTATCGGTTAAAATGCTGGGGGAAAATATCGGTATCGGACTATCGGTAAAAAGGCATATCGGTCGCTCCCTAACGTTTTCTCCATAATCGCCCACTATCAAGGTTTAAATTATTTTTTTTTCCTGCAATTTAGGTTTATAACTGGTGGTACGCGTACTGTCACGTACCCAGAGGGTACGGTAAGGTTATGCAGGGGTACGCAGTGATATATAATTTTCGTTTAAAACAACCCAAGAGTTTGAAGAAGGTCACCAGTGCGTTGTGATTCATCACCAAACCACGAGCCCAAGTATCGCATTAGAAAGTGAATTCCTTTATAAAAATAGGAAGTTCATATTCTTATTCTCTAACTTACGTATAAGGGGTAACAGCGAACATACTTTCGCACCTTTTGGGGGTACAGTCGCGAAAAAGGTTGAGAGCCGCTGATTTAAGTCATGGTATGTGAAAGTTACTCTTCAGTTTACTATGGTAGCAACAACGCACTTCTAGAGTTCATCTGTAAACTTTCAAATAATACAATTGCCTATGGCATAGAATGGAAATAACCACGGTGAATATGAAAGTTATGTTCAACACCACATTGACAGCAAAATATAAATAGCTATGCATGGACAATGGCTGGAGGGGGGATTTTTTTTAGATAAGTCAAGAGTGGAACTTGCACAAGTGAGTTATGACCAACAGCTATGACCAATCTTGATAAGAAGGACGAGCTTAAGCAGCAAACACATGTTTTTAAGCCACTGGAGATCCACAACATACCGTAGATACTCGCGTATAAATCGAAAAATGTATGCCTTAAAATTCACTGAAAAAAAACAGGGTCGACTTATCCATAGAATTTGGGTAACGACATTGTACACTCAACACCGCATGATCGCAAGGCAACGCGGACAATGGCGGAAATTGGACACATGGACGCAACATTCATTTGGCGCAGCGTTTTGCAGCTCTTTATTAAATTTGCATTGAACTGTTTCTGTACCCAGGCACGCCGAGAGGGGGTCGGAGGTCATTGCCAGGGGGCCCGGCCGCCCCGACCATGTAAATTTTTTCACGACTCATTGTTTATTAAGGGTACGTCGATGACAGCCGATAGCAGCCAATCCGAACGAAACTTTAAAAATTCAGTCGACTGCTGAAGCTCGTTAGATCTCATAAACCAATTCGAGTGTGAATTGGTGTATAACTATTTTTAGACATTACTTGATATCTGAGTATGAGGTGTGCCATCATAGAATTAGTCATAGAATGACGATGAAGCGGTACCGGTGGTAAAAAAGTCATAGAGTTATGAATAGATTTCCATAGAAATATTGTGAAATTCTATTGATAACTCTATGGCATCGAGTACTGGATGTGACATTGTTCTTAGGCGAAAGAGAGTTGGCTTTTCGTGGAGTCAACTTGTTGGTGACCCTAGGAATGGCAATGTTCTTGACATTTTGGAATTGACTGGTCGTTACGACTCAGTTATTAGCAACCATCTAGCAAAAGTGAAACAGTCACAGACAGCACACGAACGCTTGCAGGTTCACTATTTGTCCGCTGACAGTCAGAACGAATTTATTCGCTGCTGTGCGCAAAAAATACTCGATGCTATACTGCATGAAGTTGAATCAGCGAAATACTACTCAATTATTGTGGACGCAACACCGGATTCCGCTCATGTTGAGCAGACCATTTTCATTTTGCGGTACATACATCTAAACACTGACTTGGATACCTTCGAAATACATGAGAGATTCCCTGCATTTGTGGACTGCAACAAGAAGGCGGGAGAAGATATAGCTCAGCTAATCATTGACTCGTTGAAAAAACATAGCATACCGCTTACGAACTGTCGCGACCAAGGGTATGACAATGGAAGCAACATGAGTGTTTCGTACAAAGGCGCTCAAGCAATTATACTGAAGAACAATCCTTTGGCAACGTTCTCACCTTGTGGCTGCCATAGTTTGAACCTGTGTGGCGTACATTCGGCCGAGTGATGTGCACAAGTGATAAAATTCTTCGCAGTAGTCCAGAAATTGTGCAATCTCTTCAGCAGCAGTCCGCAGAGATGGGAAATTTTGACTAGTGGCATCGGATGCTCTCTTCACGATCCGTCAGAAACGCGCTGGTCAGCTCGTGTCGATAGTGTTAAGCCTTTCGCAGCGCATTTGCCAGGTATAATGACGGCGCTTACCCAAGTACGGAAACTGAATTTGACACAAGGGACTCGCTCTGCTGTAGCCGGCATGATTTCATACCTGTCTTCGTTCGAATCAATTCTGATGGCATCGCTGTGTTTGAAAATTTTAAAAGCTATCAATTTTAGAAATTTGCTGCTGCAGGCAAGAGAAGCAACTCTTGATGTCGAAGTTGCTAGTATTCGTGACATCATTACCGACTTAAAACTGCTTCGATCCAAGTGGGATGAGATATTGTCTGAGAGCAAACTTGTCGCTGAGAGCTGCGGTGTTGAACAGTCCCTGTGTTTGGCAGAGACAAAAAGCAAACGAAGACGACAATTGCCAGACAGAACAATTCTCGACGACAATGATGATCAGCAGGATCGACACGAATACTTCAAGCGTTTCATTTTCTACGTCGTGATTGACTGCGTGGTTGCACAACAACATGATACGAAGCGGCGAAGAATTTGGACGAATTGTTCGGCGTTCTGTGGAAATATCATGATATGAATATAGAAGAGTCCTCATCGCAGCCAAGAACCTGGCAGATAAATATGTTGCTGATGTTAGAACTGATCTGTTGAATGAGTTGGAGCATCTGAAAGCAATACACGTTGCAAAGCTCGGGCAGAAAAGTTTGTCGCCATTTGACTTGCTGAACCGTTTACACAATTTGAAAATCGATATACTGTTTCCAAACGTAGTCATTATGCTACGTGTCTTCTGCACACTTCCGGTTACCGTTGCTTAAGCAGAACGATCTTTCAGCACATTGGCCCGAAATAAAAAATGTTCTGAGATTGACAATGTGTCAAGAACGCCTAACCAGCCTTGGAATGCTGGCAATGGAAGGTCGACTTGCAAGAACGATTGACTACAACAATATAATTTAAGTGTTTGCAAGAAGAAAAGTCCGCAAAGTTTTGTTGTAGCTTTCTCTCTGCATGTCGTAAAAGTCAGTTCCACAAAATTATATTGTTATGAAAAACTTGTGAAGCTTTATCGGAGATAGTGCATTAACGGGGGCAAAGATTGTGCTAACCACACAATCCCTTCATATGCTGAGGCTGTAGAAAGAGATGAATTCTGCACTTCATCTGCCCCGATGGCCTGTTAATAAAACAAAAGATGGCATGCTTCAGTCATGTCTCGTGTCACGACTAGGGAGCGACCGATAATCGGATCGGTATCGGTATCGGACCGATATTGGCACTATCGGTTAATATCGGATCGACCGATTTTTGTAGGGAGCGACCGATAGTCGAACCGATATTTTGGCACTATGGGTTAACTATCGGACCGGCCGTTTTTTGACTGCCGATACATTGGTTTTTTTTTTTCACAACAGAGTTGCGGAAAAAAAAATCCGTAAAAAACCCAATTCTATAACCAGATCAGACAAGATTTAAAAAAAGGAAAAAAGAAAACCCGTACACAGAAATTGTCACGTCCACAAAAATTGCATCAGCGATATGACCTTGAAACAATAGGATTGGCATTTTTTAATTCTAATGTATGACCTTGAATGATACAATTAGTGAACATCTGTGGGTATTTTTTTTTTGGGATGGGAAGTTGGGGGGGGGGGGACAAGACTTACGTGTGGGTGAAGTGTTACGAAATATGAAAGGGAAGGGGTGAGCATGGGTTGACATACGTCATTAGCTGTAGCATGAGAAAAACATGTGTTTGGCATTGTTGTTGATTAAAAAAATATCGGTATCTGTATGGGTAAAAATACTGGGGAAAAATATCGGTATCGGACTATCGGTAAAAAGGCATATCGGTCGCTCCTTAGTCACGACACCTTCTGTAAAATAAAGAGTAAAGTGGAGAGACCTATTTAATGCAGTGTCTCTGAAGTCCTTACAGCCACAAAACTTTTAATCCAACACCAGATTTAATTCTAACTAATATCCTAACATAATCACAGGGGGTGCTGTTAACATATTTTTGAAACATACGCAGCAATTTTCAACAGTAGTAGCATGCGTCACTTGCGCTGTCAATCGCGTCTAGACAGATTCAAAATGTGAATACGTGTTGCTTCCAATCAGCTAGCATGAGGGCACATTATGAGCGGTTTATAAATAGTATCAAAATAATGGATTTCCAGAAAATAATAACACGATTTTTCCACTCAAAAAGTTGCTACCGGCACATAAGATATTGCAGAATTCCTACAAAAACATTTACATTTTTTCTTTTTTTTTTTGCTCTGTCGAACTTTTAACAGCGATCTGTCTGTGAAGTCCTTGTAAGGATGAAATGTTATCTCTTAGATCCTACCAAACACTATGGGACGATTTTTGCAGTGCCTTTCTTTCACCCCCATTGACCATGGAGGCACCACGGGAGACATCACGAGAGCTTTAACCATGACCTGGAAAATTCCCTTAGTTCTCAGTGAAGATCGAACCCCGAACCTTAAGGTCGACAGTCGAGCGCTTTACCACCCGACCATACGTCCTCATCTACCGTGCTCAATGATACTTCAGAATGCGTAATTAATTTGTATAAACATCGTTTCAGTGTTAAAGCATTCAATATTTGAATTAATTTTTTTCCTTTTTATAAATTATATAACATGGAAATATCAAATTATGGATCCCCACAAAACGGGCCCAATTTAACGGATGCTTGCGAGGCCCCTCTTCTAATTATTTTACAATAACAACTAAAACTATTAAAGCTAAATCTAAATTGGGGGCCCCTGCCAGGCGCGGGGCCCAATTTGGAGCAATCGGCCTAAGGCCGGCCCTGGGTAGGAGATTTTCTCACTTTTTGTACAGCAACTGTCAGCAACAACCTTCATCGAAAAGGACGGCGGTGTCTGCTATGTTTAAGCACGATGAAACACCAGAATCCATCAGTCAAAGATGCACGACTTATTCCGCTGCATGCAATAGCTCGCATTACAAATTAACTAGTTTTGAACAATTTTCTATATCGTGAAATTTCCTGAGCAGATTTTTCACAATTATTAAACTCAAAAGATTAATGGATCCGTTGCAAGACATCCAGAAACTCGAATTTTCTTTAAAGCGAAACCATTAACGCTTCATTGGCTAGTGTAACATGCGGGACCTGAAACAAATGTTAAGTTTTGCTACTGTTAGGTATCAATACAGAGACCAGGTGTTATTCACTAATGCCGCTACTGGGGTATACATTTCAAAGAAACCTTGTATTTGAATGGTAAATGCACTAAACTGTTTGCATACTTTTATTTGAAAAAAAAGAAAGATTTACCTTAGCTTCGAAAAAAAGTTGCAAAAATAATACTGGATAATTTCACTAAATTGAAATTGTTTTAAATGTCATGAAGATGACATGATTGCTCAGAGACAGAACAAAAAAAAAATACTAAAACACACAAATATCATGCTGAATGCTCAAACTTAAATGTATGTTCGAATCAAATGCATTTTAATATAATTAGTTCGGTTTCCAAGTTGTTTTACATTTAAGGCGTTCTGATTTAGAAAAAGGGGGAGACATATTAAGACTCCACCACGAGTAGCACGAAATCTATTTACGTTACTGAATAGTAGATTACCAGCGTCCTGCATAGAACGTTTCGTTATCTTTGTTCCCTCTTCCTCGTAAACGGGGTTTATTAGCAGAGATATTCCAAGACTCCAAGTAGTGACCATGACTAAGCAAGTACAAGTACCCAAGATGCAAGTATGCCAACGAGTACACGTACACACACTCTTTTTGAAAATTTCAATCTAGAGTACAAGTACATGTACTAAGTACCCAAGGCGCAAATACGAGTACAAGTACTCCACACAAAAAAAACTATTACTCGGTAATACAAGTATCAAATAATCCCAGTGCCGTCACCAGGCAATTTGGCGCCCTATAAGGCAGCTGCCTAGGTCGCCTATGCCCAGAGCCGTCCCCAGACAATTTGGCGCCCTATAAGGCAGCTGCCTAGGTCGCCTATGCCCAGAGCCGGCCCTGAATAATCCGTCTTTTTATTAGCATACAACGTTTCATTAGATGTGTTCGTCATCTTTTTTCGGATGACTTTTTTTTTTAAAGCTTGCAATATAGGCCCACAATCATAGCCCGCATTACAATAGCCATCGCATGATGTGTAGTTTTAAAATGTTTTATAAATAACAAAGTTCCAGTTGATAGACATAGAGCCATCGATCCCCCAGTTATTCATTTTAGAGTTCGGCACTGAGTATGCCACGCCTATACTCCCCCCCCTCCAAAAAAAAACAACAACATGTTTACAAAGTTTCATGGTGACCTAGGCAGAGAAATTTGCAGGATTGGGGGGGGGGGATTAAGAAAAGCCTTTGATGTCTCTATATGATGAAAATCATTACATATGTTTTGATTTTTTAATATGTTATTTATCTGCCGTAGTACGTGGTGTAGAGCGCTCGACTATCGACCGGAGAGTCCTGGGTTCGAACCTCAGTAAAACCTATTTGTTAACGATTCATGTAGTGCCACATAAGCGTGGGACTTGGCCCATTATAGTTCAGGTCACAGTTGGGTAGTGAAGAAAAAAAATGACGACGAGGCAGGCCCGTAGCGTGCGGGGGGCAGGGGGCCGCCCCTCTACGTTTGGTCTGGCCCCCTCTTCATATTTGCTATACTTAGTAAAATGTATTACCTGCCCCCCCCCCCCGCTATTGCCTGGCCCCTGCTGTAGAATGCCTGGCCACTGCTGTAGAATTTTCACGCTACGGGGCTGCGACGAAGATATTAGAATTTTATACTCCACGCTTGTTGGTCGCTTTTAATTTGTTTATTTTTATTCTTAAGTCCTATAGATTAGAAAAAGCAGGTTGCTTGAAATGCGTATAAAGAGTCCAGCTTCGTTGAAGCAAAATAAATGTATCCTAAAATAATCATTAAAATAAAATGGAGAGTGAAGGGACCCGCTAGGGCTCGAGGCCCCCATCAAAGTATTTGGTTGGTCATATTCCATTGCGACGGCCCTGTTGATGGCCCTGGCATGCATCAAGATTACTTTAAAATCGTGTAACCGTAAAAAGGAAAGTTCTGCAAGGTGCTCCTCTTGGCTGTGTGTGTGTGGGGGGGGGGCTAGGCTAGTTTGTCTATCAATTATTAGAACGGCCCTGGTTTACAAAACTTACAAAAGCAGCGTTCACACTAAGGGAGGACTGGTGGCCACCTTATTATCTTTAACAAATATTACTATTCTCGCTTTCAGCCATTAAACAATATACATTTTCAATCAATGAAGCTACAGATAAATGTTGATTTTCTGTTCAAAATGAATTTTAATCGCATCATTTCGTAGCGAATCATCTATAAAATAATGTGCAAAATTGATTTAATTTGTTTTATAATTAAAATTAGCAAATAAAATTTGGGTTTTGTAACAAAATCATCGACCACCCCTCCATATATATATCGGATTATTACAATGCCCTGACCACTCCCCCCCCCTCCTCCTTCAAAACGTTTTACAGCATGTGATCGCAGTGGCGTAGTGAGGGGGGCAGGGGGGGGGGTCATCATGCCCCGGGCACTACTCACAAAGGGGTGCCAAATGGTATATTTGAATGTGTGATCGGCTCCTTAAATATATTTTTTATTAAGTGAGGTGCATATTAGATTAAAATGACTATTTACTATTTAGCCTTAATTAAATCTTATGTAATAACAAGAAAAATGCTTTCTAAATAAGTTCAGAGCTTTCATACCCTCTTCACCATAGACGGAATATATAATATGTCTATCTATGCTCACCACTTTGCTATATTTTTGCGGTATGTTAAAAAAATCTGGCATTATTGCAGCCAATCAAATTAATCGAAGACTCAGTGCGCGCGCAGTTTTATTATCAACAGCGGTCTCACTTTTTCGTTTAAAGTTTAATTGATTGGTAAATAACAACACCAAACTAGTCTGTTCAACGAGGTAAACCTTGCATTTAATGACAAGAAAATTATGTATTTGTTGCATTATAGATATACTCTTTATAACCTACAGTCTTGCATATAGTTGAATCATTTACAATAATAATATCATTATTCATTATAATAATTTATCTTATTTATGGTAAAAATGAATTAAAAGGAATGGCAGTTATTTCTACAAAGTTTACCAAAATGCAGTCAATTTTGAAATGACATCGATATGTAATGTTGTAGTGTCTGCTCTTCAGGTCCGAAGAGCCTGTAGCCACTGTAGGCTACACATGATATACTGATTAGGGCTTATACAAAAACCGACTTTTAAAAAAACCGGTTGTCGAAGGTCAATTTCTAAAAAAACCGGTTACTATAAAATAAGTGAAATAACGGATATTTTAAGCATTCGAACAATAATTATTATTTTCAATGTATGTAGTATTTAATTAACGTGTATGAGAAATGATAAAGGATAGTGTAATTGAGTTAAACAATTTTTACGTAAAACAATAAATACAAGAAAAAAGTTATCAATATGACAGTAAAATTACTACTACTGGGTACCTATATATTCATTTAAACTGCTTTATAACTAAACAAATATATATCATGACCTTTGAACTGTTCAACTTTATTTGACAGTCACCAATAAGTCTTAATTCTTTCTCGTGTTTCATTTATATTATATTGTCACAGACATGAGGTTTGGTTTGCCGCACACAGACCAGTTCTGAAATCAGCCATTGTGATGTAAACCTCAGTATAGAGTTTATTTATATACATAGTCTATAGATATTATGGCTCTCTTTCTAGTCATGGTATTCACTTTCTGTCTTCCCCCCCGAATCCCCCTCACTCTCTCTCTCATCCTCTGTCTTAAGTTTCTAACATGTGACACAGTACACAAACACCTCTGTACCTCCGTGGACCCAAATCGAGTGCCCGTTTCAAAACGTTCCTCCACTGTTGTACTAAATTAACTCCTCACCCCTCCCTTCATACAGTTGTCTCCCCACCTACCCCCTCTCACCCTGAGATGTATAAGTTACACCAGTCATTACACCGGCTGTACGACGGTCCTGCCTTGTTTAAGCTAGAGGGGTTGACGGTGGTGGAGGTGTTGGATGACGATCATAAATTTAGTCAACTTGAAAAAAATAGCCCCGTTCTGTCTATTGTTTAGTGATGAGCTAGGGAGGAATCGATTATTTACCCCCCCCCCCCCCCCCGTTTCAATTCATATACTTCCCGTAAGTCAACACTTAATTCGTGCGCTAAAAAAACGTCGGTTGTTCTGAGAAATTAGTAAACGACTTGAATTTAGCCCTCTGTCCAGGTGGAAGAAACGGATGCAATAAATCTCTCAATGTGTATATACCGTCCCCTTCACTTGGGCACGCCTACTCAACAATTACTTTTTATCAATGACAATATACACAGGTCGGACTGAGGAGGGAATTCTTTGGAAAGTCACAGTTTCCCAGATTTCTCTGTAATTTCGTGGAATGTATTAACATTTTTTGCTAATTGTTAAGTTCCAAGCTAGAACCGGCTTTTAAAGCCCAAAAAACCGGTTGTCGAATGCTTCGACTTTCGTCAAAAAACCGGTTTTTCACCGCCGGTTTTTAAAAACCGACAAACCCTAATACTGATATAGCCATGTTTCATGGTCTATAATTTATTTAATTTCATATGTAGGCTATTACAACTTGAAGTTAAAAGTGAATGGAATCCAGTTTAGCATTAGACTAGAGACAATTTTCTGAAATTTGTTGACTGCATTGACAAATAGACTATAAATACTATAATAAAGAAAATAAAGTAAAAGTTAAGATAAGAACGCACCTGTTTCTGTAGCAACGGCTATTCTATGAGATTGGGTTGCTAGTACAATGCCTTGCTGTCATTACTTCCTTTAATTTACCATCAGCATTTCTCAAGCTTTTTGCGATTGTACCCCAACAAATGCCGGGTACCCTCTAGCAGTCAAGTGCTGTAGGACAGTGCACCCAGAACAGGTTCCTGTCCCTGGATCAAAATGGTACTGGTCCGCCCAAAAAACATAAAATAATTATTTCCTTTTTATTCACTGTGATGTATTTCTCTCTGGATATTGCGAATTTCCATGGATGACAGGTGAACCGGGAGCTGAGTGGCTTTGATTGGCAGTGGCATTGTAAATCAAAACAATCTAAAATATAAATATTCATGCCCCCCCCCTCATTCTGGCAGCGCTAAAATTATCAAACTTGATATTCCATGAACAATGTGATAATGACAATGCAACCAATATTACCTGAGCTTTGATCATTATCATATCATCACCATATTCCTGGAACAATAACTGTTCATAACACATTTAACTCTAGTCCACATAAATGAAAAAATCTTCAAGAATTGTATAGGTCTTTTTTTCTTTGCATCAATTTACACTCAGAAATTAAGTACTTTAAAGTCATGACTCATTATAAAGTGAAATACTAACAATTTTCCATCATAATGATGCAATTTTGTTATAAAAATGCAACGATTAAAATTTTTTGACAGAATTAGAAAGGTATATAAGAAGTAATGGTGAATGCTATTTTTAATCCTGCACATCTTGGGTTAGGTTAGCGTGGCTTCAAATACTTTTTGCATAAATACATATAAATATATGAAGCTTTTTGCTAGCTATACTCAGGCTTGCGGAGCCGGGAGCCGCTACTTTTTGCTGGAGCCGGAGCCAAAAAATCTGGCGGCTCCACGGCTCCCAAATGTTTTTTTTTTTTACAGCAGAATTTTTTTTTTAGCTTTAAAATTACAAATTTGTTTGATTGTTTGCCTCCTACAATTTGTAATAGACTAAAAACAAAATGGTAGCTTTCTGTATTTAACAATTTTATTATAAACAGAATATCTGAAACAGAGCAGATAAATTTATAAAGCTGTGGCTATTCAGACCCGGGTCCCAATAAAATTCGATTGTTTTTCGGACCCGTGGCAAATATGCACTAAGCTTAGCTATATTTAAACTTTGTTAGACGGAACCCGAAAAAATAATAATACAGAGTCCGCTTAGTGACACAATTTTAATAATAATCGCTGCCCAGGGACCCGAAATGTCTGTCGGTGGGCGCTTTTCGTAACCTTGTAATAGTTTTATATATTGATATCTTCTGAGGACAACTAGCAACTTAAATAAGTTAATAAAATAATATTGACTTCTGACTTCACTTTTATACATATGTATAATAAAATAATAAAGTACAAACTCTGTGATTTCTGAGTGATGTTATTTAATTTGCAAATTTACTTTTTAGCAGAATTAATTTTATTTTAAATTGAATAATTGCGACTGGTCAATTTGTTGTTGATAGATCTGTTCTTTGTTTTCAATATTTTATAAGAAATATCACACAAATAGCTAAGCTATATTCGTGCATCTTTGTCGTTCTTCCCGGGTTGTACGTTTAACCAACAGTATAATGATATAAATCAGGTATCTATTTTGTAACAATTGTTTAGCAGAACAGATGGTCAATATATTTATAACAGGAATCAGAAATTGCTCAGCCTCAATAAATTTTTGTCATTAAAACTCTTTACTATTTAAATTATTTTTAACAAAACTGCAACATGCATGCACTATTGAAACGTAGTTAAAATTATATATTTCTAATTAATAGCTAAACAATCGGTACTAAAATGCACCATTCCAGATATGGAACTGCAAAAAATTTCTTGGGGAAGGGACTCACTGAGGTCCCCTCCCAAAACCCCTCCTCTCCGTTCGCAAGCTTTCGGCGCTTCGCACCTCCATCTTCGCCGCCCCCCCCCCGGCCTCAAACATTTCTTCTACCCCACCAGGGGCGGAATTATGGGGAGAGGCCAAGGGGCATGTCCCCCCCCCCTCCGGTTATCGCAAGTTTTGGTAATGCATCATTGAATTATCGAAATATTTTTGTTCAAAGACCAGTTTTCAACACTGAAAACAGTTTCGCCCCGCCCCCCCCAGGGTCAAAGTTTTGCGCCCCCCGCCCCCCGTCAAAGTTGTCTAGATCCGCCGCTGTACCCCAGAATAAGTTCCTAATTTGATCATTGAAATAACTTTTTATTACTTATGAAAATGGCGACTAGTGATACCTCCATCGAAAATAATGATACGTTTCTGGAAGCACTGAAATGGTTTGTTTTTAGTAAAACCGACAATGGACAATGCGTATATTTTTCAAGTTCCTGACTCTGGGGGTGAACACGGCAAAATTTGCATAACTTTTTATCAGCGGGATGTTAGCGTGGAGCAATTACACAATTTTTTGTCTCGTGTGATACTATCTTAATAGGGAGCCAGAGCCGTCAAAAAAATATGACGGCTCCGCAAGCCTGGCTATACTATTCATTATGCAGTGGTTACCTATCATCTTCCCAGAGGGCTAAGGTAACTTTACTTATTTTACTATATGATGTGTTTGAAACATCTATGGTGCAAATTATGTTTAATTCAGCCCGCTACTTGTTTCAGAGTGAAGCACAGCGCTAGCCTTTTATGTTATCAGTCATGACATTTACATTTAATTTAGAACATGTCAGCCCTGCATTTATTTGCTCTTTGTCCGGTCTGTCTGTTAAATTAAGAAACTATAAGGCCTGCAACTCAAAAAGTATGCCATAGTAGCCTAACTCACTTCTGGCTTTAAACTGCTTCATTTCAACAATACACTTCTCTCTAATGAAACCTTTAGTTTGATTTTTTTATGATTAGATAATTCTGGACAAAGCATGCATATCCATACTTATTGGTTTTATCTAATTGATGTAAATTTGCTAAAAGCATTATTGACTGGAAAAAAAACAATGCCAATAGGATACAAACTGCCTATGGAGTAAACAAAAAAATTTAGGCATTGGCACACCGGTTATGGAGCACTTCTATAGATTAGAATATGTGCCAATTCGGTGTTGATAAAATAGTGTTTTTTTTAATGTGATAAATTGTGAAGTTGTTGTGGGAATACTTTTTCAGTTGGGCCTGAATGGTAATAATATAAAGTATGTACTGAAATAAATCTTACATTGTGTTTTAGAGTAGTGATTAGCAAGTTAGCGTCCTTTAGAAAGAAATTAGGGGGTCCTTTTTTTAATAAAGGATAAATTTAGAGTGTTAAAAGAATACTTATTCAACCATTTAGCTCGTGTGTGAATTCCCTGTAAGGCTGCGATGAAATTTCTTAGATTTCTTTGTAATAGCATGTATTGAGTCTTAGATTCATTTACTGTTAAACCTGCTAGTTGTGGTGTTCCCACTATAAAAGATGGTATACTCTGTTGTTTTTAGTATGTCTGAATTTTTCCATCTGATTTCTTGAAGTGCTGCTATTTTTATTTTGTAGTCTAAGCTGTTCAGTGAGGTGGGTTAGGGCTCCTGCTCTGTAGAGACTTAATACATTCCAAGTCGCTAGCCAGTAATCATGTTCGTGATCGTGCGAAGGTCGGTTTCCATTTAAATCAGTCCAGTTTTTAAATCATTGTTTGGCTTTCGTAACTTGGCAGTAGTTGCCTGCTTTGGTCCGTACTGAGAATTTTATTTTATCACCACTCACCATATCTGGCAAGCTTTCCCCTATCCGCCACCTGGGGAGGCGCCCGATGGGAGTTCGGCCTCTCCACACCGGTTAATTAACAAACAGTATAGTAAAATATTTCTTTTTACTTTAGTTTGCAAATTATTATTTCGTCAGTATTTTTTTTTATCAAACATGTAAACAGGATTCACACTATTAATCATAACTCCGAAAGTACATCCAAAAGAACTGCATTAATAATTATAACAAATTTAGAAACTATGTGTTTTATGAAAGAACATATTCTCATTTGTTTATAGTTTTAAAGGATTAATTATTTTTCTAAAATGTGTCTGTTTTTTTTTAATAAACAGAATTAGAAACAAGGGCTTTCTCAATACTTGCTATTATATTTCATAGGGCTTAGCCATGGTAACGCATGGCTGGGTACAGCTAGTTTTTAATAACTTTTAAAAATGTCATTTTGAGAATGGGATTTAATGGCTGAATGATTAAGAAATAGGCTCTGGATGCAGGGGTTAGAATTCCTCTCCAATACTTATTTTATTTTAAATTTCTTTTTCTTTTTGCATAATTTATCATTTAGGTTGTTAAAGGGGGGAGGGGGGAAGATAACTATCAAGTTTTTCATGTTCATTCAGAACATCAAATAAATAGACAGATGTAATTACATTGAACTATGCTCTATGTCCATGCAATATTTTACAAGGTACAGCTTGTTTATATATATTAATATTACTCTGGTGAATTACTGTCAACATGGTCATCTGGGGGTCACAATGCGTGCAAAAATGGACGACCATGATGCTTAAAGGGGCCCACAATGAGTACACTATTGTTGATTAACAGGAATTCTCTATCAAAATAGTAAACACATTGTTACGATGATCGTGACCGTGACATGTAGGATGAAGTTTGGGTACCGGGGATGCTGAGTTAGAAAGTTTCACAGGCCCCCTTGTTTAGATGTCAAATCTCTTTCCCATGTCCCAGACCAGAGTTAGTGGGTTAAGAATTAATTAGGAATAATAAATCACACTGTATAAAAGCTGGACGATTCTGTATGTAAGGGAGAGTCGAAGAGAGACTGAGGACTAGATAGCAGAGTCGGAGAGAGAGGAGCGAGACTGAGAACTAGAGAGCAGGAGCGGAAGAGTAGGACATAAGCTGAAGTATTGTATGTGAGAACTGGCGTCAACATATCTACATAATAAATTTGTGTTATCAGCAAAGAAACCAGTATTTTGTTGACTTATTAGCGGCGACTGAACGTGAGCTGTGAAAATAGAGATATTGTCACCAGAACATCTACATCTACTCTCTCATACTTCTAGACAGCGATCTGTACGTGGCAAGGATTAGCATTAGGACTACCCGCGAACGTAACACATATATGGTATTTACTAAATGTATAACAAACATCATTCCATGTCTTATAGGTTCTTGGCAATACCGGGTCAAATATTGGTTAAAACTAACTAAAGTGCAATGTTTGGACATTTTTAGGGCATTCTGTATGCAAGCTACACTTGATATAAAAACACCATTCAACTCATGATAAAACAATGAGTAAATACCGAAAATTTCAGCCTGATACCTCGTTTCGTTTTTGAAATATTCATGTTCAAATATCGCAAAAATGTAAATGTCACGCGAACTCACAACTACCCTTAAAACTTTAAAAAAATCATATCTCAGAATGTTTTTGACCAAATGGCCTGAAATTTTCAGGAATCACTCAACTTTGTATGTACAAGCCCTGAAAATTTCAGGAAGATCTGAGAGGGTCAGGTGAACAATTGTCAAAATACTGGTTGAGTTGACATGGAATGACCCAGCTGTACAGTATAGAAAAGACAAACAGCTCAAACTCCATTACTGTTTAAAATGGCTGTATGAAAATCTATGTTTAAGGATTATTGTACAGCTGTTTTCAATATTATATTACTTCAAAAATAGTTGTTTTTTTTTTATACTGATAGCCTTTTTAAATAAATGAGTATTAAATGAACATTTGCACACATCTTATTTAATCATGTGTTGAAGTGAGCACATAAAACTTAGCTTATTCTTTTATCTTAGCAATACCCACTATACTTATTCATTCAAATGCAGTATTAGAAAGCAACATAAATTAAATAGTAGATTGACTACATGACTAAATTGTTATTTAATGGTCTGAAGTGCTGTTGAGCTTGTGTTGTGGGACATGATTCATGCACTTAAAAAATCAATAGTGAGGCTATCTGGTATTGTATCAATCAATGGAACTAAACTGTTCTTGTGAGCTGAAACAGTGCCAGAGTTGCAGACCTTGTATAGTGAGGTAGTGATATTGATTACTTGCTTTCAAACAAGGTTTAGACATTCTGTTATATTACTACTGATGAATCTCTTGCAGTTTTTAAAATTACATCACAATTAATATCTGTGTGATACATTTCTGTGACTTGAATATTTATGTATATTTTGTTAGAACATATGTAAACAGCGGTAAGAAGAATATTTTTAATAACGTCTTTGCAGAATTGTATCATTTAATTTAGTACCACTCTAGTTTAGGAGATAATGCTTATTGACTTAAATGTATTTTAGGTTGTGTAGGGGATAATGCTTGTTGACTTTGATATATTGCTAACTCTTCTTGGTTGTGCATCATCTATGGTGTATATTGATTATAGTATTCTGCAGTAATAATCATATAATAATGAGTAGATAAGGAATGCACAAATGTTTACTTTAACAAGTGGTGAAAATGTTTATTGCAATTTTTTATGTAAAAATACTTATCCATTATTTTAATAATTATATTACAATAGGTGTTATTTATTTATTTATTTTTTTATTTCTGCTATGTATAAGAAAGACTATAGGGCCTCGTACGTGAAGTGCTGTAAGAATTAGTCATCTTGTATTGATTTTTCAGAGGTCTGGGTATTTTAATCTGCTTTTGTATGTAGCTTTATTAGGTTTTTTTTTATGGCAAGGATATCATTCTTTAAACCTTTGCATTATTTTAAATGAGTGTTAATTTTTTTACTAGATTTTGGGTAGTTCAGACTGTATTGATCTTATTTTGGAATATTCTTCCCTTCTTAGTGTGTGCTCTGCTGTTACGAGCCCCCACCCACACTTTTTCTCCCCCTGTCTGCTGACTTTCTAAGCTGCTGGATGCTGGAACTGAAAGATTTGCTGTGTGTTTAAGTGTTATCTGTTTTTTTTCGTTTTTTTTTTTTTTTTTTTGTAATTTAGTAAATCATGTGTCAAGTAATTATTTAATTGTTTATGTCTTGCTGCTTGCAATAATTTATGCCAGCATGTTTCTAGAAATAGTAGTGTGTGTTATTGATCTGATGACATCATCTCTGCTGATTCTGTCTTGGGCCATGACTAGCTCATCATCATAGGATGGTTGTAGCACTTGACTCAGACATTGAGCTTGTATTTGTAGTTGTTTATTTATGATTCTGTGCTGTGTATTGTCATGTTTCTTTTTAAAGTATAACATGATATATATTTTTTCTTTTTCTAGGTCTTAACCAATAAAAATCAGTAACCTTTTTCTTGATTATATAACAACAGTCAGGAATACAAAATGTCTACTGGTAAGCATGGTATTGGACTTTTAACTTTAAAGCTTTACTTTTGTAATTAAATTTTTTTTTTAAATGTATGATAAATAGGAATTACAATATAGTAGTAAAATTAACAAAATAAAGTTTATTTTTTTCAGCAAAGTGACTTGACTTAGGTAATTTATAGCATTTCAGATTTATGGCTTTCTTATAAAGTTATCCAGAGATATTGCTCATTGCATGACAAAGCATTTTTCTGCTAAGTTAAATAACCTTCAAAATAATTCACCATTTATACTGTGAAAACACTATTATCAATTATTTGAATGTTACATCATCACATCAAAGCTGTTTGAAAATGTCCAGTTATGTTCAATTACTAAACAAGAATAATTTCTCATGCTACTCTCTATTGCTGCTTTTTTTTGATGGACTTGAAAAGTATGCAGCTGGTTTGGTTTTCTTTGCATGAGAGAAACACAGAAAAAGAAAACTGTCCAGCATCGCATACATCCTAACAGACAGGCTTATGATGCCATTGTTGTTTGGAAGGGTAAAGGTAAACAAAATTGTCTAAGTGTTAGAACTTTGCTATTAGGTGGTCAAATAGACGTGCTGTTTTTTTTTTTAAGTTCACTGAATAATTTTTTTCCTTTAACTGTAAAGCTTTTTTTTTTTTTTGAAGTGGAAGATTTATTATGTAAGAATTAGCAAGCATGCCTTCTGTTCAGCTTTTTGTTTTTTAAGTGCTGCTTCATTTTGCTTTCATTCAGTATGCTTCAATGCATTTTTTGTACCAAACAGTGAATTTTGTATAACTTAAGTTGACAATTTTGCATTTTATTAATAGCATTTTGAAAATTTTAGTAGCAGGCTAAGGTGTTTTGACTGTCTTAAAAGGTCTCATTAAGTATTGAAAGTTCTAAATTATTCAGGCAAAGTTACAATTTGTATTCTAGTGCAGTGTTATCATGCAAGTATTAAGACTACTAATTATTTTGCTAATGAAAATGGGAATAAAATTAAAGCTTATAGAGAATGATAGTGTGGGATTGTATTCTATTTGACTTGGTATTAAGTCAATTATCTTGTATCGGTTGATTTGTTGTCTTGAAACCAAAAACGAGTTGATAACTTACACTCTAACAAAATGTGTTATGGTAAAGATTGAGGTCTGAAACTTTAGGCTTTGACATTATTTTCAACTGTTAGATAAAATTATGTCATCAAAGAACTAAAAAATAATTGTTTTTGAATGTTTCGGAGACCTTAACATGATAACAAATTTTGTGGGAATCTATTGTCCAAATAGTAATTAAACACTACTCTTTATACAGTAATAATTTGAATTGGATAAAACAAAGTATATTTTGTCGGTGATAGTGCGAGTAAAAAAACTAATGATAGTAAGCTAGAAGATGTTGATTGGTTGAGATTAAATTAACTCATTTTGAGTTTGACTGAACAGATTTGGCAATATTTTGTTGCATTTTTCCATATTAGTTTTTATATCATCATAAATATTCTTATAGAAAATTAAGATATGTAATTATTTATGAACTACCACAAAATAACAGAGTATATGGTAATCAAACTTAAAGCAGAGCAGCATTATCATATGGACAGCTGTTTCTGAGGGTGGGCAAAAACAAAATATTGAAGCATTGCTTTTAAAAATTAAGCTATATAATCTACTGTTTCATATACTGTTTGATGCTGTTTAAGTTTTCTTCCTAAAATATATGTCTTTAAGTGTTGTTTTGTTATGAATATACATTAATTAGGACATTTTGAAAATGTCAATGTTTCCTATCCACGTATTTAAGTATGGTTATAAATTACGGTAAGCCTCCACTGTGCTGAATTTTAGGTATCTAGGGATCTTGTGTATTAGTATGTAAATTTACACCTGTGATAAAAAAACATTTATATATATGAGTTTAAGTGTTGGGGGTCATAACTATTAGTATGAATGCATATTTTTAAAATGATATTGGTGCCAGAAAATGTTATATTAGCTAGTAAAATAAATCACAGTAAACAAAAGTAGAAACAACTTGTTTTCTCTGTTAATATCAAAATGGACTGGGGGATCTATTGGAACTAAGCCCTTCATTTGTGTAATGAAAATTAAATTGCAAATGAGCAGTAATTAATGTTTATTTATTTTTTAAACAGACTTATATTTTATTTTACTCTAATGCTTGTTTCCTTCCTTTTTAATAGCTGAACAAAATTATCTAGTCATTTTAACGTTATAAATGCCTAAAGGCTAGCGCATTACAGAATATAATAATTATAGGATAATGATTTGTTTGAAAATTAAACTTTCTTTTATTTTTTTGCAGCATTGATATTTGTTAATTTATTGAATTTCACAATATAAAAATTTTTTTTCAATTTAAAAACAAAATATTATAAAACATTTCTGGTAATATCTTTCTGCACATGTGTAAAACTTTTTTTTTTGAACTGTATCTAATGTTTAAGTTCCTTAACAAATAGATAATTGTAATTGTCATCACTGTAATTTTCAAAAGTTTTCTATGTGCCTTCTAAGCTGTCAATCTCTTTAATGTAAAATCTTTTTTTTTTCTTAAATACTAGGACATGGTTTCTAGGTTGTTTATTAATTTTGATGAAATGTTTTTCTCTTGATCCAATCGCCCTTCTTTCATCCCCAACATGCCATAGTGTGCAATGGATAAGTTAGCTTATAACAGTTTGAATATCGCAGTGAGTGTTATAGTTGTATGTTTAGGCATATGGTCTGTGTATGTGGCAAAATTTATATTTACACTGCTCACAAGTAAAACACATCTGAATGCAGTGTATTCTCAACATGTATATTGAGCAATTATGCATAATTAACTGTATTTTACAGAAATGTACCTATGAAATCCTTATCTCTAACATCCTCTTTGACTCGCAGATTCCTTATAAAATACTACATCCTCTCACTAACTTTCTGGTCTTTGATCACCTCACAAGAAAAACTAATATGACATACATTTATTCATACCACACTATCTGTTGGTGATACCATTGTTTGGCAATAACATGACATGTCAATTCTAGATCTCCCACCAGCAATAGGCTCCCTTTCCTAAGGCCGAATTTGTATTATACGAAGAATTTATTCATGTAGTCTCACTTTTAAAATGAAGGTTTGGCCCTGGTGAAGGAGTCCCATATTAACTCTCCCAGCAATTAATGGTCAAGTATCTAGTCCATTCCAAAGACCATATCTGTATCTATTGTGAAAAAAAAAAAAGTAAAGTTCCCTTAACCCTGACAGGCCATCGGGGCATATGAAGTGTAGAATTCATTTGTTTCTTTAACCTCGGCATATGAAGAGATTGTGTGGTTCGCACAACGCCCAGCCGCCTTTACTTCCCCAACCTAAGGTACCCATTTAAAACTGGGTGGACTTGTGGGACGACTTTGAAACACATATCGCCTGGAAAAAATTCCCATGATTCTCACTAAGGATCGAACCCAGGACTCTCAGGTAGACAGTCGAGTGTCTACACCACTCGGCCTCCCGTCCCTTGTATCTATTGTAATGGCATTTTAATCTCAAAATAAGAACCAAAACTTTTTTTTATGAAAGTTTTGAATTATGGTGCATTGGTTGAACACTGTTACATGCTTATAATGGTGTGTGAGTGTGATAACTGTATACTAAACTTGACTACAACATAGATGGGAGAGTACAAACTCTGTGCAGCGCACAACATAAAACACTTTACTGTGATTCACAATGTACAAAACTATAAACTTCTTTATCTAAAGCTAAGTTCACTAATGTACATTTCAACTACTATGGACTATTCTACTAGACTGTCCACTCGATAACTAACTACTTCTAACATGTTGACCCAGTGGTGAACTTGGTTTGATAACCTTATCTGCTCTATTGTTGTGTGGAATGGTCAGTTAGCATGGGGGAGGAAAGTGATAAATTGAGGAATTGGAGGAGAGTAAATTCTACATGTCACTAACAGACTACACAACAGACAAATACAGTGAAAAAAGGACTTCCTGTTAAAAGTAAACTTTCATCAGCAGCAATACATTTCCATTTGTTTATATAAAACATTTATTGAAAAACAGTTAACACAAAGTTAATGTTTGTATCCATGTACATCTCTTTAATCAAAATTTCGATATATTTTTTTCCAATCAAATATTTTTTTTTTTGGAAAATGACTAGAGCCTTAATCTGAAACACCATAATTTTTTTGTCCTTTTGTGTTAGGGCTACATTTTTTAAAATCCTATTCTAAATAAGTGTTGGTTTAGTTCGTGAGCAAACTTTTCTAGTTGAAAGCTACTTTGGGTACTAAGATGGCTGGAATGTTAGTTTAAAGTTAATAAAAACATTTAAAACTAGAATAATAAAAAAAAATATATAAATTTATAGTGGATAATTGTTTCTTTCTAACTTTATATATTCCTTTTATTTTATATTGATGTTGTTTTTCCTGCAATATTTTTTATAATTGTGTGTGTGAAAAATGGCCTTTTAGTTTTATCTAATTAAATTTCTACATTAAAAGATTGTTTAATTTATAAATCATCTAAACTTATTGCAGTTTTTAAGCAATAAAACTCTCATTTTTAAGTCTTACAGATGATTATTCTTTTAATTATAGAGTTACATATTTATATTTTTAGAATGATTTCTTACTAAGAAAACATATGCCTGATATTTTTTTCTGTGGAATTATATTTTTAAAAATTTCTTATCCTTTATTTTTTACTTAAATAGAACAAAAAGCAAAACAAGGTGGCATTAGCTTTGATGTGATACTGAAGCCTGCTACGATTGAAAGTCCTAAAGCTCCAATACAATTGTCTCCCAGAGATGTTAAAAAAAGAGAACTATCACAAGAACAAATTGAAAATAAACTTAAAAAAGCAGAGGAGCGAAGAAGTGTAAGAATATATTTGTACATTCTGGGGAATGTTAATAAACTTTGTGCTCAGAATTTATTTAGGCATTATTTATAAGTGGTAGTACATTGTTTTGAATCACTTCTTTTAACAGAATACAAATTAGTTTAAAACAGGTTGTTTCTAGTTTTTTTTTTAATTTAAACTCATTTATTATATTTATTTTTTCATTCTCAAAAGCTTATTGAACAAGAAAGATTGGATCAATTAGCTAAAGAAAGACAAAAGGCCATTGAAGTGGTTACAAAAGCTCAGAGTGAAAGTGAGCATTTCTCTCAGAAAACTAAAGAAAAGCTGAGACGCTCTATGGAGATTCGAAGAGAGAACAGAGAAACTCAAATTAGAGCTCTTCAGGAAAGGCTAAGGGAGCATGTAAGTCTGGGTTTAAATTAGCTGTTTAGTTGTTGAATGTGATGGTGTCTGTTTTTCTCACTGTTTTGGTTTAATAGGATTCCCATTTAAAGTAAAATTTTTCTGGCATGTAAAATCCATTCTAGTAATTTAAAAAAAAAAATGGTTTTTGTGGCTAACTAATATAGAATAGTTTTGGAATATATGAAATCCACCAATTAGTGGCACATGATAGTAATGTATATTTTTTATGCTTTGATTCTGTGAGACGTTTATTAACTTTCATCTCTTGTACATGTTTCATGTGGTATATTTAGTTTATTTATAGGCAGTGATTCTTAAAACTGGGTATTTTTAAAAGCATTCCTAAACTTTTGGATTAGTCAAAAACAAGTATACATTTTTATGGGCATTAATTTGGGGTTAGAGGGTGTGATAATTGTTCAATTAATTGATTGTGATTATCATTATTTTATCTTCCCATTTTATGAACCACTGCAACCTTATATATTTACACATGTATAAAGTTGTCTGTCTTTGCTTGGTTAGTTATTTATTGATTCATTATTACTTTTTAAGAGAATGAAACTGTTTGCACTTGATGTCTTAAGTTTTCTCCCTCTTTTTTTTTATTTTTTTTTACATTTATTTTGTTTTATTTTCCCTTTTTTCAATATTCTTTCTGTCTGCCAATCCATCAACATTTCTTGTGGTATGCAGTCTTTAAAAGTACAAGAGATTCAAAAAGCTGGAGAAGAGATGGTTAAAGAATTTGAGGCTAAAACAGAGATGAAACTCTCGCAGAAAATGGAGACTTATGAAGAGAACAGGCAGAATCAGTTGAAGGGTATGCTGTCAAAATTACAAGAACATGTAAGTCAAGAGTTTAGAGGTTTCCACCTTCATTAATTCATTCACATCACACAAAAAGATGAAAATCGAAAAAAAAAATTTATAGGCTCTCTATAAATAACTAAACAGCCTTTCACCTTACTGATAACTCGTATGCTGGTATAAAAAAAAGTTTATGAATTATATCATTTTTAAAGTCTGCAAACTTTTGTGTGGTTTTCTGAAAGTCTTATTTACTATTTTTCACTGTATTTGAAGATATTTTGCACAGATCTATCAACTATTCCTTCTCGTTATATACAAATAGTTCAATCAGTGTGTTGTTTTTTCTTTTAAACATTATTTTCTCTATTGAAATTTGTTTTAAAGCTAAGAATAATTTCTTTGCATATGAAGGGAAACAAGGCATGGTAAAAAAAAAAACGGATATAATGCAGAAAAATTAATTTTTTGATGAAAAAGTATGATGTTTTTGCATGTTTTTTTTTTTTTTTTTTAACGCTTCTAGTCATTTTAATCTAAAACAGATAGGTACATGTACTCTAAACCAAAGAAATCTGCTTGTTAAGTGCTCACAAAAATTTTAATTGCTTGATTTCTCCTCAATGGTTCGTATTGAAAAAGTTAAATATACAGTCATACAGTGAAACGTAGGTATATAATGAAATGAACTAAAAAATTTGTTACATTGAAATGGGAAGAGTTGGGGGTCCTTCCCCCCCCCCCCTCTTGTGCAATGTTTTCGTTATAGTAATGAATGCAAAGATTTTATTTAATTTCACAGAATTTGTCCAAAATAATCTTTGCCAAAATATTTTCTTTTCTTAAAAAGCAATTTTCAGTGTCAACAAAATGACTTGTCTTCTATGTTGTTGTTTTTTTTTTCATCACACCATTTTATCCTTTTTAGGAGTGTAAATAGTAGGCATACAAAATTTACTAAGGTCCAATTTTTTATTTACAAGACCTGCATTCTAAACAAAAGTAACAACCTAATAACTAATTTAATTATTGCTTACTGTTGTGACTTTATTTAGACAAATACAAAATGTACACATTACCTCTAATACAGTAGAGAATTTTATTACAAAACAATCTCTGTTGAATGTTTTTAATATTTAAATATATTATATGATGGATAGGATGCTTGGGAAATCCCCAAGTTGCGAATTATTTTATTTATAAAACATGTTTATAAGTATATTTTCATAAATCACTCTTTAAAAATATGTCATTCAGAATTGTCTTTCTATTAGTCTTGTTCCATATTCTATAAACTTTTAATTAATTTTACAATCAATTGTCAAGAAATAAAAAAAATTCTTTAAAAATGGCAAAATATGTAAAATTATCATTTCTAACAAAAATCAAACTAGTTATCATTAAAAAAAACTTGACAAGAAATACACATATTTAAATTATAAATGTCTGTGTGTGTCAAGTTTTTATTATAGATTACATAGTTTATTACCTACTGATCTTCAAAAAATTAGACTAGCCATCATCACAGGGTAAATAAAACAAAATAAAAATTCCTTAACTTGCTTGATATGTAACATATAACTTTAAAATTGGTGTTGCTGTCTGTGTTGCATAGAAAAACCACTCATTGTTAGTTGTGAAAAATGAGTTTGGAGTACCTAAAAATAGTTTATTTGGAATTTTTTGTACCTTTTCCTCAAGGATACATCATTTATAATAATGCCATTACATAAATTTCTATATTACTTGTCTATTGGTTAAGTTAAAGAAGTGTGTAATAAGTGTACAGTATATATAGAGTTATAATATTTTATTAAGGCTAATTGATTTGTCGGAAGTGATTAAGACAACACGCTAGTTGTCAGTTGGTTTTAGTTGATTCATAATACTTTAGATAGACTAGGAATGTTTTTGTCTTTCATTACATTGTAAAACAGCAGTATCTGTTATTTAGATAATCATCTTGTCTGGAGTGGTTATTTTTTCTGTGAACTTAATTTGTACATGTATTTTTAAAAATAAAGTTTTAATTTAAAAAATTTACAACAATTTTTTTATGAAATAACAGGCATGGAAATAAATATTTATAATGAATTGTAATATTTTTTAACTGTAAAAAAAAAAATTCATTTTCAAAAGTTATCAACATTTTTTGCTTTGAGTAACATTTTGAAAATATCTATTCATTAGTCATTATAATGGCAAACATTTCTCTCTGTCATCAGGCTAACCACATTAATGAAGTTTGCCAAGCAAGTGAGAATAGAGGCCCTTCAACAGATGAACTGCAAGAACAGCTGGTGCAAAAAATGGAAAATGCTCTTAAAAACAGAGAGGAACAACTTAGAAATCTTCAAGATAGATTGGCTGAACATGTAAGAAATTTTTAGCTGACATAATGAAGTACTACCATTTTTAAAGTTTATTTAAAAAAACTATTTTAACTTGCTGTGTCTGGACATTCTAAACATAGACACATAAAAATAAGTTAGGATACCAAGGCGGAAAACATGTCGAGCCAGTAATCAGTGAAAGAAATCTATTAATAAGTATTATAACACTTCCGTCAAAAGGAGTGTTGACAAAGAAGTGATTGTCAGACAGTGAGCAATAAAGTGCTTGTGAGTTGCAAAACCAGTTTGTAAATAGCATTGACCAGGTAGAATACGATTTTAAATAAAAAAAAAACAGATGGGAAAGATAAGCTATCTGCTAGATGGACTCTATAGTGAAGAATTTAATTTCTCACAGCTCACCAGTAAGAGCAGGGGCGATTATAGGAGTGGTCACCTCACTGGTTACTGAAGAGAAAAACTAGAGATACTCTGGGTTTTTGGGCTTGAGCAAAAGTTTTTGTTAAAAAGCGGATGGGGGCACAAAAACTGCAAACTTCAAAATGTATGATCTATTATACCAACATGTTGGAAATTAGATGATCTTTCTAATGATATACATTTCTTGTATGTTGACTTTATAAACAGAGACGATGAGAAAAATATACTCGATGTAATAATCTCTTCCTATTCTTATTTGATATTTTCATTTCTCTTACTATCTGTTAAACTATCTTCAAATATATTAATATTTTCCAGTTGGTTATGCAGCTTTCTAATTTTACATATTACAAAAAAAAATAACACAACCAAATAATAATAACAAATGTGTAGATATTTTTGCATTATTTAATATGTCACTCTCACTATCGGTTAACTTTCTTCAATTTTATTCCTAAAATATGAAGCGGGAAGTTCAGAAATCTGTCACCATATTGATACATAAAAACTGTCAGGACTCTAATTATTAAATCTCACAAAATCGTAATAATTTAAGAAAATTTAGTGATCCAAGTTAAAGTAATAAAACCAGATATATTAGGGACACATAATTGTTCTAAAATAAAAAGATTAAACTATTATAGTATGTCTTTTCAAACTCTGTTCATTTCTAATATTAGTTGATCCATATTGGCACTCACTTTTTTTAAGTCAATATAATTTCTACAAATATTGTAAGAAATTAATTTTAACTGTTAAGTACATTTTAATCAAATAATAAAAGACATACTTATTTACATGAAATATAATATTATGATTCACTCTTTCAACAATATAAAAATTGATAATGATTACATGTTTGTGACCATCTGTCACTCTTATATTAAAAAAAATTTCTTGTATTTTTGTAGGAGAATCGCATCAAGGAAGTTCAGAGGAAAAAGCTGATATCTGAATCTGAGACTGAAAAATAAAGTAAAACTATCTTCATGTAATCTACGGGAGAATAGTATTTACTGTGAAACATGAAATTGGCCAGCTTTTCTCAATGACAGATATTATTTAATCAGCCATTAAATTTGCTTTTTAAATTTATCCTCTTATTGGAAGTCTGCACTTTTTGTGCAATTTAATTAATTTCATTTAACAATAAAAGGTAATAATTTTAAATATAATTATTAAAAGCTGAAGTTTGTCTTGGTATAAATCAATTTGAGTTCAAGGTAGATTTTTAGCATGATTAAATTTTCTAGGAACAACTAGTCTGAAATATGTTCTATTTAAATGACATTTCTTTGTTTTGCTAACTGAAATCACTTGTATTGTTTTTCTTGAAATAAATGTTAACTTATTGTTCCAATTTTTTTTATTTAATGTTTATACTTTTGGTTTAACTGTAAAAATAAGCTGCAGAAATTCAACCTCACTGTACAAGCACAGAAATGTCATCGCCATTTTTCAAAGCATCACATAATCAATCATTTGTATATCGTAGCCTCCATTTTTTTTTCACCAGATCCATGTGTTTTAATTTTTCCATCTTGCCTTAAAAACTCAATCTTAAATTTATTTTATTAATGGCTGTATGAACAATTAATTTACCAATTTGAGTAGACACTACAAGTGTGTAGCATTCTTTGTGTGTACATTTGAAAATTATGTAAGAAGATAGCAGTTGAAAAAAAAGTCTGAAACAAGAGCAATAGATTTTTCATTACTGCTGGGGCTTTGGTGTTTGTAAGAAAGCTTGTTACAGTAATATTGACATCTTCACTATTTTTATTAAGATTATTGTGTTCAATTTTGTTAATTTTTTACAGTTACATGTATGCAATTTTGTTTCTAAAAAAGTTAGTCATTCAGCTTATTGTTTAGTGTTTGCAAAAATCTGCTTTTGTCATATTTTCATCCGGATGTTGAGACTTTATTGCCTGCTACCTGCTGTACTTTCCATTAATTTTTTTTATTCATGTTATTCTCACTGACAAGTTAGGAGCAACTACTTTCTTGTATTCAGATCTATGTGATAATTGATGCTTACAATTTATGGGCACTGGCTTCATCTTTTTTTTTTTCTTTCAACAAAAGCATTTTTTTATAAATGAAAACAGTATACACTAGCCCTCAGAATATTGATGTCTTTTGATATAATTAATTAAATATGTTATGTTAGTACTTGATATAACTTGATGGGTATTATTTCAACCAACTATTGATATGTTCATGTGCTGATTATGCTTTTATATATCAGATATTTTCAATTTTTTTTTTGCTTTGACATTTTGAGAATCATTTTTTTTAAATCAAAATAAAAATATTTTTTTCAACCATTTTCTTCCATATTTGTTTATTACATCTCTTTTCACTTAAAGCCAATATGAGCTAAGCATATTAAATACCTCCTTTGCATTTACCTTTAATAGTCATTTATGTTTCAACATTAGTCTTATGTAGCTTAAAATGTCTCATATTTTGCTTCTTGATTCAATAAAGTATTTATAAAGTCTAATTCTTTTCTAGTGAAAAGATTAGACAAAATGTGAACATCAGCTTTTAAAGAGTCAAATAGCTCAGATCAACAGTATTCATTCATCTTTATTGCGTATTTGTTAGTTCTTTATTAAGCATGCAATTTTCAGTAAACCAATAAACTTTTACAGACAAAATTTGATATTCTTGGCCATTTGTTTTTCTGAAAAAAAAAAAGTTTTTTTTAATTATAATGGATGTATTAGCTTACTAACTTGTATGAAATAATGAATTGAGTTGTGTAGTTGTTCAGTGATCCAGTTTTTCATATGAACATTTATTTGTTCGCTAAATTTTGAATTTTATACAACACCATAATGTGTGGCCACCTTTTTTTTATTCAGTTTTCTAATTTCCAAGTATAGTGCACATTTAGTACATTTAAAATTTTTAAGAGTAAGCAAAAAACTCAACACATTATAAGAGTATTTAACATTTATTTTGTATAAAGAACATACCTGGAAGAATGAGGAAACAATAGCTGCCAACATAGTTCTGTGTTCTTTACAAGTGTTTTTGTTACCAAGATTTGTAAATAAAATGTTTGACAATATATACATCAGCTTGTGTATGAAACTGATAGGCTCTATGTTAAAATATTAGCAGCCTTTGTAAAAGTAAACTAAAAAAAATTATGCGTTAAAATCTTCAAAAAAATTCTGAAAAGATGAAAACATTAGATCCTAGAATATATACAATCAATAATAAATCTAGATTATAATAAACTAAACAAAAAAAAATACAGGAATACAAATATTGTTTTCATCAGTTAAAATAAATGATTTTTACAATATGTGGCCTGAAATTATCCAACAAAGATAAAAATAATTAAAGTACATTTATCAGCACACTGAAATAGAATTTGTAATAAAAGAAGGTCCACCCAGCTTACTATGCTATCTGGAGTTTGTTGGGTGGGGGCATTGTGCTGGCCATTCCTGAGCAGCTAAAGTTGCCTCCAAGTAGCAGCTGCCCTCATAATAATGTCATAGCTAAAGTTGCCTCCAAGTAGCAGGTGATCTATACTTCCAACTTCCCTCATGGTCTTTTTTAAGAGGGATCTCAAATATCTTGTTAGACAATGTTTAATCTCAATTATTTCATTGGTAGATATATTTACACAATCATGGTTACAGTTATAACAAAACCTGGTATAAAGGTATCTGCAACAAAATTTAACAAATCCTTTAAGAGTAATATCTTTCATTTACATATAACTACATTTTAAAAAATGCCATTAATATTATCTAAGACCTTTTTTCAGTCTTAAACTATCAGGCTTATTAGTCTTGTAAAAAGAAATTCAACAGTGCAAATAAAGTAAACATTCATAGTGGTATATAAAAATACAAGAAAAATGTGTATACAGGCATATACAAACCCTGTTCTGATTTAAAGCACCCCCAGAGGCGCAATTAGACCAAACTTTCAGGGGGGGGGGGGAGGCAAAAAAATCACTTGTATTAAAAAATCACATTATTTATATATTTGTATTTCATTTTAAACAAATTTTGGTCTAATCTTTTAATTTTTATTTCGGAGGGGGCAAATGCCCCCCCCCCAGTTGCACCACTGAGCACCCCCGCCCATTTATTAGCTCTCATTAATTACGGCAGTTTATTTTTTGAAAACTGTATGGACACAGAGTGGCTAAAAATTATGTATTTGTTGAAATCTGGTTTTGATCAAAGTCAAGCTAGCAATGCATTCAGTGTGTGAAATTAATACACATTCTGAAAGTCCAAATACTTCTGATTCAACAATTGTGTATTTATAAAATAATTTTTGTAGTTTAAACTTTAATACCATTTCCTATGAATAAGTGAAAAAAAGAACATAAAAGCCTTTTCCTCTAAATATAAAGGCTAATAAGATTTGGAGACCTCAGAACTTTCATGAACAATTTAGTTAGAAAAAAAATCAATTTTAAAAATTCAAAATAACTGTAATAAAAAATTACAGTTTAGGTAGGAGATATACAATTAGCCTGCATTCTTTAATATTTCACATTTTACCATTGATTTTTTTTCAGATTTCCCAATTTACTGTTGTTTCTGGAATGTATCCCTGCATTAGCAAGGTTTCACTTTTATGAGTTACCTTAATTTAAAAAAACATAGCTAAATGACATACACTACAAAAAAAAAGCAAAGTTTTTAAAAAGCTATATTAAATAGCTTTACTGCACATAAGCCAAGTCTCAAGATTTAGATGAAGAATATAGCTCAAGTTAGTCCAATGGTGATAAACATTTTTTTTAAAATACCTCAAATTCATTATATAGATGACTAATTTGGCAAGTCTTGCTTCAGTGCTTTTGAACATAAGATATACATCATGCATATTTGTATGGATCTTTCATCAATAAATACATTGTTTAAGATGTGAAGAATTTGAAATAGTCTCTGTTGTTTATTACTGAAAATATAAAAGCAAAATCCCCCCATAATATAATATTTATTGTTACATTTATATACAATATTTAAACCATATACATTTTTAGCAAAGTATCTCAGTAAGAGTGACAGTGTCTGTATATATTTTAAAACGTTATTATCCATGACCGATAGGGTGACAAACAAATGCATTGTGAAAAAAAATAATTTTTTTTTAATGCTCTCAACCTTTTATTTGGTTCCATTTAATGAAAAAATTATATTGGGAAATTTTGGAGACAATCCGTTGATGTTTAGGGATTGCTCAATGCAGTTTAAGTTTGCAAGGTTATTCGAATCCACATTTTCATATTTTTCATGTTTTTCATATTTATCACTTTTATTTTAATAATTAAGTTGAGAATGTTTTCAATATTTTATTATTTGTTAATTTTATGAGTCATCATACGTAATACACAACATTAAAATTTCTCTACACCAAGTGAAACTCTTCAAAATGAACTTATTGAAAAACGTAAAGAAGTCGAAAAAAGAATTATTTCAGTCCACAGATCCCATTAATTGTACACTGAGACGAAAAATTGTTAGCCGACTTGAACAGTAGAGATGAAAGTGAATCGACTGCCCATATTAGTGACAGGATATGATGTATAAAAACTGCTGTCAGTCACAAAACTGGAGGGAGGCAGTGCCAAACAGATAAGTTATGCTATTGAGCAAGCTTTAAAAGATTGGAACATTTCATATGACAAAATTGTGGCACTCTGTTTTGATACTACTTCAAGCAACACAGGTATACATTCAGGTGCTTGTACCCTGCTGGAGAAATTAATTGGAAAATCTTTATTATTCACAGCCTGTCAACACCATGTTCATGAAGTGATTTTATCCCATGTTTACAAAACATGTTATGGAGCATCTTCTGGTCCAGAGATTAAGTTGTTTCAACAATTTCGTGATCAGTGGAGTAAACTTAATTCTGAATCATGACATTTAACTGATCTCAAAGTTTATGGTTCGCTTGTACCATCAGCAGTAGAATTTGCTGTAAATATGCTGCAAGGAACAAAACAACCTCACAACGATTATAGAATTTTCACAACTGTCGATAATTTTTTTAGGAGAAACTCCTCCAGGCCAAAGTGGAATAACTTTCCATACTCCTGGAGCTATACAACCAAGCACGATGGATGGCAAAAACACTGTACTCTATTAAAACTTACTTGTTTCGACATCAATTTTATTCAACAAAAATGAAGAAAAAAATCTCCATCGATTTTCACTTTTGATTTACATGGAACATTGGTTTCGGAATGCCATCTCTTCATCTGCTCTTCACAATGACCTGACTTTGATTAAGAAATAGAATAATTTCAAAATATTTGACAAAGGAGTCGCTGAATCTGCCTTTAAAGACATTGCAGGACATTTATGGTATTTAAATGAAGACCTGGTGAGTCTCTTTTTTTCAGCAACGATGTTGATAACCAAACTAAAGAAAAAATGTTGATTGCACTTGAAAAGCAAGCCGAAAAAAAAAACAGGTAAAAAAGCTTGAAGATAAAGGATTAATGGATAAAATTGTAAGCATGAACTTAGATGACTTTGTAACAGAGAGATTAAAATATGTATTTGAAGTGCTTGCAATAAATTGGACATTCATGAAAGAAAATCACCCAGACACATGGAGTACAGCAACTGAATACCAGGAAGCATATATAATTGTTAATTCTATGAAAGTTGTAAATGATACAGCCGAAAGAGGGGTGAAACTCATTTCAGATTATGCAAAAGTTTTAACAAAAGATAAAATTCAATTGAGAATATATTTTGCAAACCGTGGAATAACATCGACGTCATTTTCCAGATATGTGGAAGTCTACAATTATGAAGGCATTAACGAACAATCAACACGTAAACATTCTGAAATCAAACATTGAATAAAATCATATAAATAACACTTAATTTGAATAACATAATTAAAACTTTGTATTAGAAAAAAATTAAAATGCGTTCTTTTTTATTTTTTGTTGACCCTTAAATCTGATAATTTCAAGTTCATTGAGCAACCTCTAAATATAAAAATATCTTGATAATATTGTGCAGAGTTTATTTTTTATTTAAAAGGAACGCAATAACGGGTTGAGAGTCCAATTTCCAACACTTTGATTTTTTTTTGTCACTATAATAACCAATGCATTTCAAATTAGCTACTATTTTCCAACTGCATGAAATGCTTCTTTCTATTATATATATATAAAAATAAATACATGCATTTAGATGTTTCTGTAAGAAAATATCCATGCAATAGCAGTAGCAGACAAGAATAAAATGTAGCTTTTTGGAATCAATGACACACCATCTAAAAAAAAAAACAGAGCACACATACATTTATCAGATATTAAATAATTATAAATAAGAAAATAAATAACTATAAATGTATATATATCTTAAACGGATGAGGCGTGAATGTTGCCGATCATAACTATTAAATTAGAAAAAATGTATTGATGTTTGTTTATTGACAACGTCAATAAAGTTTTCAATAATACATAATACAGTAAGACCCGATAACGCTGTTTTGTTTAGCGCTATTCCGGTTTAACGTGTTTTTATTTTAATTATATGTTTCCGCAACATTGCTTGAGCAGCATAAGGCTTCCTGTTATACGAAGCAGTTTTTCTGTGTTTCTTCTTTCCTGTGGTATTATGTGTGATAATAAAAACACAAAATAGTGGAATAAGCGAAACAAACTGGTTTTGATGAGGTAAATGTGGAAGATGTCGAAGAAATAGTGCAAGAAACAGCAGCTAGTCTTTCTAAGGATGAGCTCAAGGAGTTAGTGGACCAAGAAGAACACAAAAATATTGGTGGGCGGACTTTTTGACCCAGGACAGTTCGATTCCGTCAACTGATAAAAGTTGAAGTGTCGCTGGGTCTAACTGTCCGGGGTCGAAAAGTCGTGGAACCAAAATATTGTAAATAGTGATTCTGAAGAAGAGCAAAAAGAACTTTCAACAGTGTTTCTAAAAACCAGTTTGACCACCATAACATATTATGGACCAATACTGAAAATGACCCAAATTTTGACAGAAGTTCAAAGGCAAGACAGTGAGTTACGGATGCCTTATCCACTTTACCAACAACTTCTTACAGAGCGCAAAAGGAAAACGCAAATTACATTAGATACCTTATTGATTAAAAGGAAGAAAATTGGAAATACAGAAGAGATTTAATGATGTGAAATGTATATTCGTTTATTATGTTTCTATATTTGTAAGAAATAAATTTTTGTTTTTTTGTTATAAAAAACATAATTAATAAATTTAATGGTAAAATACCTGACCCATTTCCCCTAACCCCATTATTTACATGTTGAGATAACCTCGTTTAATGCTGTATCATATCACGCTTGACTGTGATGGGACATATACCCCGTGTTAAGCGGGGTCTTATTGTACTTATGTACATATATGATTGTGTTAATTATATTCATTAAACTCATTACCATAAAATGGTATTACCTATAAACATGATATGACTGGCAACAATCAAGCCTCGTGAACTAGTTTTATTGGTTAATTCATTATCAAGCAGGTAGTTTTTTTTTTTGAAAAAGTTTTCTTTTTAATTAGCTTAATAGGAAAGTTGTGCATGATGAATCAAAGTGAAAAGGATATGTAGGAATATTTTCAAAACGATCATTACAATGGTGAATAGTTTTAAGTTGTTTTAGTGAATAACAGGATCTTGAAATGAAAACATTTGGATGACAAAATAAAAACCAAACAATAAAAAAAATATTGACGTTGGATTTTACTAGGAATAGTTCAATTGATGAGAGGGGGGAAAATGCAAGCAACTAAATCCTTTTGCCATTATCACATTAACTCCTAATCAAAGAGATTAATGATCTAAAAGATAATTTTTTTTTTCTATTGGCTCTCTTTCCTTAACTTGGTTAAAATCAGATCTGATATAAAAAAAAAAACTTTAAAAAAAACATGGTTTTCTAAGGTCAAAATCTCAACAAAAAAAAAGACAAAATGGATATTTATAACTAGTGATGGACAAAGCCAATTCAATCATGATTCTTCTCTTTAACATCAATTCTCAATTCCAATTCCTCATGTCTTAGTTTCATTAAGATACAGTCAACTATTGACAAGTGATAACACTTACACACACATCTACTGACATGAAAGATAATCTATTAAAAGGGATTCAAATGATTTGCAGACATTTATATCCATCTAATGACAGGAAATACAAAGAGACTCATTGACATAGAAGAAATACACAACTAGACTCACTGACACATACAACTATTGACAGGAGATATAAACTCACTGACAATATTCACCAGTAAGATAACTAATTACGTCTTATGGATACCACCATCTACACAAAGACATCATGAGAGGAAATTCCATACTGTTTAGTGTTGAAAGTATTTCAACAGTTTTTTTTAAGTAAATTTATTTAAAATAAATAAAATGAAGTGGTATACTTAGAGTGAAAACAAAAAAACTAAAAAAAACTGTCGTATTTTTTATAATTTGTATTTTGAGATGCTGTTCGATTCATTTTCTTAATTGAAATTTTAAAATTTAAGTGAAATTAACGCAAGTTTAAGCAACACAAATTAACTAATGTATTATTTGTAAAAACAAAATTGTCTGTCATCATATGAAATGCAACTCTGTGAGCCTTGAGCAGCAATTTTTATTATTTTATTACTTTCATTCACTAAATATTTTTTGACTGCCGTGTTGCTCTTTAGTATTTTTTACTATCTAAAAAAAAGCTGCAGTATGACCCCTAATATTCTATATAATGGCATAAAAAGTCAGTTTCCAAATACAATCCAATTGTTTCGTTATCTAGTTGCATGCTATGATTTTATGTACATGTGACATATTTTTTCTTGTTTTTTTTATCTTTCTGATCAATTTCTGTAAACAAAATTTGTATGGGTTATTGGCTGAATTTTTGTTCTTGATTTTTTAATGCAATGTAGAAGGTATTAAAAAATCTAATTGCCAAAAATTTTAACATGTTAATCACGCATTAAAGACTATTAATCAGCAGCCCTATTTTTATTGTAAAAAGAATTTTATTTGCTCTCGTTGATTCAATTAATATGAAATATTAAAAATAGGGTGAAAAAAATGTGCATGTGAACAGACCCGAGCTATACTTATGACACCATAACTTCTTCACACAATTTCCCCATTTATATAAACATTACCAAAAAAAAATCAGCTTTGAACTCCATAAAAATTGAATTTATTGACTCAAACGTTTTAAAATAGAGTATTGTCATTGAAATTCCACAACTATTCAAAAATTGAAAATCGCTTGGGCTTCGAGAAGTTAGAATTAATTGATTTCAAATTTCTATAAACACAGCTGAGATATCTAAGAAGCGCAGCACGGAGCAAGTTAAATAAAAGCTTATAAGAAAGGGAAAAAAAGGTAAAAAAATTAAACAGTTTTAAAAGCTAAAAAAGCTGGGTTTTTAAATCTTCAGAGAAAAAAAAATTTCTACACTGTTTAAAAAGTGACAGTCCCAAATTACAATCTCTTGCTAACTTTGAAATATTTTTTTTTATTTTCATTGTATTTTTTTTTACATCAAATATTTTTTAAATAAAATAAAATCCATTTATGTTTTTTTTTAAACTGTGGTTTAGACGCTGAAACTTGAAACATAGTAAATAATTTTAAGTGGAATAAAAAAAACTGCAGACTTACTACATTGAGTCTCCTCAGTCTGAAAACGTCTCAGCACATTAGTTTTATAACTGGCTGTATCACCAAGACATTGTGTTTGAGTAACACACTTGATCACATTTGGAAGTTCACTGTTATTAGAACATTAAAAAAAAGGAACAAAATAAAAAAAAAAAAAGATTACAGCAATGGTTGGGGGAGGGAAAATGTCTTTAAAATTAGCCCCCCACAATTTTAGTTTTTTTTTTTTTATTAATTGTATCAATGTTTACTTAGTATCATTAACTAAAAGAACTTTATCTATATCATAGTTTGCTGACTCATTCTCTGAGAAAGAACTTCTGTGTTTAACATCAGCTTATACCAGAACAAAAATTTAAAATCTGTTACTGTTTTTTAAATGAAGTGGATGAGCAAAGACCATTACATACATAGATGCCTAACAATTCAAATAAAATCATATTGCTTATTTATAATTCTCCTCTTCGTCCAACCTTGCGGGACAACGGCGGCCTGCGAGAATTCACGAATACGTCACAGAAAGCAAGCCGCGTTCAACAATATATATAGATTTCTAGCGTTTGTAGAATTCCCGAATACGTCACAGAAAGCAAGACGCGTTCAACAACATTAGACAACTCGCGTTGTTTTCTGATTTCTGTAGCCATTTAACTGTGGAAAATGAGGGAATGCTGTACATAAAATAGAATATTTCAACAGTTTATTGTAAAAAAAAATTTTAAAAAACAAAAACACATTTAATAATACAATTATGTGTGAAGAATAAAGTAATATTGAACTAATTTCCAATTTTAGAATTAAAAAAAAAAGGTGTATAAATATAGATAAGATGTGAAAATGCTGTGGCTGGGCCCAGCGCTAACATTAGGCTAAAATTGGGTCAAGAGAACACATTCAACGCTGAAGTGTAGACAATAAAATATTAGATATGGTGAAACCTTTTGTTTTGATTTCTTTGTGCTGCTGTTTAGGGGAAAATCCTGATTAAATAAATTATAAATATGTATGGCGCATTACAAACAAATGTTAACTGTTTCAGAATCTGTATGCATTACAAAAAAAAAAAAATTAACTAACATCTATCTGTACTGAATAGTATAGGATGAAGGTTATATTAAAAGAATATTAAGCTGTGTTGAGCAAGTCTAAAAAAAAATACACAAAATAGGTAATATGGAGACTGGCATGGCCTGAATGGAAAAACAAGCAATTAAGCCTGTTCCATTCTGGACACAGGACGTGTTAGCGCATTTTCATGTTATGTATCAGTACATTTGTTAGCTTTCAGTAAATATTTGTAAATTTTGGAAATGTTTATAAATTCAATTGTGTAATCCATATATCTGTAAAAAAATATTATAAAGACGTTTCTTTATATTTGAAAAAAAATTATTTTCTCATAAATCTAACTACAAGTGGTTTGTGGTTACTGAAATAGGACTCATAATTGAAAACATTCAAAATTGTAGTCATTTAATCGTCCGAAAATTCCGTCAATTGTTGCATAGCTCTGATACTTTCAATTAAACTCAGAACACAAGCTTACTATTTCATTTGATGAGTTTCTTAATAAATCTTGGTGAAACTACGTGCTGCAGTATTTCGCACCAAATGAATGGGTTATTGAACGTACAAGGTGTAGAATGGGGCTATATATATAATATATAAGCCCCTTCGGAGCCCTGAAGCCCGGCCCTCAGAGGTCCTATCTCAAAATGAACTTTTGATGTACACATGGCAGGCCAAGACCTACAAAATGATATATACATCATGGACTTATGGTTGCTGAGATATAGGGCGCTCCTTTATTAATATAGCTTATATAGTAAAAAACGGTACTTTTTAAGCCCCCTTTTACGCCCCTCAGAGGTCAGATCGCGAAATGAACTTTTAATGTACACTTGGCAGGCCAAGACCTACAAAATGATATATACATCATGGGTCTAGGACTTATGGTTGCTGAGATATATGGCGCTCCTTTGTTAATATAGCTTATATAGTAAAAACGGTACTTTATAAGCCCCCTTTTACGGCCCTCAGAGGTCAGATCGCGAAATGAACTTTTGCTGCACACATGGCAGGCCAAGACCTACAAAATGATATATACATCATGGGTCTAGGACTTATGGTTGTTGAGATCTAGGTTGATGACAGACAGACAGACAGACAGACAGAACGGGGACAATAGAGCATTTTTTTTCGAAAATGCTCTAAAAATGTTACATCAAAATAACACTATAGTGTGCTGGGGGAAGGGGGTGAACCAAAATTAAAAAGCAATGCAAATTTAAACACCCACCCCCGGAAATATGTTTGTTAGAATCTGAATGAAAGGAAGGTGTAGAATGGGGCCATATATATAATATATAAGCCCCTTAGGAGCCCTGAAGCCCGGCCCTCAGAGGTCCTATCGCGAAATGAACTTTTGATGTACATATGGCAGGCCAAGACCTACAGAATGATATATACATCATGGGTCTAGGACTTATGGTTGCTGAGATATAGGGCACTCCTTTATTAATATAGCTTATATAGTAAAATACTTTATAAGGCCCCTTTTACGGCCCTCAGAGGTCAGATCGCGAAATGGAAAAAAGTCATTTCTTGGCAGGCCAAGACCTACAAAATGATATATACATCATGGGTCTAGGACTTATGGTTGTTGAGATCTAGGGTGATGACAGACAGACAGACAAAACGGGGACAATAGAGCTTTTTTTTTTTGAAAATGCTCTAAAAATCCTGATCTTAAAAAAAAGACATTAAAATATATCTAACCAATAAAGAGAAAATTAAGTCTGGCAGTTCAACAATCAAGGCATCCAAAGAATTAACTAAAAATCTGTAAACAATAAAATAAAAAACAAGTTGCTGGAAGGTACCAGATAGTGACCATAAAGTCTGCAAATGATAGGTCAAAGTTCAACTTTGCATACCATGTATTTTCTCCGAATATGTCAGTCTGTTATTTTGTTTGATTGCTTATTTAAAAAAATAATTACAGTAATTATATTGATTGATAAGGCGGCGTATGCTACTCCGCGGGATGACTAGTATTGCTTAAAAGTAATAATTGAAATGATCTTAAGCTATATAATTATAATAAGCAAAGCCTCATCAAGTAACATGGTGAGTTACTATGAAAACTCAACTCAAGAAATTATCTTAGGCCAAAGGGATGAATAGTACGGGTATTTACTTAAATGGGGACCAAAATAGCCAGGTGTAAAAAATTTGAAAGCTTTTAAATTTGATAAAAAAAAATGAAGTACATCTATCAACAGTTGGAACTAAGGCCTGCCTTAAGATCTATTGGGCCAAATTGGAAATGTTTAGGCTGCCCTAATCAACTGACATACGTCTTTGATGCTGTAAACATGTCTTGAAAAAATCTACTATATGATGCAAATTTTATGAAAGACAGGAAGGCAATCACAATATGTGATGAAAAACAAAACATACAATTTAACTAATAAAATAGATATATATTTTTAACATGTACAAATTATACATTAAGTCATTTTTTATTACCTTTTAATTTGACTAGTTTTTTTTGTTTACTATAAGACTTTTCATAATTGGTCAAAGTGTTTACTCTTCTACTTATTTCAAACTAAAGAGACATTATAGCCAAACATTATTGTTGATGTTAGGAAAAAAGTTTTTAAAGCTTATTTCTCCAGTTGCCACAGCTAACAAAAGCCTCAAAAAAAAAAAAACCAATAGTAAAAATGTAAATTAGGGAAACGCTGTATTCTTGTTGTTGTAAACATAATTTCAAGAGTTTTCATGGAATTTTGAATCTCTGGTGGCAGAACTGGCTAGTTTTGTTATCCTTTGCCCCTTATCAGCTTGACCTTTGTTAATGACATTTCCAGATCATCTGCACTTTAATGATGTCCTGGAATAAGTCCAAAAATCCAAATAAATTTGGACACTTTTTCAGCTGTTCAAAGCACTGAGCTCAATGTAAATTTAGTGCTCAAAAAGCCTAAAAAACTGAGAAAAAAGATTGGTCACCACTTTGTTAAGGCTTACTTTAAGGTATGACTCTACTTGTAAAAAATTCTAGCATCTAGAGATATAATGATTTTTCAGTGTCTTTACATTATCATGTGGAACGGATGGCTGAGTGGTGTAGATATTCTAGTGTCGAACTGAGAGCCCTGGGTTCGATCATCTGTGATGACCATGGGAATTTTTCCAGGTGAAATTTATTTCAAAGTCGTCCCACAAGTCCACCCAGCTTTAAATGGGTACCTGACTTAAGTTGGGGAAGTAAAGGCGGCAGGGTGTTGTGATAACCACACAATCCCATCATATGCCGAGGTTATAGAAACAGATGAATTCTACATATGAAAGTAAATTGTGTCATAAAACAAGTGAGACTAAAATGTGTAACCTCACAATAGTTTAATACAAAACTATTTTTAATTGCTATGCTATGGCTGAGGCAGTCCCTGGATAATCTAATTTTGTTGCTAGTATTAATATTGTTTTAAATTTAGAAGAATATCTCCATAATTGCTTAGTAAACGTTTCAATTATATTGATGTCTATCTATATGTTTCATGTTTTAAAATACATTTTTAAATATTTTGGAAGATGGATGTAATATTAGATTGAGAATTAAAAATAAAACTGTCATTATAAGGTTTTGATAATCTATGGTTTGATAAGTCACATGAAAAGTCTCACTTTTTCATTTCAAATATAGCCTCAGTTATGCTAAATCCCTACATAATTGTTTTTGCATTTTGGAGTAATACATAGCAACAAGACTAGTGTTGTGATACATTTAATCAAGCAATGGGTTGTGTGTACTTGTCAGGCAATCACAATAAAATTCATAATTGAAATCATAGCACATGTTGAAAAATCCATTAATATTTAATATACTTCACTACATGGAAGAAAGTAATCCATTAGTAAACTTTTTATGATCTCATATTATAAATTAAAAAAAAAATAAGCAAACAGTTCAGTGAAATAAGCCAATGTATTCACCTGCAGACTCTCTCTCTGTCATGGGCAATCTGTGCCATCTTCTCATTAAATTCATTTTCACAAACCTCCACTGCCGGACATACAGCACAGTAGACATGTTCATTCACTGGAGGAGAAAATATTGAAAACAAATCTTTAAAACACCGAATATTAAAATAAGTCAGTCCCAATAAAATATCTTTAGAAAACAATAATAACCAAGGGATGATTGATGGGATAGGTTGCACTTACTACAATCTTTGGCATTTAAAGCATTATCATCAAAAGTGGCTATTAACACAATCTCATAAAAATGAAAGAGACACTTATGAGATAACAAGATATGACAGCTTATGAAGACATAACACTAAATGAATTAATGAAATGCATTATTAATGTGAATGAATTGTTTATAAGGATATATTTACTAAAAAATAAAACAAATCATTATATTATATTAAAGAAATAAATGTTTACAGTATACAGTTACAAATGTCAGAGTAGCATTAATTTTTAAAAATCTCAATCATTTGTCTTTTTCTTTGATAACATCCTCCAAAAAAACTATGTGATATAAATTAAAATATAATTTAAAATTAATTTATTTAAAAATAAATCCCATTACTTCATTAATCAAAAATGTTTAGCATTTATCTTGTCAGTCATATAACCATGAGGGGGCTTTGAATGGTCAAGTGTTGTAGAGCAATTGACTGTCCATCTAAGGGTTTCAGGTTTGATCCTCAGTGAGAACCAAGGGAATTATTCTAGGTCCTAGTGAAAGTTAGTTGAATGTACCCCAAGTCCACCCAGCTTTAAATGGGTACCTGAGTTAATTTGCAGAAGCAAAGTTGATTGGGCATTGTGCTAGTCACACAATACCTTTATATGTAGTGGCTACAGAAACAGATAAATTCTACACTTCATCTGCCTTGATATTCCTTAAGGGCAAAGGGAACTTTACTTATAACCATGAGGAGAGGGGGGTACAGATGGTACATCTAAAGGACCCACAAGTCTCAGTGCATTCACCAACTTTTAAATATATTACAAACCAAATAATTTAAGTCACTATTTAATTCAAAATAGGGATGGGTAGGTCAGTAAGTGTAGAGTGCTCAGCTGTCAACCAAGGGGTCCTGGATTCAAATCTCAGTATTTTTTTTAGGTACTGGTGAAAGTTTCCATGTCCACCCAGCTTTGAATGGGTACCTGACATGTAAAAGCAACAGGGCGTTGTGCTAGCTATAAAATCCCTCAATATGCAGTGGCTACTAAAACAAATTAATTCTACACTTCATCTGCCTTAAGGAGCCCTAAGAAACTTAACTGAACTTTTTATTTTAATTCGCAAGAGCATATAGATGACATGGTGAGATTCAAGGTACAAAGAATAAAATTTTAAAAGCAAGTGCATCCTTTTTTTGAATGTACAACTAGACCTTGGTTTATAGCATAACTTCCATAGATAGACTAATAACAATTTCACCAAAAAGGGCCAGAACAATTTTCCTAAAACCGGACCCACAATTTTATCAGCTATAACTCATTCAGTTTTTAATAGTATTTTTTTTCACACATTTTTTCCAGAAATCAATGGGTTTTTTTTTAGAAAGTATAAAAAGACACTAAGAGTTAATACTTAAGTATTAATATTTGTGTCATGTTATAATTACAAATCAATTGTATCTAACGATATTATTCTTTAAAAAAAACCCACCTCAATTATTGAGAATTTTAATATATATCACTTTTCAATACTTTTAAAGCAAATGAATATTTTTTTCATTCAGATTCTGTTAATAGACATAATGTTTTACTATTGACTATGTTTAAATGGAAAAAGTCCCAGGATAAATGAAAGGGCCCAGTGCATTAAATGGCGGGTTTTCAATACATAGTTGAATGACTTTTAATACAGCGTGTCAGGAAACTGTGAGTAGGTGAGAATGGTCTGGGGTTGGTTAGCACGTTTGAATGGAATTGCGAGGGTTTGAACGTCAAGTCATCAATGTTGAGGGACACCAGAACTAAATCAGTTCCATATAAAATACAATGTCATTATACCAGTGTCATATAATAGTTTTTATGAAAATATCTAAACAAACGAATCATAGATTATTTATACATGTTACACTAATGATGACTAATGTCAAAAAAAAGCTTGCAACTTGGACTAGGTAAACCCAAAAAGGCAACTACATTTTAAATTAACGCACTTGTTGGAAGACCCGAAGTGACCATTATATTAGGGTATATGGAACTGACATATATAAATTATATTAGGGTATAAGGAACATGACATATATAAATTTTTTTTTTTTCAGAATTTTTTTATTCAGGATTAGGGTTAGGGATAGAGATAGATATCAATTTGCGCGAAAATCCCCGGAAACAGAAAAAAAAAACTTGTGGTCGACCGTACAAATGCTAGTAGTCGACCCGAGGTTCGGGTCGAGTAACAAGTGCCTTAAATTAATTACACTAAAATTATAGGCCTACTATTTCTCCTTTCAGTGAGTTACAGTGTTAAAATGAAGTTTAATTTAAATAATGGCTGTAACATAATCATAATGCGCTAACTAACATTAACATACTGTCATTAACATACCAATTGAAAGTAAAATAAGAACTGACGACACTAAGGAAGATTTCATTTTGTCTCTCAACGTCACCATTACATTACGGATTTACGGTGTAGTTTATGGACACAGATGCTCAATGTATATTAAGTCAATATATTTTGCTGTAAAAAAAAACCCGCAAAAATTTCGAGAGAAAGAAATCTAAAGGTACAGGAAAATTGTGTTAGTATACTAAAATCTCCAATGTTTTCGTTTACACAAAGCTACCCGTACATCCGGGTATCGTTTTGCTAACTCCGCTAACTCTAACCGGAACAATGAAAACCCAACGTGATCTAAAATTCGAATCTCCTTTGACCACCATACTATGACCATACTACTACTATGAATATGTAAAAGAAATGTAATAATGAATTGCGAATTTTTTTAAATATTAATTTTAATTCATTAATGTGTAATGCATTTACTACAACCGTTCTTGTTTGTTTGTTTTTTTTTGGTTGGAACTTGGAAGAGGGGGTGGAGGAGTGGGGCTTAGGCAGAGACTTTCTCTGACTTTCAGGGACGAGGCGTGAATGATTATGTTAACTATATTCAATACACACAAGACAATTTTATAGCTATATAATGGTCCTGTGTGCATTGAATACAGTTAGCATATTCATTCATAATAAAACGATTACAAGTTTAAATATATATATATATATATATATATATATATATATATATATATATATATATATAATATATATATATATATATATATATATATGATTTATTTATATAAATTGTATATGTTGTTAGTCCAATACTTTATACAAATATATAGATCTTTGTTCGTTTGTGCTTTGTATATAGCTATAATAACAGCAATCAATTTATTTCTCTCAGAGTTAGACCGGCAACACTCACGCCTCGCCCCTGGGGGGGGGGGGCATAATAATTACCATTTTTGGAAGCTTGTATGCAGGGAAGACTCGGGCAGAGTGACCTTAGTAGTATGCGGGGTTTAGGTCGATATAATTTTCGGGTCTCTGCCGTGTGTCATATTTGGGGTCTAAAAACATGTTTAGTTTTTCTACTTTTAGGTAACAATAAATCTCTGTATTTGGATGGAATATGTACTTCGATTCAAAGTTCCGCCATGGTCAGAAGCGACTGACCCACTCATTTACATAAGCTACGCTTGGGGCTTCCTGATTCGACAGAGGAAATGTCTCTGGCCACTTTCTAAAATAGACAATAACCACCCACATGAACCGGTTTCATTATTTTGTTTATGGGAACGGTCCAGCAATGTCAATCCTATCTGCTGCATTGTCCCATGTGGTTTGCTCCTTGGGCCCTTAATTGCTGCACACCAGCTACACCCCTACAACAGTCCTCCACATCTTTCCGATATTGGAACTCATAGAACCTCTGGCACACTTTCTCTAGCGTTTTATTGTACTCCCTGACGACCAGTGGCGCAACCCGCGGGGGGGCGGGCGCAGGGGGGCTCAAGCCCAGTGGCGCCGAGAGCCAACATGGGCGCCAGGGCAGGACTTCATTGCGGGCTTCTTAATAGACAATAAGTCGTGAAAAAATTGACATGGTCGGGGCGGCCGGGCCCCATGGCAATGACCCCCCTGCCCCCCTCTCGGCGTGCCTTCTCAAGCCCTCCTCAGGCCAAATCGGAGGGACATCAATACATAATTAAAGTTACAAAAAAGACTGTCAAACTCATAATAATAATAATCTGTTTTATCGTTAAATCTTTATTAATTATAATTTTTAGTTTTGATTCGAAAAGTTTTTAAAAAATTTCGACTGCGGCTGGTTTTTGTCTTTTTTCAAAATGTGAGCCCCCCCCCCCCCCCCCCAGCATTTTATCTGACGACAACCTGTAGTACCATTGTGCAACTCTTTCAACACTTCGGCAACCCTTTACTTCGGAAAGTCGATGCCATCAGCAGATTCCAATACTTTTTTGATGGTCCACTGGTCAATTATCAAGGAGTTCCAATGAGCCCAATATCATAATGTGCCTTTGTATGCTTCAGTGCTGGATAATCTTTTCTCAGAAATAGTTACTGTCGATGCAAATAATTGTGATTTTGTTTTATTGCATCAACCACTGCCAGCAGTTATTCTACGATTTTGACAGAGTTCATCTGTATCAGGAATTGATATGACATTCTCATTGCCGTCGATCCTCTGGGACGAAACAGCATCCTATCATATCTTGCTTGCGTCGGTGCCGAGTATGAATGATGCCAGGAACTTGGTAAGAAGCACCGGGAAAGAACCATGTGCCTTCTTCGTCTCTTAAAGGATTTTTGACATTCTACTCTCAAAGCTCTATGGCGACATAGGAAACGTTCGGTACAAACCGGTGAAAGAATGTGTCGAGTCGCAAGAAACCTTTTTGTTCATGCAAATTAATTAGTTCTGACCAACTCTTAACGGGTTCGGCCGTTTCGACCATGTCAGGGTCGGTACTTATGACGTCTTCAGAGACAATATGGTCTAAATATTTTACTTCCCTTTTAAAAGATTTATATGAACTGGTGTTAATCTCAACACTCTGAATACGTTGAAACACTTCTATTAAGTTTGTAAGATGTTCATCAAATGGCTTTCCAGTTACGACAATATCTTCGAGGCATATCTTGTAGTGGAGACCTTATAAGATGTCTTCCATTAGCCGTTCAAAAGTCGCTGGCGAGTAGCATAAGCCAAATGTCATAACAATAAACTGCCAGATACCATTGCCTGCCGAAAAGGCAATCTTTTCTTTATCCTTTGGGTGTGTAACCCAACCTGCCAGTATCCTCTTATCAAATCAAGAGTGGGGAGTATCTTTGAGTATACAGTGTTCGATAAGGGGTACTGGATAGCTGTCCTTGAGTTTAACCTTATTCATTGCTCTGTAATCTACACACTATCTGAATAACCCAACCCTTCTTTTTTTACGAGTACTACGGGTGAACTGAACTAAAGACTGCTCGACTACTTGTCTATCCATCTAGCCCAGCATGTCAGATACATCGTTGATTTGCCAGTAATAGACGGCGTGGCACCTGCCGCATTGGCTTAGCACTTCCAGTGGTGAATGAATGCTGAACCAAGTCTGCCCAAGTCTGAGGCTGGATAGGGCAACCCTACGTAAACCAGCAATCAGTGACACAAGGCAGAGACTTGGATAGAATCCCTAAGATGAAGAGAGGACGCAATAAGTTTTTAAAAGTCCATCAAGTCCACCCAGCTTTAAATGGGTACCTGGTTAAGTTGGAGAAGTAAAAGCAGCTGGGCGTTGTACTAACCACACAATTCCTTCATATGCAGAGGTTATAGAAACAGATGAATTCTACACTTCAACTGCCCCGATGGTCCAGTAAGGGCTTATAACATTTGTTTACCCTGCCAGTGGTGACGGGCAATGATGATGATGGTATTGTAACGACGGAATGTCATATGACTGCATAAAGTCTAGCCCCAAAATGTATTTGTCAATAATGTCAGCCAACAAGAAAAGATTCATTCCCCAGTTGAAACCCAAATGTCCTAATAATGCCATTACCTCGCCACTTGCAGGTCTTCATATCAACGATTGTCTTCATATTCATCTAACTATTATTTATATGTCTTTGATCACATCGTGCCGCATTTTTATATCGAATGTTGGTGCTACATTATACAAGAGGAACCCATTGACATAAAGGTTTGAATTTTTCCAAAGGGTTGCATCAGGAATGACAACATTAGAAACTTTGTCATGGCGTTTTGCCAGCTTTTGCCCCGCGAAGCTGGCAGTCGTAAGTTTACCTGGTAGGGCTCCACGACTTTTCGACCCTGGACAGTTTATCCCGCCATTTCGACCCCGCGAAGTTTCGATCCCGCGACTCTTCGACCCCGGGACAGTTCGACCCCAACTATTCGATCCCGTCAACTGATAAAAATAATATTCGAGTTATTATTTCTTTCTTTTAAATATTTTATTAACTTGTTCAACATGTGTTTAATTGTTAAAGATATGTGTATGCTTTGTATAAATGCGTGTTTTAATTGTTTCAAGTTTTTTGTTTTATTTGTATAAAATGTGTGTTTTATTCTTTGAGATGTCTTAGCAATGGACACAAGTTGTGTGATTATGTGTCGTAATTTTTACAAATCTCCCCCCAACCCCCCTTTTTTTATATTATAACCCAGCTCTGATAAGCGAAGACGCAAATGTAGTAAGTGTTGCCGGACATGTATAATACAGGTACAATCAAAATGTACAGATAAGTCAGCAGGTAAACGTTATACCACCCAGTGCAAGGGCGTATTCAAGGGGGCAGGGGGGCATCCACAAGTATAACTTGTTACATTATTATATTTTTCAAAAGAATAAAATAGAGTATAAATTATAAATTGCAACGATACAGCAATAATATTGTAATTTTAAACTATTTATTCTGGAACAGACATTTTAAACGTTTTGGTATTTGTCCAAAATCGATTGATAAAATTTTCTTTAATTTTTTCCTTGTTTTGAGATATTCTTTTTCTGCGGATACTCATCACACAAAGACCAGATAAACGATCATCACCACGTTTTTACTGGTCTTAGAGTGCTAAATGTTTGTACTGTCAGTACATCTTAATGCACTGACTGTAATTTTTGGGTCACAGCTTCTAGGTTTGATGAATATTTTTGTATAATAACTAATCAAACAACAAATGTACCCTAACCCTAGCCTCTTAAGCACAAAGTAACCGATGTGCAACTTGCTTACTTTTTCCAGATTGTTCTAAATATTCCAGTTGTTAACAGTTTCTGTCACATTTTCAGCGAAATTCCGCAAGCTTTTATATTTATGTGTTCATCTAGTTTCACATAGCAAAGGAACATTTGGAGTTTAGTTTTCTTCGCTGATCAATTTCTCAGAAAAACATTATAATTGACTTAATTTTTCCTATTGTGTTTCATACAGTTTTCACACTATTTAAATAGTTCACGACAAGATTTAATTTATGTGAACTGCAATGTACAAATGCTGCTTTTTGGGTCTTTTTTTCGAATTATTGCTTGGACCATGGGCGTATTCAAGGGGCGGGGGTGGCATTTGATCCCCCCCCCCTACATTTTAAAAAATGTCATAAAGTTGTTACAATAAAACTGAACTAAATTTCATGAAAGTTTATTACAATAAAGTATAATAACTAAACAAACAACAAATGTACCCAGGCACGCCGAGAGGGGGAGGCAGGGGGATCATTGCCAGGGGGCCCGCATCTGTAAGAGGGCCCGGCCGCCCCGACCATGTCAATTTTTTCACGACTTATTGTTTATTAAGGGGCCCGCAATGATGTCCTGCCCTGTGGCCCGTGTTGGCTCTCGGCGCCACTGAATGTACCCCAAACCTAACCTCTAACAGCAGAAATTAACTAATGTGCAACTTGCTTGCTTTTTCCAGATTGTTCTAAATATTCCAGTTGTTTTTTTTTTCGAATTATTGCTTGGACTGCTCCTTCTTTACTTGCCATTGTAGAACATCCGTCTTATCCTTGACTAACAAAATTTGTCATATCTAATCAGGCCCGTAGCGTGCGGTGGGGGCATGGGAGCCTGCCCCCCCCCTGCAATTTGCCTGACCCCTTTGCTTGTTTGCTCTACTTAGTAAAATTTATTTCCTGCCCCCCCCCCCGCTATAGCTTGGCCCCTGCTGTAGAATTTTCACGCTACGGGGCTGTATCTAATCCAAATTCTAATGAATTTGTAATTATGGTGTTCTTTGACAAATCTAACACCAAATGACATCTGCTCAATGCCTAAAATTATATTGTCTCGTCGGCAAGTATGAAAATTGCAACTGAATTATTTGCTTCACGTACAATGTCTTCAAGCAAGAGAGACCCACACATTTCGATCATAGTGTTTTGTGTAGTTTCCGACAGGCCAACCGACAGAAATTTCGGGCCCATGGGCAGTGCTGTCACGGGCCTCTCGTGCTGATAATAATATTTTCAAAAGTTGATTGGCAAGCTCAGTCCGGGCCCCTAAAACTCGCCGGGCCCCTGGTCATTTCCCTCTGCCCCCCCTCGTCGGCACTGGTTGCCGAGATATACTTAGCACTACAAGAACAAATTGACAAATGATTACCTAGAACTTCATCTCCAGATTCAACACGAATCTCTAACAGGTCGTAAAAAATACCAGAATGTGATTCTTTTCCACGAAGTGCCAAATCATGCATGCCGCAAAAAAAAAAAAAAAAGATTTTAGAAATGGAGGGACCCAGTTTGTTGCAATTTTCTAGAATTTGTCTTCTAAATGATGAGTTCAGCTGCTCATCTACAGAAACTGCTTTGGCTACCAATAGTGCAACAAAATAGCTTGAATCCTTTGCATGTGGGTACGTGCATCTTCGTTGAAATCTTTTAATTTTGTGCATGGTTTGATAACAAATGCTCCATTAACTACTGGAAATATATTTTGCGAAAACAACACGCACAATTTGCAAAAGCCACCTTTTAACATTTGCAAGTATACAACCCACGATGAATAGTTTGATAACCAAGCATATCTAAAGCCTCTGTTTCCACTAATGTCAGCTCTAAAAATCATATTTTTATCAGGGGTCGAACAATCAAGGATCAGCAGCAATTTCAACTCATTTGAAAGGTCGTATGTCAAGACATACCTTCCAATATCCAATTTAGGAAATGAAGAAGTGACAGCGACAATCAAATAAGAAATAGTTTCTTCAGTTGTGTCTGGCTGTATACTGTTGTCCTCAATGCATGTGATAATTCAGATACTGCAAACGCCCTAAAATCTTCTAACAACGGCTTTTCGGAATCCCGCGATTGCTCTACTTTTCGTTTTATTGAGCATGTACATTTATTTTCCGATATCCATCTTTTCATATTAATTTAGTATAAATTTAAAAATTCACTCAGTGGCAGACGATTATAAACTAACAAGAGTTTCCAGATTATAAAAAAAACCTGAATGCCAAAAACATTTTCGAAGGACTAATCAAGCTACAGAAGGTCGAATTAAACAAAACAAGCAATTTAAGTCTTTTCCGTTTCGGACAAAGGACATTTTGGAGCATTTTCGGTTACGCCGGACGAAATCCGTATTTTTTTTCCGGGTGACAGCCATAGATTTTGCTGAATTTTGATAAATAGAGAGGGAAGTAATCATGTTGAATAACTGTTACAAAAATAAATAATGATTACGCTCCTTTGATTAGCTTTTATTATTTATATTTAAAATATAAGCAAAAACGGTACTTAAAACGCCCTCTTTTTCGGCCCTCAGAGGTCAGATCGCCGCGAAATGGACTTTAGATGTACACTTGGCAGGCCAAGACCTACAAAATGATATATACATCATGGGTCTAGAACTTATGGTTGCTTAGATATAGGGCGCTCCTTTGTTAATATAGCTTATATAGTAAAAAACGGTACTTAATACGCCCCCTTTTTCGGCCCTCAGAGGTCAGATCGCGAAATGGACCAAAGACATTTCTTGGCAGGCCAAGACCTACAAAATGATATATACATCATGGGTCTAGGACTTATGGTTGTTGAGATCTAGGGTGATGACAGACAGACAGACAGACAGACAAAACGGGGACAATAGAAAAATCGACCAAACTGAGGATTGCGCATACTGTAAAAATATATTTTCTGATGTGAGAATATTGTTCTTAACAAACAGAATTTGCAAAACCAACTTGTTTATTTTTACCAGATTAAACATTATGGTAGGGTCGATGTATGAAACTAACTCATGAGATAGTCTAGAAAGAGACTTTCTGAAGTCTGAAGTCGTTAACATTTGTATTCAAACTTAAAGAAAACAACAAAGACAACATAAAATGTGAGATTAAACAAGCAATTAAGCCTGTTCCGTTCTGGACACAGGACGTGTTAGCGCATTTTCGTGTTATGTATCAGTACGTTTGTTAGCTTTCAGTAAATATTTGTAAATTTTGGAAATGTTTATAAATTCAATCGTGTAATGCATATATCTGTAAAAAAAATATTATAAAGACGTTTCTTTATATTTGAAAAATAATTATTTTCTCTTAAATCTAACTACAAGTGGTTTGTGGTTACTGAAATAGGACTCATAATTGAAAACATTCAAAATTGTAGTCATTTAATCGTCCGAAAACTCCGTCAATTGTTGCATAGCTCTGATACTTTCAATTAAACTCAGAACACAAGCTTACTATTTCATTTGATGAGTTTCTTAATAAATCTTGGTGAAACTACGTGCTGCAGTATTTCGCACCAAATGAATGGGTTATTGAACGTACAAGGAAGGTGTAGAATGGGGCCATATATATAATATATAAGCCCCTTAGGAGCCTTGAAGCACGGCCCTCAGAGGTCCTATCGCGAAATGAACTTTTGATGTACATATGGCAGGCCAAGACCTACAGAATGATATTTACATCATGGGTCTAGGACTTATGGTTGCTGAGATATAGGGCACTCCTTTATTAATATAGCTTATATAGTAAAATACTTTATAAGGCCCCTTTTACGGCCCTCAGATGTCAGGTCGCGAAATGGAAAAAAGTCATTTCTTGGCAGGCCAAGACCTACAAAATGATATATACATCATGGGTCTAGGACTTATGGTTGTTGAGATCTAGGGTGATGACAGACAGACAGACAAAACGGGGACAATAGAGCTTTTTTTTTTTTGAAAATGCTCTAAAAATCCTGATCTTAAAAAAAAGACATTAAAATATATCTAACCAATAAAGAGAAAATTAAGTCTGGCAGTTCAACAATCAAGGCATCCAAAGAATGAACTTTTGCTGCACACATGGCAGGCCAAGGCCTACAAAATGATATATACATCATGGGTCTAGGACTTATGGTTGTTGAGATCTAGGGTGATGACGGACAGACAGACAGACAGACAGACAGACAAAACGGGGACAATAGAGCATTTTTTTTTCGAAAATGCTCTAAAAAAATTAAAATCGGAACATGCTTATGCTTGTAGTTAAAATGTGTGAATTTTCAAATATATTTATTTATGTCAAAATAAATAATTAAAGTTATACTTAACTTGGATTTAATTGAAAAATAAACATGTATGGCATCCTCAGTTAAAATAAAAAACGTGTTTTTTTTTGCCCTTCCCCCCATGGAAAAATTTTTGCCCCCCCCCCCCCGGAAAAATTCCTAGCGACGCCCATGTCCCAGTGGTGTATTGGGAGCAGGCCCGTAGCCAGGTCAAAGTAAGCAGGGGGGCACCAATACCCAGCAAGGGGGTACTTTCTCATTTTAATTACTTTTTCTTTATTTTTTTCTCTTTTTCTTCTTTTTAAACGGGGAGGGGGGCACTCCACACCTAGCGGGGGGCACGGCCCCCCTGTGCCCCCCTTGGCTACGGGGCTGATTGGGAGAGGAACGCGGGGGAACGACGTTCCTTTACCTTTTTTTCAGAACCAGAACTTTTTCATGTCCCGACAACTCCGGCTTTTTTTTGCTTCCACTATGCGTTCCCTTACTGCTTATTTTAACAATACATCACTGCATCCACCTTGGATATTATAGTCACTTATGTGACAACTTATGTCATTTATGCCAGTGGCCATGGGCGTATTCAAGGGGGGGGGAGGCAAGGGGACATTTGCCCCCCCCCCCCCAATTTGTAAAAATGTCAGAAAGTTGTTACAATAAAACTGAACTAAATTTCCCGAAAGTTTATTACATTAAAGTATAATAACTAAACAAACAACAAATGTACCCCAAACCTAACCCCTAATAGCAGAAAGGAACTAATGTGCAACTTGCTTGCTTTTTCCAAAATTTTTAACAATTTCTGTCATATTTTCAGCGAAAATCCGCAACCTTTTATATTTATGTGTCCATCTAGTTTCACATAACAAAGGAACATTTGAAGTTAGTTTTCTTCGCTGATTAATTTCTCAGAAAAAAAATATAATTGACTTAAGTTTTCCTTTTGTGTTTCGTACAGCATTCACATTATTTAAATCGTTCATGACAAAATTTAATTTATGTGAACTGCAATGCACAATTGCTGCTTTTGGGTCTTTTTTTTTTCGAATTATTTCACTGACTGCTCCTTCTTTACTTGACCAACAATCTGGTGCAAGGCCGTACCCAGGATTTTGTTGGGGGGGGGGGGGGCTGTGCGGCTTGGGGGGGGGCTGTTCGCAGAGTTTTATATAAGAATAAGTGGAACACAATGATAAAGAAGTATATTTTATAGTAACATTTGATTTTGGTGGAAATGTACTTCATTGACATCCTGTTGCCTGGTGTGGTGGTCTGTTCTGAAGCCATTCTTTGATGCTTCTTTGCTGGGCTTCAATATCCCTATACACCTTACACACACACACACACAGAGATATGCGACATATAATCCTCTCTTTATGGACATAGGGCTACTGCGAATGCCGCCTCTGAAAATGTTATTTGAGTTATCATTAATATGTCTATTTGTATTACTTCCATCTAAAACCTTTATTAATTCTTTTCATCTTAAGTGCTAATTTTAGCACCTCAGAGATGCGTATTTTTTCCGCTGATGTGTATGCACTGCATTAGACTATAAAGTGCATTCTGATTTGCTGCATTTTTCATATTACTTGTACTTTTTCACCCGTTTAGGCTATTGAGATCTTAATTATTTATAACATACAGCCATACGCCTTTTTGTCTAGTAATGCTTTATTTTAGTTTAGTTTGTCAGTGTTTTAAGTACAAGATAAAATCATAATTAATTGATGTTACAAAAACTAAAACCGATAAAAACATACTGAAATATGGTTAGGTATTTGTTAAAAAATAAACGTTTCTGCTGCTTGGAAATATGTCGTCATCAAACTATGTGTACTTTCGAACAAGTCTGTTCCAAGCGTTGTCTCCCTTGCTTTTTTGTTGGATGAAAAAATGGCGACATTTATTTTGAACTCTGTCAATTCACGGAAAGAAAACGTATATTAAATAGGGATCGCTGATAAAAACATAGTATGTAAATACATTACACTTATTTAATGCCGCGTATTTTAATCTGCATACTAATTTCATTATTTTGATTGTTCTATAGCAAGTATTTTTCATGTAAAAACTTTCGCCGTTCCAGCAAGCTGCAAGGCATTTTTTTTTTACTTGTAAAAAATATTTAAAAAAAAATTGAAGAGAGACTTACATTAGTTAATATATTGTATTAATTTCAAAAAATTAAATTTCAAGATTTTTGCATGGATCTACTTGTCATGCACAACATAGGGTCCTAGTCTGTTTTTATGCCCAAATTTGTGAAAAGGATATTCTCTAATGTTCACATTAATTAGACTTACTTAGAGTCTTAGACAGGATAGCCTTTATTCTATATCAAATTGAAAATCAAAACTACAGACCACAATGGCTCAATGAGTAAGAATGTATTAACTTATTGGAGGGTTTATGTTGATCAGTGGTTCTCAAAGTATAGGACTAAGGATTTAATTTTTTTCTTGGCAAAATTTGCTTAAACTATAGAATTTTAGTTCATATTCCAAATAGTTTGGGTCTTTGAATTCAGATTTTATTCAAAGGAGAAAATTGTCATAGAGCATGTTTTTTTGATTGGATTAAGCTCATATTCCAAAATTATATTGTACAAACTATCAAAAATCTTGCTTAAAATACTGCTATATATTTCATCTTTTTTTTTAACTTCTTAAACACAATATTTGTGACTTATAGTGAAATGTTTCTTACTTAGAAATTTCATTTAAAAATTATATGGTCTTATCAAATTTTTATTATATATTTGCTATGTACGTTTAATATTAGATTCTTTTATTTTGGATGACTTCCATGTAGCCAGTATTACCTACAGAGAATATTATTGATGTTAGTTCGGGACTTCTACTTTTTATTTTTGATAGTTTTTTATTTGAGTATAGATGTAATCCTTTTATCACAATCACTTGAGTGTGCATCTATTGACTTTGCAAGCCTTAATAACTATACAGTTAATCTGTATTAAGATTTATAACACCAATTTAATTTATTTTCTTACACTGTCTATATTTTATTTATTGACAAGTAAACATGATAATGATGACTACTACGGATATAATTATTTTTTTTTAAAAGTAGTAACTAGCAATTGTCTTAAAACAATGCTATTGAATAGATAACAGAAACATTTCACTTTGTTTTGTTTTTTTCTTAAGTATCCTAATGCAAATCAGGGGATATGTCTGGTCGTAACTCCCATATTGATTTTAAAGTCTCTTAAAAACATTATTAAGTTGCTGGTTTTTATTATTTCATGTATATGTATTTTTTTGTTTTCAGATTAACATGAGCACTTAAGTTCCTGTTTTTAAACAACATCATGTCTACAATTTCTAATTCAGGATTTTTAAATGGTGCTTTAAATGGTCAGCAGTTAATATCATCTGCAGCTGATGGCATTTGCTTAGAGCCAAATAGCAATATAGAAAACCCGTCCAAACTTGCACATTGTAACTTTCATAATCCTACAAATAATGGTGATTCTGTACAGTTTGATGAGCATGGATACCCTATTGTCAGCATGGAAAATGTAGAGGCTTTCAAACAAGAATCAGTAGAAGAGGACTCACCTGTTATTGATATTATAATAAACAATGTAGTTTCCACATTCTCTACTCGTTGCTACCTCAATTTAAAGAAAATAGCCATGGAAGGTGCACATGTAGAATACAGACGAGAAAATGGGGTAAGAATACAAATTTTCAAACATGACAATATGTAAAGACAATTTTCTTTAGACATACCAATGTTTATTCTTCATCAAACCTAGGCAAGATAACTTAAATGTTTTGCAAAGATTTCAAAGGTTTTACCTTTCTGTTGTTGACTTTGCCAGGTTTAGTATGTTTATATATTTTTAATAAAATATGGCTGCATAATTTTTTGCTAGAAGTTTAAAAATTCTTAAAAATGAAATTAATTTTGTTGTCTTAGAAAATTATTTTTCGGTTTGACAGTAAAGGATAACATTTTATTTTTATCCTATCTCATTTGAAATAAATCAAATTTTTATCTATTATGCACTGTAGAGACTAAAATAATTATATAATCAAAAATGATCTGAAAATATTTTTTTTTTGGTGTTAACAGTTTAAAAATATGTTAGTAAACTATTTTTCTGCAAATTTTTCAAGTTAGTTGATTCTGTTGTACGATTAGGACCAAATTGATGAAATTTCATGTATATTTGGAGAAATAATCTGAAGAAACAGGTTTAAATTAACATAACAGTGATATATCCGTTAAATGCATTTTAATTTGCATTTTTAAGGAAAATAGTTAGCCAGTATGGTGATGTCACTATGTAAAACTATATAAAAATAAGCAATTGAGTGATTTCACAATATTTTTTTTTTTCAGAATTCATTTATTAATAAATATGTTTATTATACTCTCTAAAGATTTATTACTCATTTCTTTGTTTGTAAATGCAATCAAGTTATATATGTACTGCTTTTTTACAATTATTTTTAAAAACTAACGACCTGTTATTTTGACAGAGTTATCTTTCTTAACTCTAGATTGGGGGAGTGATTTTAGTCACAGGGTTCAAGATATAAAGGGTTAAACCTGAATTTTAATATATTCATTCTATTAAGCACTCTTTAGTTATGCAGAGGATACTAATATAATATTTCGTTGCTTTAACAAGGCAAAAAAAATTGTGATTTGTGAACGAATCTATATTCACAGGCCTTTCTGTCTTATACTTTGACTAACAAAATAGTTGTTTTCTCCTTTGTACAGTTCCAACACAAGGGATTCATTTTTCATGTTGGATATTGCGTATGCTATAAAATTAAATCAGGACAGCAAAACTGTTCCATGGCTTGTTTTTACTGGATTCATTTTAGAATTTCATTCTGCTAACTCAGACTCTGTGGAATCATCATTAAATAGCATCTCAATTGAATTTAATAAATTAATTAGATTAAAATCAGAATATGTTTGCTATTAATTATTTACCATAAATGTTATGCTCAGTCCAGCCCATTGTATTTATCAGATTCATGACAATTCATAAATACTTAGTTTAAAAATGTTTCACTTTGTATTATTTCAAATTTAAAATCCTGAATACTGATTTGACATGTTTTTTTTTTATCATTACTAGATGTTAAATATGAAGTTAAGAAAACCTAATACAACAGCAACAATCTGGTCCTCTGGTAAAATAACATGTACTGGATCAACAAGGTACAGTTATTGATAGGAATTCCTTTTGTTTAAAATCATTTTAAGTTCATTTAATGGTTTAAAACACTTTTTTAACAATAATTTTACATGTATATCACAATTTGCAGTGAAGATGAGGCCAAATTTGCTGCTAGAAGAATTGCACGTCGACTTCAAAAACTTGGATTCAACATCAGATTCTCGTCCTTCAAAGTTGTTAATGTGCTAGGCACTTGTAGTTTACCGTTTGGCATAAAACTAAATCAGTTTTCTGAGGCTAACAGGGGCATTGCAAGGTGAACTTATGTTATTTAACTATTTTCTGATTATAAAAAAAACATCAGGCAATTGACACAAGATTAATTTTAATTCTTCCCTATCTCTCTAGTTATGAACCAGAACTTCATCCTGGTGTTACATATCAGATTAAAGATCCTAAAGCTACTTTAAAAATATTCTCCACTGGCAGTATTACTGTTACAGGTAAAATATTTACTAGCTTTTTTGTAATTATAGGAATGTAAATATTTTCAGATTTCTTTTTAAATTAGAATTAGTTTTGAAATGAGTTTATTCGTGGACAGGGTGAGGGTGAGATATGGGTAGGGGTGTCTTCATTAAAGGACACTTTGAAAAAAAAATGCAAGAAACACATGCAGAATGGGAGAGACTCGTAAACCAAATATTTCTTCATTGAAAATGTGTATTTAATGACAGCATTATAGTCAAACTACTGATGTCAAAATTGAATTAATCAGGAAGATGTACATGAAGAGTTTTTAAGCCAGACTAGCCTAACCCACATCTTGGGTTAGGCCAGTGTGGCTTAAAATGTGTCTTGTATAAATATCTACAAATATATAAAACATTTGGGCTTTGTGCCAGCCACACACCTTATTATGCTGTGGCTACAGAAACATTTCATCTTCCCTGATGGCCCCCATGGGCTAAAGTAGCTATTACTTAACTATAGGGAGTGTTTCAAGCCCTAGTCACCTATTCTATTATTGCTTAAAACACTTCATGTTAATTCAAGTGAGTTTTTTTTTTTCTGTTTTTATCAATTGCAAATTTAGTTTGCCTGATAAAATTGAGGTAATTTAGTGACTCAAACATTTTCTTATTTAATTTAACTAATATTAGTATATTTTGTTATAGCACCTAGTGTTGTGAATGTTCAGTTGGCCATAGAACATATTTATCCTCTTGTTAGTCAGTTTAAAATGGAATCAAGAAAAAAGGATGAAAAGGTAAATTTTGTTTTTCTTTTCCTTTTTTTTCTAGGCACCTTTGTAAAAGAAAAAATAAAAAATTTTACATCTTTTTATGGGCTTTTATTTCTCTAAAAAGTAAAACATAATTCCTTACATCATACAAATATTTTTTAGAAAAGTTTGAACACCTTTTGTATCTCTAGTACTTACAAAAGGATACATGTATAGCATCAAAATATTCTATACCATCTTTTCCAACTCTATTCATTGCTAAATTAAACAAGGTACAATGGGAAAAATCTATAATTTTTCTTCACTCATTATAAATAATCCATGATCGTTTAGTCAATATAATTTCTATAAATATTTGTATGATCTATGGAATTATGTTTTACTTATAAAAAGTAAAGCTGCTGTTCGATTAAAAAAATTGATAGAACTTATCGCATAATTTAAAATTGTATTGCTAATTAACACACATTTTAATTGATACAATATAATACATCTATTTGTATCCAAACTAGTTTATCATTATACATGTATTATATCATAACATTAGCATAATAAACAAGTCAGTTAAATTTACAAAAGAGTTATAATTTATTATAACAAATCTATTCATTAGCATATATGTATATTGAATTAGTTATTAGACTAGTTTATTGACATGTATGAAGTCAAGGGATGCAAGTTTTTTTTTAATCAACAACAATGCCAAACATATTTCTTTCCCGGATAGTAGGCTTTCAACTTAAGACACGGCTCAAACAATATCCCCTCCATCCCTGTAATATTTTGCAACACTTTGCCCTCACATAGGTCTTGCTTATCCTATCCTCCACTACTGTACCTGTCCCCTTCAATTCCCAACCCAAAAAAAAGACACATGGCTTTTCAATTTCATGTGCCTTTTCCTTCCTAAAAAAAATAGTATAGCTAGAAAGTAGACCCTCACTTATTATTAACATACTTTTTTCTAGATTTTTACCTCTTTTCCCACCCTGTCACAATTTTTACACACTTCGCAGCCTCTCTCCTCACAAAGTTACTTATAACACCCAACCACCATACCCCCTCAATCCCAAAAAAGTTGACATGAAGTTCAATCTCAATCAGATATTCATTAATTGTATCATTCAGTGTCAGAAAATAAATTATGAAATGACAATCCTATCGTTTCAAGGTCTTAGAGCTGCAATGATTTTATGTAAATGTGTGTTCTGTTTGTTGATTTTTTTCCCACAACTCTGAAATAGCAGCATTTGGGTAAAATTTAACGCATTTAGGTACTGCGTAAAAATTTAATTGCGTAACTTGTTTAACACATTAATCATGTGTTCATTGCAGCTCTAATTAAAAGCCCATTTTTAATAAAGTTTTTATTATTATCACTTCTTTAAAAATTTTGTTTTAAATTAGCAGTTGTTAATTTTTAGCTAAAAAGTTATAGTAAATACATTTGAGTGAAAATCTTGTTCTGTTGTCAGGACTGTTGAATAATTTGAGAAAAAATGCCACTATATCTGTAACACAAAATAGTTAATAACTAGTTCAAACTAAAAACATTCAAGAATGTCTTTGGGATATTGAAATTGGCAATCATTTAATGTTTAAATCTTAAACAGTTTCAGATTAGAATGAAGAGCTAGTTATCATAGAATCAGACGGATTTCATTTTATCAGCGTTATTTTTTCCTTGTATTTTACTACAGTCTATTTGTAATTGAGTAGTTGCGTAACAATAAAGTTCTTGAAATTTACCTAAATTGGTATCAATTGACCTATTTCAGATTTTAATGGCACAGGCAAAGTATCTAAGGAAAACAGATTATAAATTATGTGACTTTGACACAGAAGATGAAGAGCTGAGTGAGGATCTGGAAGACGATTCAAGTGACTATGACTAAATAATTTTGAGTAAATCTAGATCCTGTCTGAACTGAACAATTGAATTAAACATGAGTATTTATGAATTCTTGCAATTTTCTCCACTTCTCATCCAGTAAATCCATTAGATGTCATTCATATTTTTTTAACTACATGTATATTTAATATCAATGAACACTGTTAATGTTTATAAATTTCACTGATTGCATAGAATTCATTCATATTCAGTTTTGTATAGTTTATGTGGTCATGTTTTAACATCGTACAAATTTCACATTTTTTTGTACTTGGCACAAACACAAAATGGATAAAATCATAAAAGCTTGAAATATAAACAGCTGTTAGCATATACTATGTTATAAATGGTGTTTTGTCATTTAAATTTAATACTTTTAATAGATGTTCTAAGTAGTAGATGAAGTAAATTTAATTCTTAAAATGTTAGATACTGCTCTTGATATTTTACACAACTGTAGTGCAAATTTAGTTCTGTGTTATTCAATGTCATTCTTTTAAAATCATTGATAAAGCACTCAATGTTTTTATGTGCAATTAATGACAGATTCAATTAAACTGTTATGAAAGAATTTATATACTAAACTTGTATTGCTGATTTGAAATGAGCCAACAGATTATTAATTGTAAAAACTGCAGTAGAAACAGTAAAAGAAACTTTTTTCTCTCTCATTTTATTGCTATTTTTCAAAAGCATTAAATATGTAAGTAGTAGAGATTTATTACAAAATGAAATGTTCATGAGTCTTTGTCATACATGTATCTACTCCTATATTCATAAAACATTTTTTTAAAAGGGCCTATGATCAGGACCACTTGTAGACTTGTAATTAAAGGGCATTTTTTTAAAGCTTTTATAACCATTTTGTTGATAAGTTCTTCCAGTATATATTTTACCTCTGTTTTTTATGTCTAGCCTTGTCACATTACACTTTTTTTTTCTCACAAAATTAGAGAAAAAAATTGGGTTGTTTTCTTGTATTTAGTTCATTTGACACTGCTGCTGAATAGAGTAACCGTTGTAATGTGTAATTCGGTTATTAAAATTTATATTTATTTTGTTGATATTTCAGTTAATAATTTTTGTTTTAAGGACTATTTTAGTTCAACCTTCGTAAAATGTATTTATGTAGTTAGCAGTTTACTTTTCATGAAAGCATGAACATAATTTGTAATTTGGTTTAAATGAATGAATGTAGAGTTTTTCATCAATCATCCTTCAATTATGTATTTGGTGTTATATTTAAATAAAGATGTTTTTATACTGTATAAACAAATATTTTTAAATATCTTTTTTTCAATTAAACATTTACAAGTCAAACAAAATAAGGCAACAACTAAAATTTACATTTTAATCACATTTATTAGCAACGCTAATCTTCAGGTCGTTTAGGAGGTGGCCCACATGGCTGAAGCATTTTTTCCATTATGTTAAACCGCACTCTTGCTCTTGATTCATTTTCCACCAGACTCAAATGATTAAGCATGTCAAAGTGTCCAAGATATGAAGCATAAGTATCTCTGTGTTGATTGGTCAGCCATTCCCACTTGGTTGTATCAGCATGGCCAGTACCAATATATTTGGACTGTAGATGCTCAAGTTGACTGTGAATATTATAACGATCACCCATCTTCAGATGGCTAAATAAAATAGAATAAGAAAAAATTATAAAATTTTTACAAATAAATTTTGAAACTAGTTATATAATATAATCCCTATGTTCCATACTCTTTAAGAATTCATTTTGATTATTTGATAACCACAAAGTTACTAAATGCATTCTTGAAATATCACAATTGTAAAATCTAAGAGTGACAAAGTTCAACACTGAATTCAAGCTGTCACAATAAAATATATGGACTTATGATTTTAAGTATGTTATGGCTTTTTTAAAAGCAAAAAAACTTGATCATTGAGATTTATTTGTCTAAGACTCCCAAGATCTCACAATTAAGAAAAGTATAACAGTACATTCTATTATAGTTCACATTTCTTTGTGTGCAATCCTTATTTTTGCCAATATAAACCTGGCACAAAGACGGATTAGCACTTGAGCAAAAAACAATATGAACAATAATAGAGAAACTAAGAGATCATTGATTTTATTTTAATAACACTTGCATTTTATTAAACAAACAATACAAATAGATCTGGTCACAAAAAGAATCACACCAATTTTTACCAAAAAAAAAAAGCTATTACTTGAGTTCTAATTATTGAGGTTTTTTTTTTGTAAAATTGTGCTATTGGTTAACATACAAATAAATTTTTGTCAAAGAATTATAAGTATCATATTGAATTAAATTTATAATAATGATAAACCATATATATGAACTTTTTCAAAACTATGTTAAAGTAAACAAATTATTAATATTTTGCAACTAGAAAAAACGTAACACCTTGCGGATTTGTAAAAAAAATAAAATAAGATTATTTACAAAAATTAATTTATATTTCGATAAAAATTTGTTAATTTCTACATTAGAAATGTCTTATAGAAAAATAAAATGCTAAAATCTCTACTCAAAAAATTGTGCATTAGGTTAAGCAGGCCACGGTGCTGTTCACAAATGAGATAACATTTTGAGGGAGGAGGGGTCAGGTTTTTGTTATAATCCATTATAAGATGTGGCCATAGATTGTTATATAAAACAACTTTATTTTTATAATTTAAATACATAATAACAATTATTAAAGGGTAAATAATGATGTGATTAAATTCAATTAATGAAGGGGGACATGAATGCAAAAATATGGGAGTGACAACACAGGAAAGGAGCTAACAATGGGTACCCAAGCAGTTGAGAATGGGGAGCTCTTCTTAAACATCTTGTACCTTCAATGATCTTGTCTTAGGCAATAGTGTATTCAAGCACAAAGATATTCATTATCACATTTTCTAGAAAATGAAGATGCAGCCTCAGACCACCACTTAGTAGTAAAACTGAGGGCCTTCAATGACAAAGCAAGCAGATCTTACACTAAATTCAACACCTAAAGATTACAAGAAAAGGAAATTTGTGAGACCTTTTCGATTCCATTAAAAAGCACTAGACAGTTTCACAGAAACACCACTTGAGGAACACTGGAACTTTAAAAAATCTGGAAAGACACATGTCAAGAGAAAGAAAGCTAACAAAGAATGGTTATCAGAAAAAACATGGAAACTGACCTAACGGAAACAAAAACAACCAAACAGCACCAAAATAACTGCACAGATAAGCAAAAGTAATACATGCTCAGAGAGCAATACACCAGCCTCAATTAGAAGTGAAGAAAGAGTCCAGGAAGGACAAGAGACACAAGCGGCGGAAGCAGAGCTAGCTGCAGAGGAGAGATCTCAGCACCCTCCACAAAATAACCAGAGCCCTGTCCGCGAAATGTTTAAACCAAGAAAAAACAATTATTTAGACAGCAAAGGGTTGCCTCTCATAAAAGTACCTGAACAAAGGCAATGGATGGAATACTTTAAGGAACTCAACAGACCATCTGCAGTAAAAACCAGCAACAGTTAAATTAATGTTAACACAAATCCTCCTAATAAACAAGAAATTTACTAAGTACTAAAACTAGTAAAAGATAACTTGACCAGAAGCCATCATGACAGACATAGCAACAATAATGGAAATGTTGATACAACTCATACATAAAGTAAGGATCTCTGGGTCTCTGCAAGTATTGTAGAGGCATAATGATGCTATCGGTACCCAGCAAGATGCCATTGATAAGAAGACCAGAACAAGCTGGCTTTCAAAAAGACAGATCCTGCACTAATCAAATAGTAACATTAAGAATCATTTGAAGGTGTAACCTGCTAAGTTGTGCACAAAGGCAAGCTAACAGAAGATTTGAAATCAAAACTGGAGTATGCAACTACTTTCTCCTATGATCTTTTTAATGGTCATAGACTGGATCATGAGGCAGAAAACACAGACACTATACAATGGTCTATGACCTAGTGCTTAGAAGACCTAGACTTTGCAGATAAATAGTGTCTATTAGCCCAGAAGCAACAACATATGCGGCTAAAAACAAATAAACTAGCATAATAAGCTGCTACATCTTGGGTTAGGTTAGCATGGCTTAAAACACTTCTTGCATAAATATATATAAATACATGAAGCATTTGGGCATTGCACTAGGAACACAATTCATGATTGGCTATGGCTACAGAAACTTCATCTTCCCAGATGGCCCCTAAGGTCTAAAGGAATATTGCTTACTTCACTTTACTTAATGAAGCTTTTAGAGCCACAGTAGCCTAACTCACAATATGGGTTAGGCTAGTCTGGCTTAAAAGTTCACAGACCCCACAAGGGCCAAGTGTAGTCTTTTCTTTGGCCAAAAAAAAAAAAAAAAGTTTTAATAAGGAATATTGGAATTAAACTGGAATGCTGTTGTCTGATGACCTATTAATGAGACTTTCTTTACCCTTTACCTGATAGACACTGCTTAATGAAATTCTGGTGATATTTTTTTAAAGACAAAATGTGTCACACTCATAAAAAAACAACAACAATAAACAAAACCCCAATATGTACAGATGGCAACACTTTGTGAGGGCTTAATTTTTAAATAGCAATGACCTTTCTGTATGTTATATATTCTGACAGTGTTTGACTTAAAAGAAAAACTATTGATGCTGGATTTTAAAAAAGGATGGTATTTTTAAATGACCAACTCCGAAATTTTAGAAGGAATATCAATTTAAAAAATACTAAACCTTTTAAAAAAATAAATAGATATGGATTAAATAAAAAAACTTTTTTCTGGTCACATTTCTCTTTATATGAATTTTTTTTTTTCAATATTATTGTTTTTTTTTTTCCATATATAGCTAGTTTTACATTCAGAATGTGACATGATCTATTACGACATGCCAAATCCTTAATTCCTAAAGGCTGATCGCTTGCTAAGGTCACTTAACCGATAGACCGCTGTCAGTGGCAGATGCTACAAAAATAAAATCAACAAAACTACTGAAAAAATTTGCGAAGCAATGGTTTTTTAATTTTTAACTACCATTCTGCATTAATCTAATTGAATGAAACTTTAGTTTTTCACTATATTTGTTTTTATCCATACAGATTTATCACTTTTCTTTTTACCAATTATACCAGCTGCTGATATTACTACCAATTAAATCAGTAGCTCTAACAATGATGCACAGTAAAACCAGCTAGCAGAGATTTAAGCCTTTTCTTTAGTGCAGTTAATGTTTGATAATTAAAATAACTCCTCGTTAGATAGTAAAAGTAGCGCAGATACTGAATCAACCATAAGTAGACCCTCAACACCTCAATTGTCAGTCCTAAAATGGGACTCCTTAATATAAAAATAATTTAAAATACAAGTGACTACCACAGATCATCAGGAATAATAGACTGAGATGGACTCAGAAAAATAACATTACAATTACAAAGAAATAATTAGCATGATTGTTTTTGTTCCTAAATTTTTTCCAGTGTTGGCATTAACCCTTAAAGTGTGACTATCCAGTATCATGGCTTCATGTGTTATCTATGGAATTTTAGTTTGATGTCAGTCAGTAGTTTGCCAAAAAGATACTAATTTCCAGAAAAGTTATCCATTGCCAAAGTTAGTTATTTTATTGATTTGCGAAAGAATTACAATTTTTAAAATGAGTGATATAGGCTCACATGGCAATTATGATGAATAAAAATAATCTTATTTGATCAATTTTCCGTGGATTTAGTTTTAGTTATTTGACTTTTTATTTGCATATAAAAAAAATAATTGTCCTAACATAGAATTTAAGAACCATAACAGTATTAACACTATATACATTTAATAACGCAGTGGGCGAGTAGCTAGATTTCCGTCTAAATTGACCTCTTATTATTTATTTTCTGGTTCCATCAATTGCAAATGGGAAGTTCAACGAGAAAACATGGTAAGTATTTAATTATTAAATGTTATGTTTTACAGTAAGAATAATTAGTACAATGGCAAAGGCACTTTTCAATGGAACTTGGTATTTATTAGGGGTTGGGGATTTTAGTCCTGACATTTTTTTTTGTAGCTAATTTTTTTGTTAGATAAATTCTGGATTTTTGTGTATTAGGGAGAATATTTATTAAAGAGAATATTTTATGAGTGTTAGAGAGACAATTTACATTAATTATTAAAGGGTTTCTGGGGGGAGGGGGAAATAGATATTGCTAAAGCGCATATTTTTTGGGTTTCGTTTTTTAACTTTAGTAATTTGAATTAATTGTTTAGTTCCGACTTTATTAGGCTTGGATGGACCAGAAAAAAAAAGAATAATTGCAATCGCCATACGTTTGCACATCTTTAGTCTTAGACGGATCGTGAATAAAAAAAAAACATGGCATGTGTTCCATTTAGATGGAGAAGATTTACATATTATATAAAGAGTTTCTTGGGGGTATAGATACTGCTTTAATGCACATTTTTTTGTTTTTAAAATTTTGTAATTTGAATGAAATTGTTTAATTCAGACTTTAATAGGCTTGGACTAGGCTAGAAAAGAAAATAATTGTGCATGTGCACATCTATAAATGACACCCAAAAAAATATTACAGAATCCATCTAGACAGAACCCTAGCCACTGCGGTTTATCAATAAAAACTATCTTTCGCATTAAAGATCATTAAATAGCTATTAAATTATCTATTATTTGATACATAATACTCTGTTTGTGACTCATTTAAATAATTATAATAAAATACATTTTGTGAAACATCTATAAGTAGAATTATGGATGTTTCGGCGCTGAATGAGTTAGGACATAAATGATATTTAGAACGCAGTGACTACGGGTCTGACAAAAGGCATGTGCTCTAGAAGGACTTTATTTTTTTACGGCTGTAGATGCACGATTGTCGGACTCCGCTTCGGGGTCCGACAATAGATATTGCTCCTAGCCCTAACCCTATCCCTCCCTATTCCTGACTATAACCCTAGCCCCGAAAACAAAAGTTATCAATAAAATGCAGTCAGTCTGCCGCGCATGCGCACATCTATTTTCGGACCCCGGAAAAAAAAATATGGAGTCCTTTTGTCGGGCCCGTAGCCACTTCCTATTTAGAAATCATTTTTAACATTTAATATAGCCATACTGGGCCATAGGGTAATCGCAGTGCCTCCGGCACCAGCCAAAACAATTATATTAGGGTATAAGGAACATGGCATATATAATTTTTTTTCAGAATTTTTTTTTTCAGGATTAGGGTTAGGGTGTGGAGCAATATTATCTATGGCTGGTACCCGAAGTAAAAAAAATACGGATACGGGTTCGGTCAGACCGAACCGTAGCCACTGCGTACAGTAATATCATCATGTAATCATCACGAGTTTTACAGGCAACCTACCTGAAGAAAAATGTAGAAAAAATAAAAGATTTTTGTCAGTCAATACCCAAATGATCGGTGATTACAATTTTTCTCATTCAGCAATTTATGCTTAACACACCGATTATCTTGAACAAAAATAACAAATTTATTTTGTCTTTTGCGTAAACCTTTTGTTGATTTCCGCTTGTGTAAATGCCAGATTTTTCGAGTTATAGACGGAGGCTGTGATAAAAAGGGAGAGAACATTTGCATTGATAGAAGTACCCTCTGCAACTTTGAAGTTTAACATAAATTAGAGAAATTAAAATCACTGTCTAACTTTATTTTTAGAGAAATATCTCTGTTTTATGCTCCACAACCCCTTTCAACAGGCGTCACGCCAAAACTCTTTTTAAAACTACGCCACTGCATTTTACTTAAATGACAAGCTGATGTATCGACTAAATTTTATTATGTGTGAAGTCCCTGTAAGGATGAGATGAAATCTCTTAGATCCTATAAACCACTAATGGGACAATTTTTATTATATCACTGAACACTTTGGAAAAAAAAAGGATTAATAAAAAAAAAATCAAAATCATTCATCTCTGTGAAAAAATCGGAATTAAGGAGCTCTTTTTTAAACTTCGGGGTATGTCTATCAGTATAAGTAAAAGGCAGACAATAAACAAGAGTTGGAATTTTTATTACATTTTATCTACCGTATTTATAGTTTTAGGTTTTTTTTTAATTGATCGTCTTTTAGAATATGTTAAAAGTTTAAAATCCAGCTTATTTTAGACTCACTTGACATAATTGCTAAATCATACAAAAGATTTTAATAAGTAAGCTTTGACCAATCTTAGTTTGGAAAATAGAATATGATATGGGAAAGTCCAGAAAATGTGAACATCAAGAATTAAATAAGGAGAGGCTATCAGTGCCGTAGCGAGCTTAACTCGCGCCCGGGGCACAATACCTTTTGAATATCTTTTTAGCGCCCCCCCCCCCCCGCAATTCGAAAACCATATAATATTATATGTAAAATATACCATTTGTGAGTAGCGCCCGGGGCATGATGCACCCCCACCCCTCGTTACGCCTCTGGAGGCTGTACAGTGTACACAGAACGCTGCGCCTTCTCTGTTGCTATACGTCAACCGACAATCTTTTGTCGGCTATTTTGGCCTAATCTCGAAATTCAGACATTGCGACAACCTAATTTATTTTATTTATGAGGTACAGGCTTAGTTTGAATAACAATTATTTTTTTTTTTGCAAATGAAACATAACGGGATCGTCCAGTAAGTACGACAAGTGTCAAACTTTAGATGACCTCCCTAGTAAAATTGCAAAAACTCGACCAAACAGATATGAGGTTTTAAACTGTAAATTTATACTATATCGTATCATTTAAACTAATTTTTAGCGCATTTTCGAGAAGTCGAATGCGCTATTGTCCCCGTTTTGTCCGTCATCACCCTAGATATCAGCAACCATAAGTCCTAAACCCATGATGTATATACTTTTTTGTAGGTCTTGGCCTGCCATTCCTGCATCAAAAGTCCATTTCGCGATCTGACCTCTGAGGGCTGGGCATCAGTGTTTTTTTACCGTTTTTACTATATAAGCTACATTAATAATTATGTCATTATTGAACGGAAGTGAAACACGATTGGCAACAACAATTGACGGAGTTTTCGGACGATTAAATTACTACGATTTAGAATGTTTCAATTATGAGTCCTATTTCAGTGACAACAAACCACTAGTAGTTAGAACTAAGAGAAAATTTTTTTTTCAAATATAAAGAAACGTCTTTTTAATATTTTTTTTCAAGATATATGCATTACACAATTAAATTTATAAACATTTCCAAAATGTACAAATATTTACTGAAAGCTAACATACGTACTGATACATAACACGAAAATGCGCTAACACGTCCTGTGTCCAGAATGGAACAGGCTTAAGATGCTGGTTTTCTTCGCAGTATTGTTTTTGGAGATTTGCTGTTGAGAGCTTCTTCTCGGAAATATGTCTTTACATAGTAAAATGTCAAAATCAGCAATGGAAGCGGCTGGGTGAATATGGGCACAAAACTTGAAATCAAGCACTAAACGCCGTCTCAGTATACCCGAACTTAAACAGGATATGAGCAAAATTCTATGTAAAATGCCTTCCAACAAAAATATTGTCGGAAGATTTTCGGGACTTTTTGATGAACTGAAAGGAAGACGAAACCGACTCAGAAAAATAACTGACGAATTGTTGGAGCTCTGGGATAAACTGAATTTTCCTGTTCTTTCCCCAACAGCAAGTGTCAGCAAAGGTTGAAAAACTTATCACATCTTTTGAAAAACACAGAAAGCGACCAAACGCAGAATTTATAAAAAAATCTTGTTAATTTGTTTGATAAAACAAAAACAAATGGACATTGGTTTTGTAGTGAAGATAAAGAACTGTATAAAAGACAAATTGAATCAGGAGGCAGGGTTGGATATACAACTGTGAAAGTGGCTCCTTTATCAACAATCCATCCATCAAAAAGGAACAAACACACTTCAGAACCTTTGACAAGCCAGATGTAAATCTCCGAATAGTGAGGAAGGGAACAACAGTGATGAGTGACTATGAAGAAGTTCCTTAAGATTTTTCTGTAAAAGGTCAAACACACTACTCAACTAAGTCTGCTGCCAAACTTGTGTCTAAACACTTTTTGTCAACCAGAAAAGCATCACGGGTGCTTCAAAGTCTGGCTGAAGATGGGGTTAGTGTTTCAACACCATCACAGTCTGGAGTTTGGCGAAGAGCAGTTAAAGATGCAGAATTAGTTAAAGACCACATGATGGAACTGATCTCTGAAGAGAAATTTTGTTTGCATTGTGATGGTAAAAAAAATGTCAATAAGGAGTACCAAGTTGTTTGCTTGAAAAATGACAAAAGAACATTGCAACTTGGCATTTTAATTTGTGACAGTGGAACCTCTGCAGACATCTATAAACTAGGGCTGCTGATTAAACTGCATTAACGCGGCAAAAAAAAATTGCGATTAAAATTTTTAACGCAACACCTAAATGCGTTAATTTGACCAAAAAATTCAGAATACCGCCAAATCGATAAATAACGGAATTTCACTATACAATTCGAAGTTAATGTCCGTTCAACTACTACGTAGATCTACTACCCCCACCATGCAGCATTTCGTACACACACATCCAGGTATGTCAACAAAAGGCCCACTTGTAATATAAAATGATATTTTTTTTATATAGTCCTTCGACAAGTAAATCCCCTGCTCCCTTCCCGGTCGATGTAAAAACAGAAACTTTTCATTCATTAGTTTACATTATCTACTGTAGTGTATTGGTGGAGGTACTGTAGTGTATTGGTGGAGGTACTGTAGTGTATTGGTGGAGGTTCTGTAGTGTATTGGTGGAGGTAAAAGAACAACAAGTGGTTAGTGAACCCGGTTATAATTTGATCAAAATAACGAGAGGCTAAAAATTTTATATCATCATTTTTTCGCATAATTTTTTATCGCATTTGATAATACAGCATCTTGCTGTCACGTCTGCAACAGTTTCATATACATGTTTTTCGCAAAAGTTAACAAACCAATAGGGATGCTTAGAAACGTAAATTCAAATTTTAAAAAGGTTCAAATCTCTATACTTATAAGACGCATTCGTTGTCTGTCTGTTCCCTTATAACTCAAGATCCAGACAAACAAATAACGTGAAATTCGTTACACATAATTACATGGGGAAGGTTATAGGACAGGTTTCGTTTCATCTCGATGGGTAGTTTAATTGTAATTAATTTTTTTTAATTTTAGTATTTTACTATATTAAAGTAATCTCGACGGCGCCATAAATAAAATTCATCTGTGACGTCATTTCCCGATGATCGAATAGAACTTGCGCGCTGGTGCTGTATTGTGCCTTTGTGATGCAAAGAATTGTTGATGTTTTTTCATGTTCTCTGATTTGTACAGTTTGAGGAAGGTAAAGGAATGAAGGATTTTAGGAGAAGTGTGAAGCCATAATAATAAGTATATATATATATATATATATATATATATATATATATATATATATATATATATATATATATATATTAGGGCTGCTGATTAAACTGCGTTAATTTGCAATTAACGCGTCAAAAAAAAATTTGCGATTAAAATTTTTAACGCAATATCTAAATGCGTTAATTTGACCAAAATGCTGAAAGTTCACCAAATCGATAAATAACGGGGGGGGCAGGGAGGGAGAGAGAGAGAATGAGGGAGGGAGGAAGGGGGAGAGAGAAGGAGGGAGAGAGAGGTAGAAAGGGAGGGAGGGAGAGAGGGTGGGAGAGAGGGAGGGGGTAGGGAGGGAGAGAGGGTGGGAGAGAGGGAGGAAAAGAGAGATAAAGAGTGAGGGGGCAGGGAGGGAGAGAGGGAATGAGGGAGGGAGGAAGAGAGGATGAGAGAAATAGGAGGAAGAGATAAAAAGAGAGAGGGGGCAGGGAGGGAGAGAGGGAAGGAGGAAGGGGAGAGAGGGGGATGGACAGGGGGGAGAGAACGAAGGGGAGATGGGAGAGGGAGGGAGAGAGATGGGAGAGAGAGCGAGGGAGAAGGGGAAAGGGAGAGAGAGGGAGGGAGAGAGGGGAGGGAGGGGGAGAGAGAGGGTGGGAGAGAGAGATAAAGAGGGGGGCAGGGAGCGAGGTAATGAGGGAGGGAGGAAGAGGGAGAGAGGTGAACAGGGAGAGAGGATGAGAGAAATGGGAGGAAGAGATAAAGAGAGAGAGGGGGCAGGGAGGGAGAGAGGGAGGGAGGGGGATGGACAGGGGGAGAGAACGAAGGGGAGATGGGAGAGGGAGGGTGGGAGAGAGAGCGAGAAGGAGGGAGGGAGAAAGGGAGAGAGAGGGAGGGAGAGAGAGGAAGGGAGAGAAGGGGTAGGGAGAAAACAGAAGGTAAACAGAAAACCTTATTTTAAACCCGGGCAAAGCCGGGTACTTGCAACTAGTATCTATATAAAAGAAATAGGAAACACTCGTGTTTTTTTGCAAAGAAAATAATGGCTTATCCATGTCTACCTACAATATACTAATAAATCAAAGGGTTAATCAGTCTTAGCAAATTAATATACAAAAATTAAATTAGTATATAATATTTTGTATCATTTATCATGTAAGTTTTGATATTTAATATGTAGCTACAGAGATAAACAATTAGATTTTTTTTAACAGGAGGAGCATAATGCCTACATAGAAATCTATGTGAAAAACTTTACTTTTAGAATCTAACAATCTTGTTGCACCAGAACAGAAAACTAGTCTTATTTCACTTAGCTGACTTGTGCTATTTTGCATATTTTAGTTTCATGTCTGGAGAGATATTCCTTATTACTGAAACTTCTGCGTTGTGTTTTCTGACAGATGGATTCTTAATACTTCCATACATATGTAAGCAACGGTTACAACAATTTATACTTAAATATATTTATGTTTCAAGGTTTTCTTTTTACTGAAACTTGCATGCATATAATATATATTAATACAATATGTGCCTAAAATACCATATTATTTACAGGTATTTTAAAGTGAAAATTGCATGTAAAAGATAACATACTAAAATCAGTGCCTTCATGAATTGTTTTTAAATGGTCTTTTTAATCCCATTCCTTTCAAGTTCTCACTTTAAAATAGTCCAGCAGTAATATACCAAGAAAATTAACATTCATTTGTTTCCATTTGGATTGTTCAAAAAGAAATAAAGATAAATTATTAATAAGACTTGAATTTGTCTATACATTATTTTAATTCTGCAGCCATTTTCTATCATTAAAACATTTTCTTTACACATGATAGATGTCCACGGCCAAATGTTATCAAGTAGTTGTAATATATAACAATGTCACAATTAAAGTACGTCAAGATTGCACATTTCTCAGACAACTGCATCCCAAAGATTTTAACTTTTCATCATTAAATAGAAAATTAACATAAATAAATAGTCATCAATGATGATATCCAAATAATAATTTATGTAAAAAAAAAATTCTCAAAAGCCAATTTTAAGGGAGAATATTAAGTAACACAGAATGGATTCAGTACTGATCTGTCAATTAAAATTACTTTCTCACACATATAAAATAAATGCTACAGATGAAAAAGCCTAAAAGTGTACATATGAAGTAGCTAATGAGTAGAAAATCTCCATTTTCCTAAATGTTTGGTGATTGCAATTTCTAAGAATCTTTAAGAATATCTTGAAGAAAGTGTTTTACATCTTCCATTTCCTGGGGAGAAAAATCAACTATGTTAATTTCATGAATTACGAAATAAGAAAATACCCCATTTGTAATAACCCTTATAACATAAGAGCAATTAAAATTAATTAATCAAAAGGAAACAGCTGAATTAATAAAAAAATAAAAGGAAATATTCATTATGTATTACAAAAGTCCCAAAAGTGGGACGGATGGCCGAGTCGAGTAGATACTCAACTGACAAACTGAGAGTCCTTGGTTCAATCCTCTGTGAGGACCATGGGAATTTTCCAGGTGATATTGGTTTCAAAGCCGTCCCATAAGTCCACCCAGCTTTAAATGGATACCTGACTTAAAGTTGGGGAAGTAAAGGCGGCTGGGCGTACATATGCAGAGGTTGTAGAAACAGATGAATTCTACACTTTATCTGACCCAATGGCCCATTTGTGCTAAGGGAACTTTACTTCTTATTACAAAAGTATTTTATTATATCCATTTGACATTTTTTTTCAACATAATTTGATATTTAATTATGAAAATTAAATTTACTATTTAGGATATTTAACAGTACTTGCTGTAAACACATTATCGATTTCTGTTACAGAATTCTGTTAAATAGTTGGCTAAAAATAATGACCACAGCGGGTGGTAGAGAAATTGAGTTAAATCCTGACAAAAAATAAGCTCTAAGCATAAGAAAACTTACTAAAGGATTGGAGCTGTGCCCCATATTACTGTAAGATTTAAACTGGGCTGCAGGATTGAAAGTCTTGATGATTTCATGTGTTGCCTGGCCCCATCTATAAGAGACTAATGGGTCTCCTGTTCCATGACATTGCAAGACTGGTACACCAGTGTTGTATTTAGCATTCTGTATGAAAAAAAAAGGTTGATATATGTATATATCGATCAATATTTTTTTCTTTTCTTACTATGAAACAACAGGCTATTTGAATGAATTTGGTTTTCTCTAATACTCACAGAAGCATTGGTGAAATATTTATTCATGGGCAGCCAAGTACTTAGTGCTAAAACTCCTCCTATTTTTGTGTCTGTCCCAAAAGCTGTGTACAAGGCAACAGCACCTCCCTGAGAAAATCCACCGATTATTATTCTCTCTGGTGGTATGCCCTCGCTGACTTCTTTAGCTATCAACTGCTGTACTATAGAAATAGTAACAACATTTCTTTTTAAAAGAGATTTTCATGAGTTAATTTTCTCCCTTTGAAAGAGTTTCAAATTTGTACACCAATTATAATTATGCTTGTATCAATTACAATTTTTAAAGTTTTAATTTTTCTTTTTTTTTTATCTGATACAAGTACATTGCAAACAAGAATTGTGATTATAAACATTTCAGCAAAAGTTACTAGAAAGAACTTAACAATATTGGAAGAAACATGAAAATTATTGGCCCATTTTTGGTCAAAAAGTATTTAAATTGTAACATGTTGCATTTGATGTGCATTACATTCACATTATAAAATAGACAGTATATAGTTAAATAGAGAAACTTAGTCAAAGGACTTTGGATAAAAAAACACAACCGTTAATGCTTAGACATTTATGTTACAAATGAACTAAAAGCTTATAAGTAACTGATAAAAATTTAGCAAACTTAAAAAATTGTATATGATACAACCTAATTATAATTGGTGTACAAATTTGAAACTCTTTCAAATGAGAAAATTAAGGTTTATCATTAAAAGATGGTAATGTTAAATGCAGATTAGTATGGATAGATTCATACAAATGGAGAATCTAAAAACTCAACCTAATCTTCTATTACTAAATCAATGCTTCAAATTTTCATGACATATCTGATTTATATAGGGTTTTATTTAACTAGCCCTGTCTGGTTTTTCTAAGTTAAGCCCAATGTATTTGAAAATCTGAACACTTTTTTTATTTTGATAACACTACACTTCAGTTAATCAAAATATTATGCAGCCAAGAAGAAATAGTTTCAATAAATAGGGGAAATTGCAGAAAGAAATTATGGTATCAAGATTTCTGAAGTTGTTTTGTGCAATATTTTTTTTTATTTCATGTATACTTTACCAACAAAAGCAAGAGCAATTTTAAAATTGTATATATATATATAAAAAAGAAAAGTTTTTTGTCTAAAGATTTTATTGACGAACAAAAACAAGTGACACAAAAAAGTACACATTAAAAAAAAAAAAAATTAACAATTACATGTACTACTTAAATAGTTTGCTGAACAAAAAACTTATGAAAATCTTCTAAATTATGGATAATTAAAAATGCAGAAAAAATTGGCTAAAATTTTAAAAACGAACAACAAATATGATAAAAAATGTATTACTCAAAACAAACATTTAAAAAACCCACCTATATTGAAATAAGTATAAAAAAACAAACCAAGTGTAAACAATTTTAGACTTTTCCCATTAACAGAGTACCAGGTGGAAATTCAATAATTTACTCACATTCTTTAGATGACTCCTTGATGCCTTGCTCATCTTCAGCACTTGAGGGATCCAAACCTCGTATATCAAACCTAAGTAAATACATTTAAATTTTGTATAAAAAATAGTTCCTATGGTGTTGAAAATTAAAAAAAATTTTTTTTTTTACAACAGAGATACAAGAAAAAAAAATTGAGTTTAATGTTCTCAGTGATTTTTACTCACATTTACAGGATTTTGTTTTGAAGTACTATTTTAAAAACATTGTTAAAATGAGCCATAACAGAACAAAGTGTCTAAGTTTATTGAAAAAAAATAATATTTTCTTAACAAATATAAAAGAAATAATATAGTAACATGAATTTCCATCTGACATGAAAACAATGCTATAATATTCATTTTTGTCAAAGAACCTATTGGTATTTAATAACTGAATGTACAAGTAACCTTCCTCCAACACAGTATCCTGGAAAAAGGTTAAGCTCTAACACATCTAAAAAACTGTTACAAACCCCTCAAATAAAACAGCCTCACTCTAAACATGGAAATAATTTTTGAAAACACATAAAAATGGATGACCTAAGTTTGTTGAAGGGAATACAATCAGGAATATCAGAGACAATAGCATACACTGTAATTTTGATTCAGAAGTTCAATTTATGAAGCCCATAATTGAGCCTAATAGTGTGGGTTGTTGGCAAATAGTTTTTATATAGCAAATAGTATTTTTAACAAAACGAGGATAGTCATTCTGTTCAATATATATTTTGTGATCTACTGTGTAAGAGGAAGGTTACCTGAATTTCAAAACTTCAATCTGGTGATCTATGGTAGAAATGAATTTGTTAGTCAAGCATTTTAATGCACATTTGCTGCAAATAATTTTTAAGTTATCAATTCATTTGCTTTAGTACCAGTTCAGAATAATGTCACAGACTTGGGGGATTTCTGTTCACACATAGTACACAGACCTTCAGCTCCACTAATGTATGTAGCTTCTTAAATAATGTCAAGACTACATGGGTGTGACTGTTTGAGTGTTGCTCACTTTCACTGAGAGTACTGAGACTTTCACTCAGAGTTCTTTTGTGTCAGTATGTCCAAGCCATATGTATGTATATGAGGGATATATCTTCTGACCCGATATATTAATTTTGTAATGATGTACTTTTGTAAAGTCTTACTTAATATGATTAAGTAATTGTGGAAAAGGATAGATATGTTGCATTTTATTTCAAGGGCCCTGAAGTTATTACATGGAATTGTAAAGATTCATAATCGCCAGATATAGGAATGAATTGGGTCATATAACAAGAAGATTTCTTATGTGGCCAAGCTTATGTGATTATGACACATTCTGGTATTGTGAAGCTTTATGATAATGCCTGGTTGATGTTAATTTTTGTGAGGTGTTATGTGCTAACATAATCATCAAGTGCCTGAGTGTATGATGGTGCTATCTCCACCTTTTAAATATGTAATATTACATTACTTAATTATTGAATTCATTACTGTTTAATGTACAGTTGAACCTGGGTTTACAAGCATAATTTATTCCAGAGAGATGCTCGAATATCAAAGCAGATTTTCCCATAACAAATATTGGAAACTCTGATGATTAGTTCCAGAAAACAAAAATAACTATGATTTTTATTTTTCAATTATACTAAGTGATCGAATTTAATCATTGAATAAGATTTCTTTTGCTGTTACTTACAGAATCAATGCAATCTGTTTGCTTATGGTAATATGTTTCTTTTGTGTGGTGTCAACATGGAACAGATCCAGTGACATTAGTTTTACCTCCTTTGAAAGAATTTAGTGAAAATTTGACATAGTATTGTGTTAAACAGATCATCTACTACATTGTTTTGCTTTACTACCATGATGTCTCGAACACTTTCTACACCTGCCTTAATTTTATTTTAAGTGAGAAATTTTCACTCTACTTTTTTCTTTCAGTGGTATTGTCTAAGTTATTACACACTTACAAAAGTTACAACACTTTAGTAAACAATATATGGTAACACAGAATTTGACATTACTTGTGAAACCAAGGTTTTACTATACTTATGTAATATTAGATTAAGTAATTATTTAATTACTTATGTAAAAATTAATTATTGAATTCATTACTTAATAATGTACAAATATATACATGTATCAACAATACAATTGATAGTTTGGAATATACTTCACATAATTAAATTATCTTTAGCTTTGAAAATAATAATTATCTTTTTCATTAATTTGGTTGAAAATATTCTGTGTAACCTATCTTTTCAGTTTTAAATGTGTTTTTCTTAATTTTTAGCAAAGGGTAGTTAAGCTCTATGGCTCATGTCAGGCCTGCTTTACCCTAACCCTAAACATAAGGAAAATGATATCATTTTGTTTTAATAAATATAGTGAGATTGTACAATGGGTATAATTATGTAGGCCTGGGTCTTGACAGATACAGTGGCTATTATGTTATGACAACATATTCTTTTAAGTTAGAAAAAGTAGACAATATAAAATATCAAGAAATTAACTTTATGATACATGTAAAATCAAAAGTGACTTCTAAATTTCACTGTGTAACTAAAATCCATTAAATAAAAAAAAATTTAATTGCACTAAAATTTATCTTGTACCATTACTTAAAGAAAAAAAAACATAAGTGAAATCGCAAAGTATTCAGTAATATAAATAAGTGAATAAAAACTAAAATTCAGTTTAAAGATTTACCATGATGGCATAATTAGTCCCCCATTGAGAGTAACTGGTTTATGCGGGCTGAAAAAAAATGAATTAAAATTTTAAAAATATTGATATGATACCATGCTACATTACGGGTGAATCAAGTTATATATATATTATATAATCTTTTTAAAAATTCACAAATTTAAATGAACTAAGTTTCTTTTTAAACTTTTAATAAAAAAAAAGGCTTACGCATGAGGGCATACACAACGAATATGCTTGAAAGACAATTCTCTAAACTGTTCAGCCCAGCCATGACTGAAATTTTTTTAAAAAAAAGGGAAAAATGTAACATTTCCATAAACATAAATGGCAAGGAAGTTATAATGAATTAGAAAACTAGAATCCTACATAGCAAAGGCAAAGTGTACACAGATTAAATAAAAGGACATGAAAATCACAAATGCTAAAATCCTAATAGTGATAAAGATCTATGATGATAAAATGTAAAAGTGGACTTATACTATGAACTTGTAGACATATCATTTGTAAACTTTTAAATTTATAATCAGGGACTTAATTATAAGTTTTAATTGAATACCCATATTGATTACAATAAATATACACATTTGTATAAAACAAGTAACTTACAAATCAACAGGCATAATGTTTATTTTTTTGGGTGACAAATAAACACTTGTTTAATATTTCTTTAATTAATGTTTATTCACTTGTTTTGCAGGTAATATCTTATAAATAGTTTTTTTTGTAATGTCATTTGATAAATAATTGTTTCAAGATGTGGATTCTGTTATACTCAAGTTGACAGAAGTGCTTTAAATTTTTTAACTGATTTATTTTAAACTTTATGCACAATGCTCTAGCCTTGAGGGATGTGACAAAGTTCGAATTCGAATCCAACGATATTTGAACTTTGACGTTTTTTGAGCAAATTCGAATCCAACGGATTTAAAAAAAAAAAAACGATCAGATTCGAATTTGAAAAACGCAGTGGCTACAGTTCGTCCAGGTACCTCTATAGATGTGCGCATGCGCGCCAATTGAGATTAAGAGTAAAGATGTCCGCATGTACGGCAATTATTCTTTATTACTTTTTTCGGGCCTGTCCAAGCCTAATAAAGTCGGAGGAAAACAATATCATTCAAACTAAAAAAATAAACGAATAAAACAAAAAATTATGCGCTAAATTAGCATCTATCGCACCCCCCTTTCCCAGAAACCATATAAAATACTTGTTTTTTTCTTATACTTATATTAAATACCAACGAAGTCTTGGGGGGAAAGACAGTGACAAATTCCTTATTTCTTTTGTGACATTTTTTAAACAAATAAACACTGTATAGTTGTTTTTTTTTCACTATTAATAAAGATTATAAAGAATTATACATGTTTTTTTTTGTTTATAAAACATTTTAAAAGTTGATGATGTCATTTGCTGTTAATAATCTGAGAAGTGTGTTTCTATTGTAAACAGAATGAATGAGAACTCTAATTATTTAAAGTTATTATCTGTGTGTCATTGAAAAAAAATTAACTAATACAATTACAGGACTTTTGCGGGAAATGCAGTCTACTTTTTATATTCATTTTCTTCCTATGAGTTAAGATAAAATAAGGTAGTAAATTGCATTAAAAGATTTATGATGCTGTTTAAAGTCGGCAATCATTTAAAGAGTTGGAAGTTAATCTCGATTGTTGCGCATGCGCACACCTATAGATGGACCCCAATAAAAAATAATACAAAGTCCGTCTAGACGGAACTCTAGCCACTGCGTTTAAAAATTACCATTTTCAGATCAAACACGGCAGTAGAAATCATAACTAAAAATAAAAAACCTAGAGACTTTGGAAAACCCTATATATAGAAAACAGATAAAACTAAACTCCTGGACCATCACTCAGCTGTCCATAGATTAGACATCGTATTTGGTCATGAACGTATTTTAGATACCCCCCCCATTCGCCAAACCAGCATCCAAATCCGATGGATTTGTATTTGCCAAATCCGAATCCGGCGGATGCGGATTTTCATCAGAAATTCTGGCATTCCAAACATTTTAGATAACTTAAATAATCATCCCATCACTAATTATTTTAAAAGTTATAATAAATTTACTAACCCTGTATCACCAAGTCCATGGAGAAAGATTAACTGAAACAGGTCAAAAAAAGATAAACTATTTATTGTATAAGTAAGAAAAAAATGCTGTTAAGTTATGAGCCTTTATAAAAAGGTTAACCCCTTTTAGCAAAAGTGAAATTTGCATGAATTAAACACATTTTATTAAACATTATAATAAAATACCAAAATGTGTCTATTAATGTTAAAATAAAATATGTTATTAAAAGAAAGGGACCAATATCATTGATAACTTTCAGTTAAATCTATTTGTGTTAGACGCTATTTATAGCTAAGTCATAAAGAAGCTTAGACTTTTAAGACATCTGATATCTAGGTTAAGATGGCTTGAGTAACCCATTATACTGCACCATGATGTCACAGCACAGAATGCAGTGTTTTCATAAACTTTCCACATGAACCAGGCAAAATAAATAAATACATAAATACATGGTGCACTGTTTGAATGTATTATGTGTCTACTGCAACTGTACCAAAAATAATCAAATCTTATGATACCTTTGTTTGGTAATTGTCACGAGTGGTCTGCTTGGAATTTGGAAAGTCTGCTTGGTTGATTTGAGAATATTGTATTCTTTTATTTCTATTTCATTAAACTGTAATCGTCTGTTTGTAATTAATTTTGTAGGAAAGCAAATTAGTCAACAAATAAAGCTTGTAAAGTTTTAAAATAATAAGCGAACACTCTCCCAATATTGAAGCTCCTTCGCAGTCAGGAGTGTATTAGGCAACCTATAAAAAAGCAGATTTGTTGAAGTTGCAGTTTAAAAAAACAGCTTACAAAATTTTGAATGGCGCATACATTTTGACAGAAAAAGAATAGAAGGAGAAAAACAAGTTGTTTTACTGAAAAACGTTGAAAAAGAAATTCGATTAGCCATATTGTCTCTGACAAATGGAAAAGCAGAGACAATATTTACAGCTAATAGGACTGTTCTAACTGAATACGAACTCTATTTATGTATTCGAGTAATTATTTGCGATACAACAAATACAAATTCTGGCAGCAAAAATGGTATGGTACGCAAGGGGACGGGTGGTCGTGCGGTGTAGAGCGCTCGACTGTCGACCGGAGGGTCCCGGGTTCGAATCTCAGAACCTTGGGATTTTTTCAGGTCCTGGTGATAGTCCCCAAGTCCACCCAGCTTTAAATGGGTACCTGACTTTAAGTTGGGGGAGTAAAGGCGGCTGGGCGTTGTGCTAACCACACAACCCCTTCATATGCCGAGGTTATGGAAACAGATGAATTCTACACTTCATCTGCCCCGATGACCCGTTAGGGTTAAGGGAACTTTACTTTTTTTTTTTTACGCAAGCTGCAAAATTACTGTCAACAGAACAGTGGACAAATCACTCAGTACAAAGGCTGCCAGCTTCATGTTTTAGGCCTAGTACTCAAGCATGCTATGAATTCTGTTTTAGGCAGGGAAACGTCTAGTCCAAACATTTCTTATCCATTTGTTGCTGAAATTAGCGCAAATTATGAGTCACTTAAAGAGAAATTTGGTTCTCAAGATAGTAGTCCAGAAATCATGTGAGAAAACAAAGGATGGAGAGATGGCATGAAGTTTTTACATCATTTGACACAAGTTATTCACTATTACGAATTAAATAAAACCTTTCCAGTAATTCACTTCCAGAGACTGACGGCTTTAAGTAATGTTCGTTGAATTCAAGTGCAATACTAGCACTTCTGGCATTCATTCTATTTCGGAAAATAGAAACTAGAAATTTGAACTTTTGTGTGCTTTCATAGCGAGAACATGGTCTGAAGTATGGTTTTCAGATCAAAGGGACTGGAAAATAGGAAAAGAGATTTTAGCACCTGTTTTGCATAGATACACTGAAGCAGAAAGATGCTTCTTGAGGCACTGGGTCTATGAAGATTAAAAATACCTGGTATAGAACGAAGTAACTGCTATGCAGAAAGAGCTATACAAATAATGCAAGATATTGTTCCACGTTATGAGACTTCAAAGACAATAACTAATGATGAAACATAAAACTTTTTTTTTTGTTTCCTATGCTGTCCTTTATTATCATTTCATATTTTGGACATCTCTATAATCATGTACACATGCAGTTCACTTGTTGTTCTTATGACGTTATGTAACTTTCCATTACAGTGGTATGTTACATACTATATTAATATGTAATATTCGTTTTATGGTTTGGTGGGGAAGGTTTTTTCAAATATTTTCAGAAAAGGTTATTTGTGTCATAATACACTCATGAAAAGTCACCTTTTCTTGACATGTAAATATGAGGTTAGAAAAAAGTCATAACCCTATTGTATATCAAAGCGAATTTGTTTGAAAAATGTTGCTCCTCTATGCAAACTTTGATAACACTAACAGTGGTATGAGTAGTATGACTGCACTTGATTGTATTCTATATTTATTAAGAACTTGATTTTCTTTTTATTTACCTTTATTTACCTTTTGACAATTAAACTTAATCAATTGTATCACTGAGTGTAATAAAACTATTTTTTAAGCAGTTGACTCAGTTGTGACATTAATTTAAAAAAAACAACTGGTGTGACTGTCTCTTTGTAATTCTTTAAATTTAAAGCATAATAAGGAATCAGACTTCAGTAAATAGGTTTCTGCAACTATAATAATATTTAAAGCCCTAAAAATTAATGTTACAAGAGTCGAAATCTTACCGATGCGGTAGCTTTCTCTTTAGGTTGTACTTTCGCTGCTGGACTCATATTGTGCGAGGAAGAGGCGCCCATAAACCGCTTCTTGAACTCAAATGCAGTGCCTGCAACGATAATCAGTATTACAAAAATATGGACTAATTTATGAGTTAGTTTTGATACTTTTGGTGTACTTGAAGGGGAAATCATCCATTCGTACGTAACAAATTCTGCGACAGTTGATAACTAATAATCCTCATTTAGTAGTTTTAGAAGCTATCCAGATGAATGCAGACCTTAAAACATCACGCTTTTTCACGTTCTTGCATCTCGCGAGATGTAAATATTGATTTAAAACTAAAAACGAGGAATCGAGCTTGTTGAAGACCGAGGAACCTACCCTTGGAGACTTCTGGTCTTCTGCTGCAATATGTTAGCATAATTAATACATTAAATGATAAAGCATTAAAATGGAAAACGTTGTTTTAATTATTCTCTCTTATTGATGGTTGACCCATTGTCAATATGTCGCAATTGCAACTTGAGGAAATAGAAAAATCAAACAGAGATCAGGTGGGTTTAAAAAACAAATATTTTATATGGTATTATTACATAATAATCAAAATAATGCAATAACTTATAGTAATTAGCTTATTAAAGTAGGCACACCTAACTGATTATTAAAATTTCGTAGTTTTTCTTTGTCCTTTTTAGAGAACTACAATACATACATGAAACATTTGGTCGTGAATGCTAAGTCCAAAATTCTCGAAAAATAGATAAATCACATTTAACTTAAGCTGCAGTCTCAGCCAGTGCAGTTCTATGTATTGTGTCCCTTAAAAAAGACATAAAATAAAGGTTTTAATGTTAAATTGGAGTTTCTGCTGAGATATTTTAGATCTGATAAACTTCTAAGTCTAATCATAGTCAAATCAGTCTAATGGAAATGTTTCTTTGAAGTAACCAAATAAACCTTTAGCCTTTATTCTAAAAATTAGAAAAACAATCATAATTGTCTCAGACAAATTTTGAACTGGTCCAGATTAAATGCAATAAAGAATATAGCTGAAATCAAGTGACCCAGTCTTAAGTGCTTGAGTATTAAAATGCTTTTATCTTCACTCTGACTTCCATAAGCTAAAATAGGAAATAAATTTACTGTCAAACTTAACCCCTTCCATGCTAGATGTCCCACCTTCCCACTCACACACGGTTTATCAACCGTCCCAATCGCACCTCCTTCCAGCCTTCATAAAGTCGACGGAGAATGTGTCTCGACAGTCAGAGTGGGGAGTCAACCCCGCATACTTAGAGCAGTCGGCCCCGCATACCTAGAACAGTCGGCCCAGTAGACTTAAAGAATCTTTAGATAAGACTTAGAGTAGACGTAAATAGTTAGACTTGCAAAAATACTTTTTCACTAAAGTTGTATCATAGTGCATTAAATAGATGTTGTAATGTACACTCCTACGAGTTGTGTTATTTATATACTAGTACCTATACCAGTGAGTTATAGTTGAATATTTGGTAATTAAGTTTAAATTACCTGGTGAGCCTGCTATATATATATTAAAAAATCTGAACGCCACACCGATGAAACATTTTCATGCAAAAATATTGATTGAAAACTAAACTTAAATTTTTATGAAATTTTACTTGGCCTAGTTTATTCTTTTATTGTTGGTTGCCAAAAATAAGGTATTGATAATATAGATTGGAATTTAACTTTAATGCTGTCATCGGATGATATATCGATGAGACTTTCTTCACCCTTCAAGCTTAAATTGTTGTCTTCAATTTTTCAATTAATAGATTCAAAATCCTCAATTAGTGATTTCTTGGATCACGTATCTTTCAATAGATACAAAAAAACATAAGTGAAAGATTGTTTTGCTGTAATTTTTTTTACCAGTCACTACAAGGGTGAGATGTTTATCTCTTGTCTATATACATAATCATCTAACATAGATGGTGCGCATTTTGTTTATCAATTATTTGTCGTGATTATTTAATATTTCTTTTTCGTCGTGAGTATTTACTATTTCTTCTTCAACTGCACACATTTACATATTTCTTATTATTGGTCGTGAGTATTTAGTATTTCTTCTTTGTCGTGAATATTTACTTTATCTTCTTCAACTGCACACATTTATAGACATTCGCGTGTTGAACGAGACAACTATGCCTCGATCTGCCCAAGACAGCTTTCATGTTTTGCCTCGGTATCTCTTTACCAGCTCAGCTCTTAGTTGTCTTAGATGGTACCTCCCCCCATTAAACGCTCCTTCCCCAACCCTACACCTCCATTCTAACAGTTCTTTTTGTTTACAATTTATCATGTTTAACATGACGTATTTAATATCTATATCATAATCGTCTAAGATACTCGACCGTATGTTTGACAGACCTTCACACCATGCGGTGTATAGGATGTTCATGGCGATTCGGGCATGTCTTGAGTGGAAGAGGGGTGGTGTTCTAAGAACATGCAGTTATACTAAATGCCCCTTTTTATAATTTTGTAAATTGAGACCCACTGCGATTCGGGCATGTCTTGAGTGGAAGGGGGGTGGCGGGCGGGGGAGGGAGGGAGGTAAGGATGGGTGTGGGGCAAGTGAAAGAGAATTGATAAATTATAAAAAAAACTATTGAGAAAGAGTCCTTTAAAAAATTATGAATGAATTAAGATTAGTCAAAGATATGGTGTTGTGAGCGCATCACCATTTTCAACTCCAACTGCGTGCCTAATAGCCGGTCCGGGTACCGGGCCTGTTTAGCTAGTATCTTATAAACTACTAATGGGATGTTTTTTGCAGTGCTTTTCTTTCATCCCCCCCATAGCTGATAGTTGCAGGTTGTGCTGCAGAATGAAGATCCAGGCCGCTACCCAAGCACCCTCTGAACATTACAACATTTGAGGATCTTATTTTGTTTCCACAATAATTTGTTCTTTTAAAACCCACCTAATGAAATACAATCTTTTTTTAGTGCAGGAAAATAAATTGACTTCTTGTAGAATGACCAATATATGATTAGAAATATCATTCATCTCTTTGCTAAGAGGTATAATGCAAGCTCATTTCTTTTCAAAATGCTTCAAATATTCAAGAATCAATTGCTTTCACTTGAATTCCAGTTTTTTTTAACCACATCTGATAGCACTTAATGAAAATTCTGACATTTTCTTGCCAAAAGTTGTTCACTATATATATAGCTCAATTAATCTACAAAATATCATGGTGTTCAACATTTTATACCTTTGCAACTTTTCTAAAAGAACGTCCTGTCGTTAACCGCACCTTCATTAGTCTACATTTTTCAGTCCATTTCATTACAAGTTCCAGGAAATAACTTCTTATATCTCAGAACTAGTGTTCTACAAGCAAAGATGGGAAAATAAATACTCCTTCACATTTTACCTTTAAAAAAAGGAGAGGAGAATGTTATTAATGTCTTAATTTTAAATTGAATAAACTTGTGATTACCATATATACTTGCATATAAGCCAAATTTAGAACTATAAAATAAAATACTGAAATTAGGGGATCGGCTTATATGTGCATAAAACAAAATGGACACAAGGACAGACACTAATGCCAATTTTCCAGCCACACATTTTCATCGCTATCTGACTCTTTATTAGGTTGTGTGTACAGAGTACTAATATATATATATACAGAGGTGTCACTTCAAAGAATTTAATGAATGCATAGCTGATAATTATACTGACTATGAATATTACCATGGAGAATTCATTTTCAAAGTTAAAAATGGCATAAAATTAAGAAAAAATACAAAAAAAACAGAAAATATTTCCTATATCTATGGTTTCCTAATACTATAATGACAATCTCATGAAGTGTAATCAAACATAGAGATTTCTGTCTAGGCACACTGTGTGTTCCTATATCTATTATTTATTATCTAATAATACAGGAATTCTCTCTAAAGTGTAATCAAACATAGATTTGTGTTTAGACATACTCTATACGCAAATGCGAAGAAAAGCAGCCTAAAGTGAGAGTGACATGATCGCTTGGTTGGAGTGTGCACCAGTGGATATCCGTAACCTATCTAGAGCTAGTGGTGAAGCCGACATCAGCGGTACACTGTCTAATTTCTTAGAAATAACACGCTCAAACAAAGGCAGTCGTATAGGAATCCCATTAAATCACATTAGCAGAACACGTTTTTTTGTCATTCCAAAACCAAAAGGTAAACAAACTGGTATGTAACATAAAAGTAAGCATTTTACATCTTTACAGTAACAAATTTCTATGAACCAAATAAATATATGGAGTAAAATTAGACAATTGTATGGTCGGGTTTCGCAAAAACTGGCCATTTTAAAGTAGTTTTAGGGGTTGGTTTATATGCGATGTAGGCTAATATGCGAGTATATATGGTAATTCACTGTTTTGTTCTATTTATTTACAAAAATCTTTAACATTGTCTTCATTTCTATGGTTGATAAACGAATTTCTTGAAGTCTCTGTACAACCTGCTTTCCCAAAATCTCTTCACTGATTAGTAATATGCAAGGCCAGATAATTCTTCTTTGATCTACGGCATTGTTATTTCAAGTATGAAAAAAATTAAAAAGCACTAATAAGTAAAAAAGATAAAAACATTTTTCAAAAATCTGGGTATTTTAATATCAGCCTGTTAAATTATAGTCTTGCACAAAACAAGTGAAAACAAATACATGTTGACTTGACCTTTAAATCCATTTATACACATGCACATGTTACATTAAGTTTCATCTCTGAGATTCTTATTAATTTTAATACTGGGCACGTTCTTTTCATCATTCAAGAAAAATTCTAAAGATCAGGCAAGCTGTCAACTTTTGTCATGACAGATTGCTTTTACACCGTGTTTAAAATGGGAAAGCATAATACTTTCCTGAGCTTTTGTTCCCTATTCCAAAAGGTCTCACAACCTTGTCCTTTGTGCTGCAGCAGGTCTAATATATTAATTTTTCTTAAGAGTTACTCCTAACTTAAAACAACTGACTTTAGCTAAATAAATGCAGCATAGTAATATCACTGTGGTGGTGCTGGGGTCGACTATAATCTGTGTATTATGCCCTTTTGGATTTGGAGATATAACTACTGTGAATAAAAAAAAGATACAATTATGGACCAGTCTGTTGAATAATTACTGAAATTGTAAAATCAATATATTTGATTGATGTTCTCACTTGTTTAAAAAAAAATTGTTTAGGAAATGTTATGTAATTATAAATGCAAATTTAATTATTTTTAGAATTTTATTACAGTTGCTTTTAAACAGTGCTTTTTTCTAGCGAAAAATGTTTGGGAACTCATTTCACATCTGTTTTTTAACTTATGTCAGAAAATACTATAATAGTCTATAATTGAATTTCCACTGAACACAAATTTTATTGTAATGGATATTTAAAGAAATAAACGTTTTTATAAGAAAATTAGAGACTCAAAGAGTTTATTTATAATAAAAACCGACCTGACTATATAGTTTATGTGGAAAAATGTATTCTACTGTATTATGATACTGGTACCGTATTAGGCTTTAAAACAACTTCCAGAGTTTTCTCATGTTTTCATCTGACAAAATATCTCGGTTTCTTTTCTTGCTTTGTGAGTCTAGAGCTGAATATCTGCCTCAAAGCAGCCAAGAGTCTACGTACTTTGTAGGATCAAAATATGTTAGTGGGGGGGCCGACCAATCTGATGAATAAAAGTGCCGAGACTGTTTTTGTCATAAGCGAAGCTCTCGTTGGGGTGATTATCAAATTCATTTGTGAGAATCCCCTTTCACACTCGAAGAAATGGAAATTGTATTAAGAGCATGTATCAGAGGAAGAATTCTTTCAGAATGTTCTTTCTGTAAGATAATCACGGAATCCAAAAATGATTTCTCTTTCGTTAAGTTGTAGCCTGCTGCACAATTTCTCAATTTCCGTTTCACCAAATGTCAACTGCTTGTTCAGGTTATCTGTCCAATGGCTCTGATCTAGTATGCTAGTCCATTGAGCTAGTTCAACATCCTCATTAGAAAGTAATCTTTTCGCAATTGATTCGCTAAGTTTCTCGTAAAAGACATTTGCATCAATAGGAGGGTCGTTTCTGTTGTGCAGTACAATTCCATTAAACATTAGATGTTCAGCAGCTGCTGTTGCATTCCTGTAGTATGGGCCCGGACTTTGCCTTCGTTCCTCGAACACCTGTACAAGTCTTTTTATTTTTTTATTCGCGGTGTAAAGATTCGTGTTTCGCTGCTGTAGGTCCAAGCTCATTTCAGATAACTCTTGAAGAGCATCACACATCAGGCCAAGATCCATCACAAATTCAGTTGATGCTATTTTCTTCTTCAAACCTTCATATGTACATTTCTCACTGTTGCTTCTTGTGGGATCAGTCATTGCTTCTTCAAAATGATTCACCAGAGCTGCATAATTATTCCACACCGCAAACACTGCGCGGAAACTTGACGAAACCCACCGCGTACTTAAAACACGTCCAATTTTCAATAACTCTACTTCAAGTAATTCAGCACATGAATGCAGTTCTCTGCTATTTTTTGGAGAAGCATGGTATATTACGTATAGCTTATCAAGAAAAGATTTAAATCTATTGATTCCTGAAACGTCCTTTACGGTATCTGCTACTGAAAGTTTAAGTCTGTGATTAGCACAGTGCCAGATTATCACTGATGGAAATTTATCAGTAAGTAGCTTCTTTACTCCACTTCTGCATCCCAGCATGACAGATGCACCATCATATGTAACAGAAACTAAATAGTTCTTTAAGTATTCTTCACCCATTCCGTAATATTTAAGACAGTCTAGTAATGCAGTAAAGATTCCGTTGGCACTGACACTTTGAAGTTCGACTAAGTCCAGAAATAAATTTATTGGTTCTTTCATTCCAGTACCCTCTATACAACTTCGCAAGTATACTATAAGTGTTGATTTTTGACTCAGTGTGGTAGACTCATCGATCATCACTGATATTTTACTTTTTGAATCAACCACTTCTTTGACCAACTTCTGTCTCATTTCAGTGCTTATATGGTTCACAATATTAATGCATGCATTTGTCGAATGTAGAATGCGACCCATGTCAATTCCGTTTAGTTCCTGCAAATCAATTTCCATTTCAAAGTTATTAAATGACTGATTTCCTTTCGCAACTTTGTATGCAGTGCGAAAAATTTTAGCCGTCACTGTTTTCTCACGTGTCAATGACTTTAAAACTACGCTTTCAAGCTTCTCCTTTTCTGCTTCTGCTACTATCTTTACAGCAGCTTGATGTCCAGCAGATTCCTTGTGAAGCAAAATTTTCTTACGGAGTGAATTCTGCTGTTTCTTTTTTTCATCTCCGTAACAAGATACTGTGCCATCAGTCCATTCTTTCGATATTTTCATGCCCATTTTTGCTTCTATGCCAAGTGTTCCAATCTTTCGGCAGACTGTACAGCCGAGCTTTTTTCTTCTAACGCACAGCCACTCATATCTTCCGCAGAAGTCTATTTTTTGCTCCAATGTCCAACAACTTGGCAAGTCACTGTCAGAGTCTATGATCGCCTACACATTTTTGTTCTGACACTGTCGTTTGAATCGTTTGTATAATATCGACATTATCTTTCGCAACTTCTTGTTTTAATTGTTTGTTTACCGGAGCAGCAGATGGGAAAGAGTGTGAGATTCTTTTCATTTCAACGCTTTTTTGCTTGTTTAATTATTATAAATTTTCAGACTTTAAAATGACATAGAAAAATTATTTACCAAAGTTTGTACTAAAATCAGCCACTCCGGAAATAGAAATAGGTTCGAATATCTATGGGTTCGAATATATCTCATTATAATATCAAATATGTATTCATGCGCGCTTCTAGCCTGCCGTTTAACTTACTTGATCAACAATATTTTTCCGCTGAAAAACTTTTTTTCTATAAAATTTTTAAACGAAACATTTTTTATTTTCTATAATATACAATATTTCAAAAATTTAATTTTTTTCTCAAATTTATATAATTTTTATAATATTCAGTTTAAACTTTTATTTCGTATAATTGTTTAATATGTATTCTTGCGTTATAGCCTACCGTATAACCTGCTTGATCTGAAAAACATTTCTGCTTGAAAAAATTATTTTTTTATTACAAATCTGGCCAAAAAAGCTATGGGAACTCAGCTCCCATGAGTTCCCACTGAAAAAAAGCACTGCTTTTAAAACTGCAGTTATTCTACTTCATTTGATGTTTTCTTTTGTTACAGAATCTAATTGTTGGAAGCTGTCTAGCTATCCTTGGAAATATCATTATAAGTGTTTCTCTCAATTTGCAAGTATGAAACTTTAAAGAAATATTTTGAATTTAATATTTATTCTACTCCTTTGAGTGATAAAAATGAGAATGTTGTATGTCAAAACATATGAGGTAAAAAGGAGCCTAATTAATACTGTTGCTTTGCTTATGCAGGTTGTTGTTTTTTCTTGGCTGTTTCGAAATATTTTTAACAACAATTTTAATTAAATATTATACTTGTTAAAAACTTTGATTAAAAATTGAAAAAAACAGCAACTGATGTTTGTGAACAGACACATCATTGAAATGCATGATTTTTTAAACTATTGTACTTGTACATTTTGGATGAATTTATGACCTTTAAATTGTTAGCTGTAAACAGCTGATTATTATGCATATTTTAAAATTATCGCCAAACTTTTCCCTTCTGAAAGTCATCATCATTGAATATATTTATACATAGTCAGGTTAAATTAAGGAAATTTTCTAAGCTATTTGTACTCGTTGTCATAGAATTAAACTTGTATTGAGCTCATTTTATAGTACTCAAAAAAGTATCACGTCACATTTTTATTTAATTATAGGCCTATATGCCATCTTAATTAATAATTTTATATATTTGTTCTAGAAATATGTCCACATAAGAAATGCTAGAAGAGATAATTCAACACAGAGGCATTACATCAAGGAGCCATTATGGTGGTTAGGATTAGCATTGATGGGGTTTGGAGAACTTTTCAACTTCACTGCATATGGCTTTGCCCCAGCCTCTGTGGTTGCTCCACTTGGAACAACCACAGTTGTAGGTAAGATCTGCTTCATCTCAGAGCTTTTTTCTTCCCTGAAACGATGTGTATTTTACTTTCCCTCTCAGTCAAGTTACATAAACTGATTTCCTCTTTTATTTTTATTACTAATTTCTAACTAGTTCTTCCTTATCCACTTTTTGTTGTGTATTAGTTTGTGAGTTGCACAGCCCAGAGTTTCTATGTGCGAGTTTTTCCCAAGTGTAACTAGGTGCATGGGGTTCAAGAGGCAGTTGGGATGTTGATCTTAAAGAATGTGGCCATATTGTGGAGGAGTATGAACGAATGAGACAAATTAGAGGCCCTACAAGATCCTGTACACATTTTGTTTCAGGATATTTATTCTGCTATCTTTTCCAATTATTTTCTCTTATCTTTTCTTAGATTTCATTGTATACTCTTGCTTTCTGCTCCTGCTAACATGCATTGTTATTGTTTATTTAAGTTTACAATTTTATAAAATCTTTCTTAAAAATATTTATGCCTAAAAATTTGACCCTTCTTATTAACCTTAAATATTTTAATTAATTTTATTATTGGGATCAACATCAGAAGCTTTGTAATTTTTAATTTTCTAGCTAAATAAAAAGATTATTTCTGAAATTTAATTTAAAATTGTAGTTTTCTATCAAACTTTAGCTATTTTTACTTTTTTTTTATTAAACAAAAAAGTGAAAAGCACAATTTATTTGTAACAAACTATTAATACAAAAAGATGATTAAATTCCAAATCAATATGTTACACCACTTTCTACTAATTTATTTTTCTCTATTTACCAGCAAACCTTTTCTTAGCAGCTTTATTCTTGAAAGAAAAGATTCGACCAGAGAATCTATTTGGTAAGCGTACATGTGATTTTTCAACCATATTAACGGTTTTCTTTTGATGTGTTAAGTCTTGAAATGTAAGACTGCTGTTCGTTGGAGTTAATGGTTTTATTGCTGTTTATTAATGTAGGAAACATTTTGTTTTTGGGATTGTTCTTTAGAGGCTTATTATCTCACTAGTTGTACCCTACAAAACCTTTGCATAGTGTTTTATTTCCTTAGGTTTGATCAGTAGGCCTGGTTATTTTTGGTTTCGGAGAGATCCGTTTTTCTCATGATTTTATTACAATTTAAAAGATGCAATATATTGTAGAAATACAAAAAAACAAACAAACAAATATTTAAATAGAATTATTTCACATTTTGCCTTTGGGCTTCATGTTTGAAAACCACAGAAACTATTCAAAACTGTAGAATTTTACAACATTTATCGAATCGAGATGCAGACAAGATGCCATTTTGAATTCTTGATTTCTACTTTCGATATAACGCAGATGTAAGACAGCTATTATTATATTAGATCGATATAAGAAAGAACATTAACACATAATTCTTTAAAGGCTTATTACCTCATTATTTCTTCATTGATAGAAGCAAGAACATTAACATAAGATCATTTTCTTTTTTTTTTAGGATGTGCATTAGCAATCATTGGAGCATTTTTATTGGTCACATTTTCTAATGCAGTGAGTATTTTGTTCTCAGATCAGTAATTGCTAATCTTTAAAACCTGGAACATCACAACTTGGAATTTCCCAATTATTTAAACCAGCTGAAAAAAACGTTTTTTGATGAATCTTGAAGTATTCAACATCTGTTGTTTTTTCTTTCTGGTTTTAAAACGTGATTTTATCCTCAGTCTTAACATTTAGCAAAAATGTTGATAAATTCCACTAAATTACAGAAAAATCTGGGAAACCGTGACTTTCCAGTGAAACTTGTCAGTCAGACCTGTGTACATTGTCTTTGTTAGAGAGTAATTGTGGAGCTATACAAGAGAGTAGGCATGACCAAGTGGTTCACAGGTGATTTGAGGATGGGGAGGTATATATATATAGAGAGAGATATTGGACCCATTTTTTAGAACTGGACAGAGGGCTATATTCTAGTCAAGTTTAGTAATCTTACAGAACAACAGAGGGCTATATTCTAGTCAAGTTTAGTAATACTACAGAACAACAGAGGGCTATATTCTAGTCGTTTAGTAATACTACAGAACAACAGAGGGCTATATTCTAGTCAAGTTTAGTAATACTACAGAACAAAAGAGGGCTATATTCTAGTCAAGTTTAGTAATACTACAGAACAACAGGGGGCTATATTCTAGTCAAGTTTAGTAATACTACAGAACAACAGAGGGCTATATTCTAGTCAAGTTTAGTATTACTATAGAACAACAGAGGGCTATATTCTAGTCAAGTTTAGTATTACTACAGAACAACAGAGGATTTTTTTCAGCACATGGCTATGTCACAAGTTAAATTAGAATCCATAAAAATTAGAGATAAGTCCAATTTTTTTCTGCTGAGTAAAATGGACCACATTTGGCACCCACTGACTTGGCTTATTAGTGAGATGTATTGTCCATAAATATCTCAGAGTAAAATGGACCACATTTGGCAACCACTGACTTGGCTTATTAGTGAGATGTATTGTCCATAAATATCTTATCTCTTTATGCACTCTTTTTTTTAAAAATAATTTTGTGAATTATTTGCTTTCAAATTTCAGACAGAAAAAGTGATGGGAAGTTATGAGATTTTGAGATCGTTATCACAACCTATCTTTATTGCATATGTTGTAAGTAACTGATAATTACATACTCAGTTTTCTAATCAATATCGTGATTTAATAGGACTTGTTCTAGTTATACTTTTTTGTCCAGTAATACATTTATTGCCAGTATCTCTTAAGTGTTTTGCATTGAAATGAAACGTTGCATATCTGATCCTTTTTTGATTGATTTTAAAAAAAATTCTTGTTTACACTTCTAGTGTTTTTTTTTTCTTTAATGTTAATGCATTGAGTTATCTATAAACTAATGCACTATATTAATTACTAAATACAATCCAGAAACTAATTTATTCCAGTGTGTGGAAGTGATTATATTGGTTGGCTTGCTCATTCTACTTTACTATAAGAAAGTTGAACATGTCTTAATTTATCTTCTAATCTCATCTATCACAGGTAAAATGTCATTTTATTTTGTGGTATGCATTAGCAATGTTTTTTTTAATTTGATACAAACATTTGTTGACTATGTTTAACTCTGATACCTTTTTACTTTTATTTAACACAGCTTCCTTCACAGTTATTTCTGCCAAAGCAGTATCAGGCATGATTCAATTATCAGCTGTTGGCTTCTCTCAGTGGACAAAACCTGTATTGTATGCCATGTTGGCAGTTCTCATTTTGACAGCACTAATCCAGATTAAGTAAGTTTTTATTGTCTTATATTAATTGGATTTAATTGGAGTTTAATTAGTTAGATTTAAAATGTATTCTCATTCTAATCTGTTTGGTTTCATTCTAATTTAGATTCGTCAATATGGCCATGAAAAACCATGATGCCACAATTGTTGTTCCTGTCAATTTTGTTATTTTTACTATATCAGCCATTTTAGCAGGTAAAAATTGAAAGTGATCTCTGAAAATCTGTCTGCGTGTTCTAGCTTGAAAAACTGATTGTACATGGTCTAAATTTTTGGTTTCACTAGTGCGGCTTAATTTAAGTAGTTTTTTGATAGATTTTTAACATTTTTTAAATTAAATAAAAAATCTTCTATGAAGAAGAATTTTAATATAGATTTACTGAAAAGGGGGTTAGGGGTAATTTAAAGAATTTTAGGAGCAATAACAATAAGACAGTTGTTTATTTTTTTCTCAGTCAAAAGTTATGGAGATTAATGAAGTAAATTTTGCTGATCACATTCTTTACATTACATGAACACCTATAAGAAAATAGTTTTTAAAAATGTTTGCATTGCAATCTATTCTTTTCCAGGAATTATTTTTTACAAAGAATTTTATGGAATGACTGGCATGCAGATAACTTTATTTTTATTTGGGCAAGTTAACTTATTTTATTGTTTACATTTCATCCATCATTTTATTTTAATTAACAACAAAGATGTTAACATGTAGTTAGTACATGTATCCTTTTTTTTTGAAGTTGGAAATTTTTTTCTTCAGATGCGCATTGTCATTCATGGCAGTTTATTTTATCGCTGTTGGAAGAGCAGGTCCTGTTGATGGTCATAAATCTGACTTTCAGTCTCATCTTGTGGCATCTGATCTGATACCTTGTAAGGCTTATTTTTATTTTACTTTCATATTTTCATATTAATCTATCACCACGTAACTTATTATGATCAGATTGATAATTTCACATTACATAAGTATACATTAATCAATATTGTATGAGTTATCACACTGATACTGTCAACTGAACATTTTATTGAAATAAGAAAATGGGGATTTGCAATTTTATATTACCAGAGAAGTATCTCATAAATTAAAATATTTTATTTTGTATGCAGTTCATATGAAATGGAGATATAATCTAAGTAAGTAAATCTAATGTAAGGTATTTAAACTTAGAACTGTAATAACGGCCAATGATCAGACATTCTCCTAGTCTGCCATTATTAAAATCACCATTAAAGATACAAATAATTTTATTAAAGTTTAAAAAGGGAGACTGCTATGAAAAAATGTTCTCCCATTTCCTAATCACTATAATAAACAATTATTTTTTGATTTGTTGTACCTGTCTGTAGTTATCAACAGCTGTCTTTGTTGTACCTGTCTGTAGTTATCAACAGCTGTCTTTGTGGTACCTGTCTGTAGTTATCAACAGCTGTCTTTGTGGTACCTGTCTGTAGTTATCAACAGCTGTCTTTGTTGTACCTGTCTGTAGTTATCAACAGCTGTCTTTGTCAAAGAATAGCAGTGGCTCATCTTCAGAATCTGACATTTCCTACTTGTTTTTTTTCGTGTTTGTTACAATGTGTGGTGAACATCATCAGTTTAATCAGAATCATTTATAATAGCTTCCAGTTGTTGCCAAACCTCTCAATAATAACCAATTCAGATTTATAACAAAAAGACTAAAATAAACTTCACTGAAGTTGACACTTGACTTGTAATTTATAGTACGAGACACTTTTTTTTTACAACATCAAAGTAATAGCATTGGGATTGAATTGAAATATTTATGTGTTGCATTACAATTCCTAATTATTTATTATAAAAGTAAAGTTCCCTTAGCCCTAAAGAACCATAGGGGCAGATGATTAGAATTCATATGTTTCTATAACCTCGGCATATGAAAGGATTGTGTGGTTAGCACAACGTCCAGTCTCCTTTACTTCCCCAACTTAAGTCAGGTACCCATTTTAAAACTTGGGGACTTACACCAGGAACTGAAAAAATCCCAAGGTTCTCACTGAGGTTCGAACCCAGGACTTTCCAGTGGAGAGTTGATCGCTCTACACCGCACGACCACCCGCCCCCCCCCCCCTTAATTATTATAAAACTATATATTCCTGACAGAAAACTCTTAATCTTCAACTTTCTCATTTACACTTCTTTGATTAGAACAAAATTGTAGGTGTAGTGTGTAACTCTCCTCCGCCACCCCCACTTTCATCTCCCCTCACAATCGAGTTGACCCATCTTAACTGACAATTCCATAACAACCCAAGTTCATGGCTGGTCTAAAGCCAAGCTCCCAACTTGAGATTTGATGTCTGCTAAGGGCACATTCATAGCAAGCTGATCCCTCCTACCCCTGACCTTTGTATTTCCATATTAAGTTAAATTAGAAATAATTTATTAACTAGAGAAGAGGTAAAGTACATTGCTGACAGGCTAGAGTAGATATGGGTAGTTGAAATAGTTAACTATGGTAGACTTGTTGTTGTTAGAAGATCTCTTGTCTTTAAATAAGTAAAGTTTTATTAAATTATGTTTATATAGTGAGCTGCATAGAGTTTGTTCATTTATATAAATGTTGTAATTATAAAGTAACATTTGACCAACTTATCAGAAGCCTGAAAAAGTAACATTATAGTAGGTTTGGGGAGCAGTTAAAGTTTTTCAATTCTGCTCATCTCCAAAAGGTCATGGTCACAGTCACCTTACATTATGTACAACTGGATCATTTTTTACCTTACATGATTCCTTTTCCAAAGTACTTATAAAAAGGTTATTGTTAAGGTGTCTAAACAATATTTCTGTTATTTTGTAACATTTCGGAAAGTGTATCTTATTTTAAGGAAAGCCTTTAAATTCAGAAAATCGTACTCCACAGTTCTAGAGCTCATAGGTAATTGACATTTTGTAGGAGTGATCCACAAAAAAGGGACAAAGTATTTTCCAGCTCTGATCTATAATGTTTCACTGTGATATTATTTTATTCTTTGAAAAGGCTGATTGGCTCATTCATTTTTATTTTGACAGCCTGGCTGTTGGCAAATGTAAATGTTAGACAAGTGCAACCTACTGGCTATATAGAACACCTGAAGTGCACTGACACAGATAAAATACCTATTCTGCAAGCTGAAGCTCTTGAAACTATTGAAGAGTTAACTGAAGGGTCAGACAAGCAAGATGGGGATGGTGATACTATGTCTGTAACATCTCTGGATATGCTGGTAGACAGGGAAAAACTTGGCTTAGATGACAAACCAAGATATGGCACAACTGCTGGTGACAGTACTTAATCAAAATTTCTTGTTGTTTTTTTGTTTTAAATAAATTCATTAAATTAAACCAGCCAAACTTTTTTTAAAATAAAGGCATTGATTTTTGATGTCAAAGAAAGTATTTATGTAATTAGTTGTGAATTGTAAAGTTTGTGTATCATTTTCAGTGGTTTTTATTGCCAGTAATAGATTGTTTTTTAATCATAATCTATGTTAGTTTATGGAATAATGATTTTTTTACTTCCATAGAGGGGGAGGTTCCTTAACCAAGATATGTCACATTAAAAAAATTTGTATCTTTTTTTGTGTGGAATTTCTTTTAATATGATAAAAAAAAATTCTTTACATTCCCGTTATTACCTAGAGGTAATGATGCTGAAAACATGTACATGTTTACATATAATATTGCATTCATTAACCTCTTTAATGCAAGACCAGTATAGTAACAGGTTCATAAAATGATGAAGTCTTGTATATTTGTTAGAAAATAAAAAATATAATACAAAAAAAAAAACATTACATTTTTTTTTACATTATGTGTTGGTTTAAAGTTTTATTGATAAGAATTAAGTTTTGTAATAAATTACTACTATATCTAGTCATCATAAATTACATTTTGTAATAAAGTACTACTATATCTAGCCATCATAAATTACATTTAGTAATAAATTACTGCTATATCTAGTCATAAAAAAATTATGATGCTACATGCTCAGATTTATTACCTAAGAAATGTAGTTAAATGATGCACGCACATGATATGTTTCATTTGCTTTAAAAAAAATAGCAGTTTAAGGCTATTTAAGTGTTAGGGTATTTTTTTATACTGTATTTTTAATCTAATTAATGATGTATATTGTTTGTGTAAATTTGTGTCAACATATTGTGTATCAAATTTTGATTCTATACATGTATTTGGAGAAATCAAGCTTTTAAGTAGAAAAACAAGTGTAAGAAAAGGCTAAAACATTTCATAGAAACTATTACATGTACTGGTTTTGTTTTTTTTTTACAAATGAAAAACAGATCAAAATATAAACTTATATTCATAAAACTTAATGTGTCTTTTATGGAACATTTAAACATGTAATTTAACTGTATGTGTTCACTGAAGTATTTGGTAAAAAAAAACAACAGTATATTGTATTTTTTTTAATTGTGACATGACATATTGAAATCATGCTCATAGAATGCAATTTTAGAATTAAAATTATAAATACAAGTTATGATAAATAGAAAGTAAAGTTAAACAAGGTGAAAATACATAATCAGTTGCTGTGACTACTTAAGTTACATTTTAACTATGATGCATTTTGTATCTAGCTGTTATCCTAACATGAAAAGCAGTACATGTAATCATGGGCATTGCTAGGAATTTTTCCGGGGGGGGGGGGGGGGGGGCAAAAATTGTCCAGGGGGGGGGCAATTAACAACTTTATGACATTTTTTAAATGTAAGGGGGGAGGAGCAAATGCCCCCCTCTTATATGACATTTTTTTCAAAATGTGGGGGGGGGGGGGGGGGCAAATGCCCCCCCATGAATACGCCCATGCATGTAATTAGTAAACTAAAGTATCTTAACATGAAAATCAGGATTTCAAAATAAGTGACAAAATCCTATTATTTTCACATAGTTACTCAAACACCTTTTTTAAAAAATTTGAAATTTGTTTGCATACTTTTAGTAACTGGTAATTAAGTACCTTTAACAATTGGTGTCTAATATAATATTTGGAATCTTTTTTAAAATTTGAAATTTGTTTGCATACTTTTAGCAACTGGTAATTAAGTACCTTTAACAATTGGTGTCTAATATAATATTTGGAATCTTTTTTTAAAATCCTGCTTGACAAATGTTATTACTAAAGAACATAAACATTCCTTTGAAGTGATCTGCCATTCCATTGGCTATTTCTTGGGAATGCAGTTTACACTCTGAGCTCTAGCTCAGCAAAAGAATATGAATGTGAGTTTTGCAATATGAACACTTTAAAATGTTTGTACATAACAGTGTTATTTTACAATTTTTTCTAACAAGTCATTTATGTAGTCTTTCTTCCATTTACATCTAGTAAAACAAAATGTATTACCAGATTTAAATGAAATTTATAATTAAAAAATCAAAATATTCAGTCTATTTTTAAATGTTTTAGAGTATATATCGATATATTGTGATCACTCAGTATTTTCTTATTTATTTATTATGTTCTTTACTGTGACTTTTTTTTTATTTTATTTGATATACATAATTAAAGTAGAAAATAAAACTATATACACAAAAGCTGATTAAAAATTTTGAATGCATCAATTTAATGTTGTCATATTTTGTATGCTTTATAAAGTTAACATGGTCATTGTGAAGATATTTGCCCATAAATTGTAGAGGGGGTAAGGGGCTGTCCATTATTTATGTCAACAAATTTTTGGCGATTTTTACCTCCCCCCCTCTCCCCCTTGTCAACAACTTGTCAAACTTCCAGAGACCCCCCTATAAAATTACATCAACATTTGATTACCCCCCCCCCCAAGGTGCCTTCCAAAATGTTTATGTGGCAAAATTAGTAGGATTATAGTTAGTTTAATTAAAATACTGAATGTTAATCAAGTGTGTAACACAGGACTACAAACGCTGCCTTATTTTTCTTTAATTAAGTAATTATATTAAATTTTAAAAAAAGTAACATTGTTGACGTCAACTTTTCTTGACCTCCCCCCCTCCCCCTTGTCAACAATTGTCAAAATTTTTCTGACCCCCCCGCCCCCTCTATTTTGTTGACGTAATTAATGGACAGCCCCTAAGGTGTATGCTACATTGTGAAGATATTTGCCATAAATTGAAGAGGGAGTTAAGGTGTATCATGTAATGCTACATTGTGAAGATATTTGCCCATAAATTGAAGAGGGGGTAAGGTGTAGACTACATTGTGAAGACATTTGCCAATAAATTGTAGAAGAGGTAAGGTGTATCATGTAATGCTACATTGTGAAGATATTTGCCCATAAATTGAAGAGGGGGTTAAGGTGTATCATGTAAAGCTACATTGTGAAGATATTTGCCCATAAATTGAAGAGGGGGGTAATGTGTATCACTGATACACTGTATCATGTAATGCTACATTATGAAGAAATTTGCCCATAAATTATAGAGGGCTTAGATGTATCATGTAATGCTACATTGTGAAGATATTTGCCCATAAATTGACATTTGCGAGGATACGCGAGACATAAGAAAACTATTATTAAAATATATGGTGCCCTTCTTTCATCCCGACCTTAGTCAATAGTGAAATGTCCATGGGTGCACCACTAGAGACAAAGGTGATTGGACACATCGGGAATCAAACCCGTAACCCACGGTATGCAGATCGGGCTAAATGAGTGAAGATCCGTCTCGCTACCAAAGCGCACTAGGCCACCCTAATAAAAAATCGCCCACCTAAATCGCACGATTGCTAGCTATTGCAGTGCACTTCTTCCATCCCCACCACAGCTGGGAGTGTAGACCTAACTGTAGCTGCTGGGAGTGTAGGTCTAACTGTAGCGGCTGGGAGTGTAGGCCTAACTGTAGCGTCTGGGAGTGTAGGCCTAACTGTAGTGGCTAGGAGTGTATGCCTAACTGTAGCGGCTGGGAGTGTAGGCCTAACTGTAGCGGCTGGGAGTGTAGGCCTAACTGTAGCGGCTCGGAGTGTAGGCCTAACTGTAGCGGCTGGGAGTGTAGGCCTAACTGTAGCGGCTGGGAGTTTAGGCCTAACTGTAGTGTCTGGGAGTGTAGCCCTAACTGTAGCGGCTGGGAGTGTAGGCCTAACTGTAGCTGCTGGGAGTGTAGGCCTAACTGTAGCGGCTGGGAGTGTAGGCCTAACTGTAGCGGCCTACACTCCCAGCCTGCTACTGGGCAGCCGAATAATTATCTCAATATGGAGCATTGCGCAATTATTTATCTCACTGGAGAACGGCGCTCACGATATGCCTTGTTCTTTCTTTAAAGAATTTTGTTTGTGAATATAAACAATAAAATATGAACATCACCGATACATCTTTGTGAATATGAACAGTAAAATGTGAACATCACCGATACATGTTTGTGAATATAAACAATAAAATATGAACATCAACGATACATCTTTGTGAATATGAACAGTAAAATGTGAAATATCAACGATACATGTTTGTGAATATAAGCAGTAAAATATGAACATCACCGTTACATCTTTGTGAATATGAACAGTACAAATGAACATCACCGATACATGTTTGTGAATGTGAACAGTAAAATGTGAACATCACCGATACATGTTTAGAATGTGAACAGTAAAATGTGAACATCACCGATACATGTTTGTGAATATGAACAGTAAATGTGAACATCACTGATACATGTTTGTGAATGCATCATAAATGTGAACATCACCGATACATCTTTGTGAATATGAACAGTAAAATGTGAACATCACCGATACATGTTTGTGAATGTGAACAGTAAAATGTGAACATCACCGACACATGTTAGTGAATATAAACAGTAAATATGAACATCACCGATACATGTTTGTGAATATAAACAGTACGAAGATTACTGACATATGTTAGTAATATAAACAGTAAAATATGTGCACATTGATACATATTTGTGATATGCACAGTAAATATGTACAATACTACTACATATTTGTGAATATAAACAGTAAAATTTCTTACAATTCTGATACATCTTTTTTTCTTTTACTCCTTAGAAATTCTCCCTTTTTTTAAATTTGCATTTTAAACCAAGGGCGGCAAACTACGGCCCGCGGGCCCGTCAGAGTGTATTATGCGGCCCGTTTTCATGTACAAGCAGATCCTATTTAAATATTAGTTCTCTTTGTTTTGAGTTTTTGCTATATATTTAAAATTTTATTCCGACTATTTTATTTGAATCTAGTGATATTAAATTGGTTTTGTTGCTCCAAAATATTAGTTAGAACTGTTTGACCTACTAGCAGATTGCAGACCTGGAAGGACAAGTCTGACAGGTTTTTGTTGAAATAATTAAAAATAGTAAAGTCTTATTATCAAATTGTAACTGATCAAGTTTGAATTTTAAAATGTAATCTGCATATATATAAGTGTGTGGATGAAATAAATGACAAATTATCTTTAAATCTAGATGTATACTTTGTAAATTTAATAAAGTAGATAATATATATATATGCGGCCCGTCGATAACGATCAAGTTTTCTCAATGTGCCCTCCGTAGAAAAAGTTTGCCCACCCCTGTTTTAAACTATTTAAATTGTATATCTATATTTTGCGTTGCTAATGATATATTGTACTCTTGAAGCACATATGTCTTTGTAAAAGTATATGATTCTAGCCGTGGTGTACAGTATTATATTTTAATACACACATCGTTTACCAGTATATAATATATTTGACCTATCCCATAATCCACCAATCGATACTCTTATTGTTTGTATAATATATAAACCTAAATTAAGGTCAATATGTTGCAGAGGTCGTTTTTTTAATTTTACAAATAAACATCAAATGACAAATGGCTATTTTTCTACACTTCAAATGTATTTCATATAAATTTTGTAGACATTGTTTGAAACATTTACTACACATTGGCATAAACACTTGAACCTGAACACATCGACCTCAACATATGGGCATAAACATGGACCTAAACACATAAACCTAAACACATAAACCTCAACACATGGGCATAAACACATGGGACTGAACATCAACCTAAACACATAAACCTCAACACATGGGCATAAACACATGGACCTAAACACATCAACCTAAACACATAAAACTCAACACATGGACATAAACACATGGACCTAAACACATCAACTCCAAACACATCAACCTAAACACATAAAACCTCAACACATGGGCATAAACATGGACCTGAACACATCAACCTAAACACATAAACCTCAACACATGGGCATAAACACATGGACCTTAAACACATCAACCTAAACACATCAACCTAAACACATAAACTCAACACATGGCCATAAACATGGACCTGGAACACATCAACGTAAACACATAAACCTAAACACATAAACCTCAACACATGGGCATAAACACATGGACCTGAACACATCAACCTAAACACATAAACCTCAACAAATGGCACAAAAACATGGACCTGAACACATCAACCTAAACACATAAACCTCAACACATGGGCATAAACACATGGACCTGAACACATAACCTAAACACATAAACCTCAACACATGGGCATAAACACATGGACCTGAACACATCAACCTAAACACATAAACCTCAACACATGGGCATAAACACATGGACCTGAACACATCAACCTAAACATAAACCTCAACACATGGGCATAAACACATGACCTGAACACATCAACCTAAACATGTAAACCTCAACATGGGCATAAACACATGGACCTGAACACATCAACCTAAACACATAAACCCTCAACACATGGGCATAAACACAGACCTGAACACATCAACCTAAACACATAAACCTCAACACATGGGCATAAACACATGGGACTGAACACATCAACCTAAACACATAAAACCTCAACACATGGGCATAGACACATGGACCTAAACACATCAACCTAAAACATGAACCTCAACACACATGGGCATAAACACATGGACCTAAACACATCAACCTAAACAAATCCTCACCATATGCATAAACACATGGACCTGAACACATCAACCCAAACACATAAACCTCAAACACATAAACCTCAACACAGGGCATAAACACATCAACGTAAACACATAAACCTAAACACATAAACCTCAACACATAAGCATAGACACATGGACCTGAACACATCAACCTAAACACATAAACCTCAACACATGGGCATAAACATTATTGACCTGAACACATCAACTCCAACACTTAAACCTCAACACATGGGCATAAACACATGGACCTGAACACATCAACCTAAACACATAAACCTCAACACATAAGCATAAACACATGGATCTAAACACATCAACCTAAACATTACAAACCTCAACACATGGGCATAGACACATTGACCTGAACACATCAACCTAAACACATAAACCTCAACACATGGGCATAGACACATGGACCTGAACACATCCACCTAAACACATAAACCTCAACACATGGGCATAGACACATGGACCTGAACACATCAACCTAAACACATAAACCTCAACACATGGGCATAGACACATGGACCTGAACACATCAACCTAAACACATAAACCTCAACACATGGGCATAGACATGGACCTGAACACATCAACCGTAACTTATGGACTTCAACTGTGCTTCATTAAGTTTGTGTACTGTGCTTCATTAAGTTTGTGTACTGTGCTTCATTAAGTTTGTGTACTGTGCTTCATTAAGTTTATGTACTGTGCTTCATTAAGTTTATGTACTGTGCTTCATTCAGTTTATGTACTGTGCTTCATTAAGTTTATGTACTGTGCTTCATTAAGTTTATGTACTGTGCTTCATTAAGTTTGTGTACTGTGCTTCATTAAGTTTGTGTACATGTACTCTAGTTTTACATAATACAAGATCAAGACAAAAATGTTCACAAATTGATTAAGAATACTATAAGACATATTTTCTATGTAGTTTCATGCTTAAACAGTTTTCCATTTTAACACAATTAAAAACATCATATTTAGCTTCAAAATTGACATAATGTTTAACTTAAATAAAAAAATGTATTAATATATTTTCTTATAATCAGTTGTATTATTACGGCAAAAGTTGTATAAATAGCAATTTACTTTTCTATTGGCAACATTTAAGAAAAAAGGTTATGATTATTTATGCCTAACATTGTAAGACATTACTAATCGAATTTTAGTATAATATGCTTTACTAATAAGTGTATCGAAAAAAACATAATTACAATATCACAATAGTTGTCAAAGATGTTGGTTTTTGAGACTTACTTAAACTGTTTTCTTTTTTCCAACTACATGTTCAGAAAATTTTTTTATGAAAGTGGAGGAGAATGAAAGCATCATTGTTTGTGTAATGTGCGTCATTACTGTATACTGTAGGTGTCATTAAGTCGGTGTAATGTGCGCTTTGTCTGTATATCACTGTGCGTCAGTTGCTTGTGTAACGCGTTTGGTTAATCGATTTAATTGTGCGTCATGTTTGTGCATCATCAAGTTTATGTACTTGCGTCAATAATATTTTTGTATTGTGCGTCGTTAATTTGATGTATTGTGAGTAATTAATTTTATATACTTGCGTTATTAAGTTTGGGTAATGTGTGTCGTTAAATGTGTGTATTGAGCATAATTAAGTTTGTGTTTGTGCGTAATTAAGTTTTTGTAATTACGTCATTAACTGTTTGTACTGTGCGTCAATAAGTTTATGTACTTCCGTCATTAAGTGTGTACTGTGCGTCATTAAGTGTGTGTACTGTGCGTCATTAAGTAAGTGTACTTCCGTCATTAAGTGTGTGTACTGTGCGTCATTAAGTGTTAGTACCGTGCGTCATTAAGTGCAAAATTCGTGCGTCATTAAGTGTGTACTGTAGTGTCATTAAGTGTAAGTGTACTTCCACACAGAGTGTGTACTGTGCGTTTTAAAGTGTACTTCCGTCATTAAGTCTGTGTACTTCGTCATTAATTGTGTGTACTGTGCGTCATTGGGCGTGTGTACTGTGCGTCATTAAGTCTGTGTACTGTGCGTCATTGCTGTGTGTACTGTGCGTCATTAAGTGTGTACTGTGCGTCATTAAGTCTGTAGTACTAGTGTCATTAAGTGTGTGTACTGTGCGTCATTAAGTGTGTGTACTGTGCGTCATTAAGTAAGTGTACTTGTCATTAAATGTGTGTACTGTGCGTCATTAAGTGTGTGTACTGTGCGTCATTAAGTAAGTGTACTTCCGTCATTAAGTGTGTGTAGTGTGCGTCATTAAGTGTGTGTACTGTGCGTCATAAGTGTACTCGTCATTAAGTCTGTGTACTGTGCGTCATTAATTGTGTGTACTGTGCGTCATTATGTGTGTACTGTGCGTCATTAAGTCTGTGTATTGTGCGTCATTAAGTGTGTGTACTGTGCGTCATTAAGTGTGTGTACTGTGCGTCATTAAGTGTGTGTACTGTGCGTCATTAAGTGTGTGTACTGTGCGTCATTAAGTGTGTGTACTGTGCGTCTTTAAGTCTGTGTACTTCCGGTCATTAATTCAGTGGTACTGTGCGTCATTAAGTGTGTGTACTGTGAGTCATTATGTGTACTGTGCGTCATTATGAGTGTGTACCGAGCGTCATTAAGTTTATGTACTGTGCGTCATTAAGTTTGTGTACTGTGCGTCATTAATTGTGTACTGTGCGTAATTAAGTGTACTGTGCGTCATTAAGTCTGTGTACTGTGTGTCATTAAGTCTGTGTACTGTGCGTCATTATGTGTGTACTGTGCGTCATTAAGTGTGTGTACTGTGCGTCATTAAGTGTGTGTACTGTGCGTCATTAAGTGTTTGCACTGAGCGTCATTAAGTTTATGTACTGTGCGTCATTAAGTTTGTGTACTGTGCGTCATTAAGTTTGTGTACCTATGCTATTAAGTGTGTATACTTCCGTCATTAAGTGTGTACTGTGCGTCATTAATTGTGTACTGTGCGTCATTAAGTGTGTGTACTGTGCGTCATTAAGTCCGTGTACTGTGCGTCATTAAGTCCGTGTACTGTGCGTCATTAAGTCTGTGTACTGTGCGTCATTAAGTGTGTGTACTGTGCGTCATTAAGTGTGTGAACTGTGCGTCATTAAGTGTGTGTACTGTGCGTCATTAAGTGTGTGTACTGTGCGTCATTAAGTGTGTGTACTGTGCGTCATTAAGTCTGTGTACTGTGCGTCATTAAGTCGGTGTACTGTGCGTCATTAAGTCTGTGTACTGTGCGTCATTAAGTGTGTGTACTGTGCGTCATTAAGTAAGTGTACTTCCGTCATTAAGTCTGTGTACTGTGCGTCATTAAGTGTGTGTACTGTGCGTCATTAAGTGTGTGTACTGTGCGTCATTAAGTGTGTGTACTGTGCGTCTTTAAGTCTGTGTACTTCCGTCATTAATTGTGTGTACTGTGCGTCATTAAGTGTGTGTACTGTGAGTCATTATGTGTACTGTGCGTCATTATGATGTGTACTGAGCGTCATTAAGTTTATGTACTGTGCGTCATTAAGTTTGTGTACTGTGCGTCATTTGGCAAGTGTGTACTTCCGTCATTAAGTCTGTGTACTGTGCGTCATTAATTGTGTGTACTGTGCGTCATTATGTGTGTACTGTGCGTCATTAAGTGTGTGTACTGTGCGTCATTATGTGTGTACTGTGCGTCATTAAGTGTGCGTACTGTGCGTCATTAAGTAAGTGTACTTCCGTCATTAAGTGTGTACTGTGCGTCATTAAGTGTGTACTGTGCGTCATTAAGTAAGTGTACTTCCGTCATTAAGTCTGTGTACTGTGCGTCTAAGTGTGTGTGTACTGTGCGTCATTAAGTCTGTGTATTGTGCGTTATTAAGTGTGTGTACTGTGCGTCATTAAGTGTGTGTACTTCCGTCATTAATTGTGTGTACTGTGCGTCATTAAGTCTGTGTACTGTGCGTCATTAAGTGTGTGTACTGTGCGTCATTAAGTGTGTGTACTGTGCGTCATTAAGTGTGTGTACTGTGCGTCTTTAAGTCTGTGTACTTCCGTCATTAAGTGTGTACTGTGCGTCATTAAGTGTGTGTGTACTGTGAGTCATTATGTGTACTGTGCGTCATTATGATGTGTACTGAGCGTCATTAAGTTTATGTACTGTGCGTCATTAAGTTTGTGTACTGTGCGTCATTAAGTTTGTGTACCTGCGTCATTAAGTGTGTATACTTCCGTCATTAAGTGTGTGTACTGTGCGTCATTAATTGTGTACTGTGCGTCATTAAGTGTGTACTGTGCGTCATTAAGTCCGTGTACTGTGCGTCATTAAGTCTGTGTACTGTGCGTCATTAAGTGTGTGTACTGTGCGTCATTAAGTGTGTGAACTGTGCGTCATTAAGTGTGTGGTACTGTGCGTCATTAAGTAAGTGTACTTCTGTCATTAAGTGTGTGTTTTGTGGGTCATTAAGTGTGTGTACTGTGAGTCATTAAGTAAGTGTACTTCCGTCATTAAGTCTGTGTACTGTGCGTCATTATGTGTGTACTGTGCGTCATTAAGTGTGTGTACTGTGCGTCATTAAGTGTGTGTACTGTGCGTCATTAAGTAAGTGTACTTCTGTCATTAAGTGTGTGTTTTGTGGGTCATTAAGTGTGTGGGTACTGTGAGTCATTAAGTAAGTGTACTCCGTCATTAAGTCTGTGTACTGTGCGTCATTAAGTGTGTGTACTGTGCGTCATTAAGTGTGTGTACTGTGCGTCATTAAGTCTGTGTATTGTGCGTCATTAAGTGTGTGTGTACTGTGCGTCATTAAGTGTGTGTACTGTGCGTCATTAAGTCTGTGTACTGTGCGTCATTAAGTCTGTGTAATTGTGCGTCTTTAAGTCTGTGTACTGTGCGTCATTAAGTCTGTGTACTGTGCGTCATTAAGTGTGTGTACTGTGCGTAATTATGTGTGTACTGTGCGTCATTAAGTGTGTGTACTGTGCGTCATTAAGTCTGTGTATTGTGCGTTATTAAGTGTGTGTACTGTGCGTCATTAAGTGTGTGTACTCCGTCATTAATTGTGTGTACTGTGCGTCATTAAGTCTGTGTACTGTGCGTCATTAAGTGTGTGTACTGTGCGTCATTAAGTGTGTGTACTGTGCGTCATTAAGTGTGTGTACTGTGCGTCTTTAAGTCTGTGTACTCCGTCATTAAGTGTGTGTACTGCGTCATTAAGTGTGTACTGTATGTCATTAATTGTGTACAGTGCGTCATTAAGTCTGTGTACTGTGCGTCATTATGTGTGTACTGTGCGTCATTAAGTGTGTGTACTGTGCGTCATTAAGTTTGAGTATTGCGCGTCATTAAGTGTGTGTACTGTAAGATATGTTTTATGATATACGAACGTTCCACGCACAAAAATTGTATGAGAAAGGATTTTATTTTTATTTATTTTACAAAATAAGCGAATTGAACAGCACATCTTTAGTAGGGAATAGAACAGCACATCTGTATATGGGAATAGAACAGCACATCTGTAGTTGGGAATAGAACAGCACATCTGTAGTTGGGAATAGAACAGCACATCTGTAGGAGGGAATAGAACAGCACACATCTTTAGTAGGGAATAGAACAGCACATCTGTAGTTGGGAATAGAACAGCACATCTGGTAGTTGGGAATAGAACAGCACATTTGTAGTTGGGAATAGAACAGCACATCTGTAGTTGGGAATAGAACAGCACATCTGTAGGAGGGAATAGAACAGCACACATCTTTAGTAGGGAATAGAACAGCACATCTGTAGTTGGGAATAAACAGCACATCTGTTGTATGGAATAGAACAGCACATCTGTAGTAGGGAATTAAACAGCACATCTGTAGTTGGGAATTGAAATTCAGCAATCGTGGTAGAGAATTTAACATTAAAAAGACTGTAGTTGGGAATACTAATAGACTTTATAAGAGCTTCGATTTTGATAAAACGTAGAAAACGTTGGGCGCATGTTATACAACACTAGAATTAATTTGACATACTCATATGCATTTTGTTATCTAGACTAAGTTTTAATAAATGATCTGCAATATCGTGATACTTTGAAAACCTTCTGTAATCATTCTTTTGGGATTTAATTGTTAACATTTGATGATTATGATACTGTAATACAAACATTCGCGCATAATATAAGATTCTATGCGCTCAACATATTTTTCGTTTTTATAAAATCAGAAGCTCTTATAAAGTCTATTAATATTACCATGTTACCAATTTATTCAGAAATTATTTTCTGCTTTTTAGTACGCAAGAAAAACGTTGTTTTTTATAAAATATTTTTTTTATAATGTAATTTTTTTATATGTATGGGTTAAAGGAAAACTCGGTGTGCTTCTATAAATTTCAGTAACTTGTCACTGTAACTTATTTACTTCCTTCTCTTGGAGGCCACCCTCTCTTAGCATAACGCTCAGAGTCTGCTCTGCTATTCCAGAGGCACAAAAAACATCGAAATTTTGCATTCCTCCTTGGAGCCCTAATGTGATGGCTATGACCTTTAAATCCCCACAAAATCAACCACTTTATGCTGATCATAATTCAGAGCAGCAGTTTCATGTTTTAATACGTCTCTTTCAGTGTTACTGATTTTGCCACTGGAATTGATGATACTGTGTTTCCATTAAATAGAAGAATTGCTTTCATACTGCGCTTTGATAAATCAATAAACAATCTCCACTGGATTTCTATCGTAAACACCCCATAGAGGTGACAAGACATTCAATATTATTACAATATAACAAGTCTTGCTTATTTAAAAGAGCTGGACATTTAAACTTGTATTCATTTAAATATATCCAACCACATAATTGGTTGATCACATACAAAATATTGATATTATCACATATCATTGTCTGTGGTTATTTTGTACATTTGTGCTAAAAAATTATATACCTGCTGTTCAGAGTTCTGGCAAAATTAGTCATTAAATTATCTTCATGACAGATATAAGCATAAACCTTGTAAATAACATTTGAGGTTTTCAAAAACCTGACGTGATACATACAAACCAAGTACATCAAAGCTTATCACTTTAAACAAGCTTTTGGAAATTTATAATGTTTTACTAGCAGTTTTTTTTTCGTGTAGTTCAGTTTTATAAACACAGTCTAATGTACCAGTAAATAGCCCGTTAAACACATGCATGTGATCCTCACGCTGACAAATCTCAGAGAATTTGTCAGAACTCCACTGTGAGTAAAGTTATTAAATTATCAAAATTATCTTAGCACACCTCTGTATACAGATGTTAAAGTGGAACACAAGATTAAAGATGATGTGTAGTTATTCTTTTTTTTCCCAGATTTGCTATGAAACAGGCTTCAGTTAGAGCCAGTAGAAACAGTTGATAGTACACTACTGGTCATATATATATATATGTATATATATATATGTGTATATATATATATATATGTATCTATATATATGTATATATATATATATATATATATATATATATATATATATGGATATAAAATACATAAGTTGGCAACCTGTACAAGAAGCACTGGTTACAAGATTCAAAAGGACTGAGAAACTTTTGTAGAAGCTTTAAATGACTTTTAACTTTGGCGATGTGGCCCAGCAAGAGAAGATTCCCCCCTCCCTTTAGCTGATGATTTGTATATATAGTGTTATTTATCACAGTTGCCTAAGAGGCGGCACTATTCAATTTGTTCTGCTCTTATGAAGAGCCCCGGTTTCCCACCCCTAGTCTATAACATACCATAATTACAGAAAAATCTATATAAATAATAGCGATTTGAGTTCTGCGTTAATCAAAAGTAAAGAATTAATACAACAGTATTCAGTTTAAAATGCAATCATGAAAAAATCGGATCTGCCCGAAACTGTACAACCTTAGCCTACTGATCTAGCCTAAGGGGAAATAACTCTATGCAAAGATTTTGCAGGGTACAGCTAGTACTGATATATTTTGTTGTGTCAAGTATTTCGAAGTACGAACAGAAACTGATACAGTAAGAAGACACCGCTTTGCTGTTTCGCTTAGCGCTGTTCCCGGTTAACGCTCTTTTATTTGAACTGTGGGCAACATTTGCTTCGCTATATCCGAAGCAGTTTATGTGTTTCTTCTTTCCTTCGGTGTTATAAGAAGTTATTTTTATCATCTCAAACATGTGTTCACTTAATTGTAAGTAGTATAATTTTTTTATAAAATAACAATTGATATAGTGATCAAGATTTTGATTCTTAGTTTCTACCCTGGGGGATAATAAAAAACAAGGACATAAAGCAACAAGAAAAAACATTTCACTAGAAAAAAAAAAAAAAAAACTAAAATACAAGTGATTAGAAGATTAGATACTGGTGAACGTCAACTTCAAATTGGTGCTGCATTGAATTTAGCAACTTCAACAATAAGGACTTCTCTAGGAATAAAGAAAAATACCGTCATCGGCAACTGTACCTACGACAAAGCTCTGCAACTAGAATTACCCGTTCTAGAAATAATACAATAGAGGAAATGGAAAATGACTTTCTATATGGATTGAAGACGAGATTGAACGCAATATGCCATTAAGCCAATCTATTATAATGGAAAATACAAGAAGAATTTTTAATTACATTCAGGTTATGCAAGTGACACAAGTGAAATCTTTCACTAACCCAATTATTTACATGATGAGATAACCTCGTACAACGCTGCTTCACATTACGCTCTACTTAAGGTATTTAATTGGTAAGGGGATCAGATGACAGCTGGAGATATTGACACCTACTTATATAAATTAGTTATTGTAATTATTCGAAAATGGGTTTTTTTTTTTTATTAAATGTTGTCACTGGTTATTTTAATTATGACAAAAAAAACATTTGTTGGTGCTTAGTGTTCATAGGAGCTTGATTTCTAAGAAGAAAATGTGATCACAAATATGGGTTGTTCGAATATTTTGTTAAACAATGTTGGTGTGTTTTGTATGTGTTTGTGTTTTTGTGTGTATCTATGTCTATCTGTGTGTATGTTTGTGCAGCATGTGTGTATGTGCATGTACGTGTATGGGTATGTCTTATTACGACTCGTGTATATATATATATATATGTGTGTGTGTGTGTATGTGTGTGTGTGTGTAAGTGAGTGTGTGAATGTGTGTGTATGTGTAAGTGTGTGTAAGTGTGTAAGTGAGTATGTAAATGTGTTTGTGTAATGTTGTGGAGTGGTGTGTGCCTGTGCCTTGAGTGTGTGTGTATATATGTGTGTGTGTACTAACTCTAACCACATTGTTGTCACTATCTTTGTTTATTGTGAAGTTCATTATCTTCATACTACTGACATATTGAAACAGATATTGTCTGGAATTATCTATATTTTGCTTTTTTGTTGATGGGTTGTTTTTATTAGCCATCCGGAATTGTGGATTTACGATGATTATACTCTGTTGAACGATTGTATTTCTAAACTGCTCAACCAAACACACATACAGACAAACACACATACTTTCATTTTTATTAATAGACATGTGAGAAAATGTTGCTTTCATTGCTCCAGCACATGTTTCGCACATCAGCTAATAAAAGGAAATATTATTTTCTCAAGTTTTTCATTTTTATTCCCAACAGCATAAATAAAAGAATTATTGTCCGTTATGAGCAAAAAACATTGAAGAAGACTGTAGCTGATTGAAAAACAAGACTCCAAGGACCAGAGAAAATTAAAATAAATCCAACTTTAAAGAGACTCATTTAATTTCTCTGTAACAGCTTATGACATGTAATAAACAATGCTATAGGTTTCTTTATCGCAAACATTGATTTTCACGTAATTTATTAAGACAAACACAAAATTAACCAACTGTAGCAACATGAGTAGCTGTCATTGAATCATATATATATATATATATATATATATATATATATCTATATATATATATATATATATATATGCTGTAAAAGTTTGATTATTAATTTGATTGCATAATTGCATGTTTCCTGACATTAACCGTTTAAGAAAAAACTTTCTTTTAAATTTTAAAATCTCAAGTTTGTTTAATGTTTCTAGCAAATGGCAACAGATACACCTAATGAATAATTTCGAAAACGGAGATTTAACGAGATTTTAGACTAGCTTAAAATAAATATATCTATAAAGTCTGTACGTTTTCACTATACTACTTATACATACAGTGTGTGACCGTATTTATTATTCAATTCACCAGGTGGAATATGTTTTGTCTGTATCTAAACAATGTTTGATTATTAATATTGTGTATATTTATATCTATCATAAAGCTCGACGTCAAGTATATCGAATCAATGATTTTATACTGTCAACTCAACTACTAGGGATGACTTCAATCAACAACCTATCTAGTATAAGTTCATTGGTACAGTGCTCAATAAACTGTCTGTCCAACTCCAACAACTGTCAACACTTCCTTTACAACAAGGAAAGGCAACTGTGTGATGTTAGGCAGTGACCTAGGGTCAGCTGGTATAAACCTTTGCCGGACAACACATGTACTCACTCAGGACTCAGTACCGTGACGTCACTTGGATACAATTCAACTATCATGAACAAGTTCGACTGTGTGTATATGTTTCTAATTCTATGGTTCCGTACTCAGTGGCGCAAACTGACTGTTCCGATAAACAAGGCCAGCTAAGTATTATTAAATCAAGCGACAAGAAAATTATTTCCTACAAATACAAGCGATTTGGAGTCCTTATAAAAGCTGGGTAGGTCTAACTCACGTTCAAACAGAGGGGTTGTGGGCATGGTCAGATGGCTCAGTTGCTACGCCTACAGAAATGCAAATGTTGTTCATGCCTGGCAAACCTGACAATAATGGCTGTGTTTTAATGAACAGAAATTCCTTTGGTTCGGATGACACCTTATGCGCATTTGATAAATTTTACATTTGTGAATATTTATACTAATACTGATTGATTTATCACTCGATTCTTTTGAATAATTAAGCCATATGCGATGTATCAGATGGTATTATTCTTTTTGATTTAATCCATAGCAACAGTTGGGACAGAAAAACTAAATTAAATTGCATATCTAAACAAAAGTCAAATTTAGTTCAATATTGTTCATTTAAGTTGTACGTTATACAAAGTTATGAAACGTATCATTTTTTTAAATTAATTGTCCCTATCTAATTTAAACATTGATTTATTGAATTTCATTTTGAAAACAAAAAGCAATTTTATTTTACTATGAACTAAACAAACTGTATTTTACTATGAACTAAACAAACTGTATTTTACTATGAACTAAACAAACTGTATTTTACTATGAACTAAAACAAACTGTATTTTACTATGAACTAAACAAACCGTATTTACTAAAGCAACAAACTGTATTTTACTATGAAGTAAACAACCATATTTACTATGAAGTAAACAAACTGTATTTTACTATGAAGTAAACAAACCGTATTTTACTATGAACTAAACAAACGTAATTTACTATGAAATGAACTAATTTATCTTAACTGCTTAAATGTGATAATCCATTGACTGTGAGATTATTGATAGAAATAAATGAACAACAAGGAACATCTTCTCGTTCATCTTTAAGTAAACTCATTCGTTTAAAGAACACACACAAAAACATTTCAGTCAGCTGCCATCTCAGTTTGTATTTGTATTGTTATTGAAATTAAAATAAAAAGATAAACACTTAAAACAGGAACATACATAATTATTTATGCTTTGTGTGTTTATCTGTAATGATCAATAATATTGAATATTTGAATTTCTCATTTGATGAATTTTATTTTCTTATTTCTTTTATATATAGTGCCGCCCCTGTATGGCCCGCCCCACCCAATATTTACGCCACTGTATGGCCCGCCCCATCTAATATTTGTACGCCACTGTATGGCCCGCCCCACTCCAATATTTTCATGCCATCGTATGCTCTCAACAATTTTAATCTAATACTATTATGGATGCTTTCTTTTAATGTTTTATGCATAAGAGGCATATTTACTCTTATAGCAAAATTTCCTGTAGTCCTAAAGAGATATCTGTGTAAATGAAGGGAAAAATTATCTGTTTATTCAACGCAAATGAAGGGATTGTGTGGCCCAGCCACCTTTATTTTAAAGCACCTATATAAAGCTGGGTGGACATTTATCCACGTCTGACATTGCCTCAACTCGTGAACCACCGATTTCGTTCAATTGAGCAGTAGATGTGAACTTTCACCGAATTCGTTCAATTTTTTCAAAATTAAACCAGTAAAATCCTTTGGTTCTCACCGAGAATCGATCATAGGACCTCAGGTTGACAGCGCTCTACAGGCCCGTAGCCAGGTCAAAGTAAGCAGGGGGGCACCAATACCCAGCAAAGGGGTACTTTCTCACATTTTAGTTACTTTTTTCTTTATTTTTTCCTCTTTTTCTTTTTTTTAAGCGGGGGGGCACTCCACACCTAGCGGGGGGGGGCACGGCCCACCAGTGCCCCCTTGGCTAATGGGAATATGTTTCATAATAATGGCCTTCCGTCCGACCATTTTAACTTCTTCATATTGATTAATGTTTTCATAACGAGAAAAACGATCACATATTGTATTGTAAGACATCACATCTGACACTTTATTGTATTGCAGCACATCAATATCTGACACATATTGTATTGCAGCACATCAATATCTGACACATATTATATTGCAGCACATCAATATCTGACACATATTGTATTGCAGCACATCAATATCTAACACATATTATATTGCAGCACATCAATATCTGACACATATTATATTGCAGCACATCAATATCTAACACATATTATATTGCAGCACATCAATATCTGACACATATTATATTGCAGCATATCAATATCTGACACATATTACATTGCAGCACAGTTCAAAAAGCATTATTAATGGAATACAAACACAAATTGTAAAAACAAAACTAACAAGAATACTAAATTAGTCACCAACAATGACTTTTCGTAAATTAATTGTAGTCATCCACTTCATCAGTGTGTATCAACGTTTGGGTGAGCCGTGACAAAGTATAGGTACGTAATAGCAGATTTCCAAGCAGTGTTATTGCGGCATAAACGTTATTGTACTGGCGGTATTTGTATTTTCAAGATGTGTAGATTGTAAAAATTAATACTGTGTAATACTGTATAATAAAAAAGCTGAATAAAGAATTTAAAATCAAACTCGGATGCTGATGAACATATCTTTATATATATATATATATATATCAACTAGTTAAATTTGATCTTCAAGAATAGAACTGCAAAATATTTTCAATTATTGACAAAATGCAAGATATCATTTACAAAAGTTATTTGTTGAGAGACAGAACATTTGATGTACGTATTCTCAACAATTTTATGTTTTGATGAAGACTCACACATCGACCTGTCAGTTGTTCTAATATCAAACATCGACCTATCAAGCTGTTCTAATATCAAACACGACCTGTCAAGATGTTCTAATATCAAACATCGACCTGTCAAGCTGTTCTAATATCAAACATCGACCTGTCAAGATGTTCTAATATCAAACATCGACTGTCAAGATGTTCTAATATCAAACATCGACCTGTCAAGCTGTTCTAATATCAAACATCGACCTGTCAAGTTGTTCTAATATCAAACATCGACCTGTCAAGCTGTTCTAATATCAAACATCGACCTGTCGCTTTGTTCTAATATCAAACATCGACCTGTCAAGATGTTCTAAGATCAAACATCGACCTGTCAAGATGTTCTAATATCAAACATCGACCCGTCAAGATGTTCTAATATCAAACATCGACCTGTCAAGATGTTCTAATATCAAACATCGACCTGTCAAGATGTTCTAATATCAAACATCGACCTGTCAAGATGTTCTAATATCAAACATCGACCTGTCAAGATGTTCTAATATCAAACATCGACCTGTCAAGATGTTCTAATATCAAACATCGACCTGTCAAGCTGTTCTAATACTCAACCATCGACCACGGAAGATGTTCTAATATCAAATACCGACCTGTCAAGATGTTCTAATATCAAACATCGACCTGTCAAGATGTTCTAATATCAAACATCGACCTGTCAAGATGTTCTAATATCAAACATCGACCTGTCAAGATGTTCTAATATCAAACATCGACCTGTCAAGATGTTCTAATATCAAACATCGACCTGTCAAGATGTTCTAATATCAAACATCGACCTGTCAAGATGTTCTAATATCAAAACATCGACCTGTCAAGATGTTCTAATATCAAACATCGACTGTCAAGATGTTCTAATATCAAACATCGACCTGTCAAGCTGTTCTAATATCAAACATCGACCTGTCAAGCTGTTCTAATATCAAACATCGACCTGTCAGATGTTCTAATATCAAACATCGACCTGTCAAGCTGTTCTAATATCAAATATCAATCTGTCAAGATGTTCTAATATCAAACATCGACCTGTCAAGATGTTCTAATATCAAACATCGACCTGTCAAGATGTTCTAATATCAAACATCGACCTGTCAAGCTGTTCTAATATCATAGCGTTGACCATCATCAGTTGCAGATGTAGAAATTGTAATCATGCAATAATTTCCTGAAAATGAAAACGCATGGTGTCCAGAACAACTGGAAGGTGTCCAGCACTAACTGGATGGTGTCCAGAACAACTGATGGTGTGCAGAACAACTGGATGGTGTACAGAACAACTGGTGTGTCCAGAATAACTGATTATGTGAAGGCAATGTTGAGATAGCAGAACTTTCTAAAAGAGAAATGACACTATGTAACACGATTTTCTGCTCCTGTTAAATTACTACATTCAGCACAAACTTTGTTTTTATGACCACAGCCCTGAAAAAAATGTATTTATTGGTCATAAAATAATAAAATGTATATATTTTCGTTCATGTGGTCTAGTATAAAATACATTAGTGTAATAGGCAATGACAGTCGAAAATCACTTTAAAAGTCTCAAAAAATAATTACGTTTTCTAGATTTGCTTTCTCGAAGAAGCCCCCCCCCAAATGTAGTCCCCTATCATGTCTTCGTTATATTGTCCTTGGTTACGACGTTCAAAATCCAATGACATCGTGAAAAACTGCTACGAAACTGTTCTAATCCTTTTTCTCCGTCCTGTTCGTTACATTCTATGATCTTCTTGATCTGTGGTACAATGAAGATACCAGCCTGACCTTACCTCGGTGACAAAGTTTTTGATGAGGCCTGACTTGATGTGCAGTGATGGCATCAGAAACTTCTGAGGTTCTATTAGTGGTTCCAACTTGACGTTGTTCATCTGCACAGAGAACTTGGTCCCTGTACCCAGTTATTTTTGTGATAGTGCGCATTAGTATCACGATTTGAAACAAGGCCTCGAAGGCCTATCAAGAATGACACTTATTTCATTTTAAGTTTCCACCTCCTAAACATAGTCGTCATACTTCAAGGTAGTCGGCAACATCTTTACACTCGGTGTAGTCCTCTTTGATATACACATAGAGTGAGCCTTATGGAGAAACAGGTAGTTGTTTCCTTTGTGAAGCAGCACTGCTTTGAGGCTCAGGGATGATCTTTTTATTCACTCTGGTTGCATGCGATACCTATAGTCTCCAATAAGCCAGTCACGTTGTTGCAGAAGACAGCCCATCTTGCCGAGTGAAGGAAGTTGGAGAATGTTTGGTGGTGCTTTCTCTGATCAGTGACTTGCACACATTCCTCTTGAAACAAAGAACAGCACGATTCATGCGCTGCACATCACTTGCAGCTGTTCACTAACAGAGCGCACCCAAGTTTCATTTTATACCATGCGCACGAAAATGTGCACACAACTCTTCCTAACACATACACATACCTGAACTCTGTTCACCTACTGTATGCTCTCTTGACAACATGTATGTGAAAGTGCTTTCTCTGTTTTGCAAATTTAAAGACCAAAACTGATTACAGCCTGAAGTTAATTCATACTGGCTGCCAGCAGCATTTATGCTCGCACTACATCTTTGATGGCTCAAAATTGACCCAAGTATCGCATTAGAAAGGTGATCACATTCCATTATGAAAATAAGTACTTAATCTCGGGCTTTGATGTGATGGTTACTGCCGGCATACTTTCACGACAGTTCGGGGTACAGTCGCAAAGAGGTTTAGAACCGCGGTTCTACATGAGTTGAAAGGGGGAAAAAGAAAATGCATCTACAGATATTTATCTATCTAGATAACGCAAGTCTCGTCACACATATTTATCAATCTGGATAACTCAAGTCTCGTTAACACACATTTATCAATCTGGATAACAAATATTTATCTCTCTGAATAACTCAAGTTTTTTTTTTTCTTAATAGTGATAACCAACACAAACCGCTTGTATAACTCCACCCCCATGCGTCTTACGACCATCTATAAACAATTTCCAGACAGGGGGGAGGGGTTGCAGAGAACAGGCCTTTATTGCCCAATGTATATGGGGCACCGTCTATGCGGGCAGGGAAAGTCTCAGAAATATCGTCATTGAAAATAAAGCAACACTCGAAATTTAATTCAAATTCTTCCTTAAGACCAACGTATGTAAATATTTTTCAAAACTGAATACTACAGATGTGTCACACACCAGATCATCACTAGGTGTATAAACTTCACAACAATTCAACATAAATACACAATTTATCTTCTTCAAAGAATGAGTGATTAAAAAGTTAACTGTTAAACAGTTAAGTACTGACTTTGTATATGTGACGTCATGCAGCATTGAAAGATCAACTAACATTGAATTAAAGTATTTTGTTCAATATCGACAGTCATAAAGTGATAAAACAACGACATGCAGTTCTTAATATAACACCGACTTTCATTATTAGCTGACGGACACAAAAGAAAAAATTCAAAATTGTAATGAAATATTAATGCAGTTTTCTTTAGACAAGACGCAAATATCATTAGCCATCGACAGAAATCAATTGTAACAAATATCAACAATTTTCGTCAAGAAGTGTTGAATTTCATACAATTGTATTTAATACGGGAGAAATTAACAAACTGTATAAATTAAGATGGTCTATTGCACTTTTTTCTCAATGGGACTGGCTTAGAGCTGTTATTGATTTTTAAACGTCATGTATAAATAAATTTGTTTGTTTTGTGTTGAGGCTTTAAGAAAAACATTTTCAGTTGTACATGAAGTAATGTAAAATACTTTTTACTGCCGACGCAATCTGTTATATTGTACAAGGCAACCATTATTTACTGTTTCAAGTTTTAACTGGATATAAAATGTGACAGGATATTTCAGGACACCAAATTGTCTTGATGATCAAGTTGATAAATTCATTTTCTCTGAAAACTTCCAGCATACTGCGCAAAAACGGTTGATGAAATAGATTTGTTATAGACTCTGAAACATGTTCAATCGTTTAACTAGAAGTTGTTACTTTATGTTCATTTTAAATGTTTTGATCTTTCAACAAACTTTGTTATCAGGAGTTTAATATATCGTTTAAATGTTGTCAACTCAGCCTAAATTTGGAATAATTCCATACAAAAACAAATCATGGTCAAAGTCACTATTACAATGTTCTACTAACTGTCTGTCAAACTCCAGTTATTGTCAACACTTTCTTTACTACAAAAGATAGTCAACTTTGTCTGCTCGGCATTGACCTAGGTCAGCAGGTATCAAACCTGTGGCCGAACAACACTTGTACTCACCTTGACTAAATACTGTGACGCTTCACTAGGCTATAATTCGACTATCATGAACAAGTACGGATTATGTGTATATGTGTCTAATTCTACGGCAACTAATTCGTAGCTCAGTCTGGATTGCATAATTAGACAAGGATATCTCTTGATGCTTAAATCAACTGCCAGAAAACTGACATGCTCAAAATAATGGAGGAGTCTAACATGTGGTTTAGTTTGATTGGTCTAATGTATATCCAAACGGAGGCCATCAGCGTTTGGTCAGATGGTACGATGGCCAGTACACCAGATGTTCGGTTGCTGTACATGCCGGGAAAGCCGGACAATATGTACGATGGTGGGTGTAATTTATTGAGCAGATCCGGAAGTGGTTTGGACGATGTGTCTTGCAACTTTGCAGAACGTTACATATGCGAATATGTTAATTAATTATTCTCTTTAAATATGTATTTAAATGTAAGGTAAATAATACACTTAAATTGTTTTGAAGAAATTTTACAGGTAAACTAACATATTTTTAAAAGACAATTTTTAACATGTGTCTAATTTAGTGTGTTGTAATGTGAAATGTAGCCTCTAACAGACGTATGAGTTCATCCTACATTAAATAGAGAAAGATAAATGTTAAGATACAGATTCCCAAGTGCTGCCCGTGAGTGCAAGAAAGAGCTCATTTGAGGCAGCACGTTCCACATGATCTGCCTCTTTGGACAATCGTCAGAAGTGGTTCTCGGGCTGGGCCTATGGGGTGAACGGACTTAAGATCCGGCAAGTCCTAGAGCGGCCGTCCAAAACTGACCCGTGGTAAGCTCAGGCGTGTTGAGCAGGCGCTAATTGCCCAGTTCCGAACTGGGCACTGTCCTATTGGCGCGTACTTTGGGAGGTTGAGGCCCAATGTCGACACCCTTGCAGACACTGCAGGGAAGTGGAGGAAACCGTAGATCATTTGCTATTCGGCGTCTGACCCCGCGACCACAGGGTGGACCAAACTGGAAGCCTCCGCTGGCCATCGGGCTCTATGGCAGTCTCCAGATGTTGAGAGACACAGCAGGTCTGATCTCACGGGCTCTAAGAGACTAAGTCTCAGCCCGCAGATAAAACTGAGAGAGTTCAAAGAGAGAGAGAGAGAGAAATGTTAAGATATAAAGAATTGAATTTTATTTACAAATACATTTTAACAATCTACAATATCTTATACAAATAGTTTAATTTTTATTTTTTTTCAATATCTTTAAGACATTCGGCAGGCCTAATGGTTAGCTACTGACGTATAAATTAGTATTATGTCTACTTAAATACTTTATAAAAAAAAGAAATAAAAGTGTGAAACTAAGTCATTATTCATATTCCTGTTTCTTTGGTGCTGTATTTCAACGAGTTGTTGGCTATTAGGTGAAAGAGGGAGAAAGTAAATACTTATCTAAATAATGAATTATTTCTTCCGTTGTAAATGTATATAAATATAATTTCAAATATGGTTGGGGCGTATCTTGATTATTGACCTCATTTTTTGAGAATGGAGAATATTTTTTCATTGTAACAAAAAAAAACATAATTACTCAATTATAATGGCTACATTTTGTAATGAATGTCATAGTTGTAATATACACACACATGTGTGTGTGTGTGTGTGTATGTATGTATGTATGCAACAAAATGTTTGTGTATAATTTGGTCATTGCTGGAATTGCTAGAGAATCAATAAGTCTCAAATTCGTTATTTTTGTTTTTCATCATTAAAATGTTATAATATTTTGTAAACTTAATCCAAGGTGTACTAGCGCAGGTTAACAAGACCACTCTCCGGTTGTTGTTGTTTTATATAGTTGTTGTTTTATATAGTTGTTGTTTTATATAGTTGTTGTTTTATATAGTTGTTGTTTTATATACTTGTTGTTTTATATAGTTGTTGTTTTATATAGTTGTTGTTTTATATAGTTGTTGTATATAGTGTTGTTGTATAGTTGTTGTTTTATATAGTTGTTGTTGTATATAGTTGTTGTTTTATATAGTTGTTGTTGTTGTATATAGTTGTTTTATATAGTTGTTGTATATAGTTGTTGTTTTATATATGTTTTATATAGTTGTTGTTTTATATAGTTGTTGTTTTACATATTGTTGTTGTATATAGTTGTTTTATATAGTTGTTTTATATAGTTGTTGTATATAGTTGTTGTTTTATATAGTTGTTGTTTTATATAGTTGTTGTTTTATATAATTGTTATTTTATATAGTTGTTGTATATAGTTGTTGTATATAGTTGTTGTTTTATATAGTTGTTGTATATAGTTGTTGTTATATATAGTTGTTGTTGTATATAGTTGTTGTTGTATATAGTTGTTGTTGTATATAGTTGTTGTTTTATATAGTTGTTGTTTTATATAGTTGTTGTATATAGTTGTTGTTTTATATAGTTGTTGTTGTATGTAGTTGTTGTTTTATATAGTTGTTGTTGTATATAGTTGTTATTGCTTTATATAGTAAAATGGTCCTTCAAAGAGCCGCAAATTAAAATATGCCAATGTTTCTAAAATTTGGCACAAGTTTTGACACCATCTAAGAAATGAAAACATATTGCGAGACACCAAATGTTATTATCCAAATACAAATTTTAAAGATGTGTTTGTCAAAGTAAGTTGATATTCTAGGTTACAAAGTATGTCACCCCTAACCGAGTAAGCACTGTCCGTGGAGGACTGACCCCATCTCTAACTACACTAATGGGCGCATCCACCTCTTTCTGTGCATATCCGAGGATTTCGTAAATAGCAAACTGGAATAATTAATATCAATATCATGTCGAAAAACATCATTAGGTATGCAACACACAACTGCCACATTAGCAACACACAACTATTCATAACACATTAGTATCACACATCTACTCATGGCACATCATCAACACACAACTGCCACATTAGCAACACACAACTATTTTTAACTCATTAGTATCACACATCTACTCAATGCACATCATCAACACACAACTGCCATATTAGCGAAACATAATTACCACATTAACAACACACAACTGTCACATTAGCATAACACATTTATCATTTAAACAACACACAACTGCCACATATGCAACACAAGACTACTCATAAAACATTAGCAGCACAAAACTACTCATAACACTTTGGTAACACATATCTCCAACATTAACAACACACAGCTGCTACATTGACAACACACAACTGCTAGAATATCTCATAGCACAGGAGCAACACACAACTACATGTACCATAACATGTTTGCATCACATAACGGCCACCTTAACAGCACATATCTACTGAAAATACATTAACAACACACAGTAGTTTTTTACAACCACTCATAACACATTACAACACACACAAACTCTTAACAGAGGTGTTAAATAGCTTGGTCGGCTAGGGTGTGGTACGCCACGGGTGGTATGTTTCTGCTACCGGATGGGGGGGGGAGGAGGCAGAAGTTTAGGTTTTTGTTTGCCGTGATACTGTAGAATTCAAACTTAATTCAAGTGATGCTTTAGGCTCGTTCGGTAAATGACGTAACGCAAAAAAACGACATTTTAGACCCCCTTCCCCCTTTTGTCACAAAGTATCACAAATTTTTCACCCCTCCCCCACTTATGTCACGTCACAAGTTAAAATAAATTAAACACCAAATTACTGATTTATTTTTCTTCGTTATTTTTGGAGACAATCATTCTTTTACATTTTCAGATGCTGATCGATAGCTTCTTCTTTTTCTCCTGAATTCTTCAAGGCCGATTCTTGATTCAAATCATAACCGTTATCTGCCAAAATATCTGCTTGAATCCACTCGACTGTTTCAAAACCGATGATTCTGTTTCATTCTGTTTCTTTGAATGACTTTCTTAATTTTTAGGATTTTTACTTTTTTCCTTTCCATGAGTTTTCTTGTGATTGTTGAGCAATGTTAATGATGCAAAGTAAAGATGGCATTTTTTACAGACTCTAGAATCTAACATTTCTTTGACACTCGGACAGAACTGATCATAAGGAATTTTTTTGTGTTAAATGCAAGACTGGAACAATGTTGAGAATTTATGGCTGATTGCAGTGGATGAATTGTATTCATAAGCGGATTGTATGATAGTACCATAGGAGGAGGCAAAAACTGGTCATCAAAAATGTTCAAATATTGACCTTTTGGTTCTGTGCAGCAAGTGACGTCAAAGGATTTTGAAATTTGAAGCATGTATTGATTTGATCTGACATGATTATTGATCCAGTTTTGATCTTCTGATAACACTGTCCAATCTGGCCCTGAGTCACATTCATCAACGAACTCAGCAACTGACTCGAAGCCATCAATGACTACATTTGAGAAGAATTCGCCAACGTTTCTCCAGCATATTTAAATATCAAATAATGCACTTGTAGCGTATTAAAAACAGTTTTTGAGTCAAACCTAGTCAAAAAGTAATAACTATCGAAAATTTTAAGATACACAATTTTCATAACGGTCAATTTTCAAAATTTCAAGTTGGAGAAGAATTGTAATTTTGTCAGAAAATTCAACCAAATTTGGATTCCCTCAGATAATTGTTTTTTTGTGACGTCAAAATTTCACAGACCCCCCTCCCCTGTCACAAAATGTCACAAAATCCTAGACCCCCCTTCCCCTAAGCGTTTTCGAATCATTTTGAATTTACACACACACACACACAAATTTTCCAATAAAATATTTAGACCCCATCTAAAGCCGGCAGATGTTGTAGTTATGGAGCGGCATATGCTGTGTTTGTCGCCATCGAGTTGCAAATGTGTTGTTTTCTTTTTCGTTATAATTATATAATTATGGATGTATCATTTGCTGGATAAGATTAAATCTTAGTACTACTTTTTTTATTTTACATTTTGAAGTTAGTTGAGTGAAATTTAGAAGCTCAATGATTTTAGCAATAACAACAGTTAATTTTTTTTGATTTATATTGTCTTATTTTTCAAACTTTAAAAAATATTTACGTTGTCATGTTATGAAGTAAATACTGTGACTATCAAGATCTATGCCTATAATAAATTCCCATTGGTACAACTATTTTATGATGACAACAAATGATATTTTTCAGAAACAGGTTAGGCAAATGTATATATTTGTACATTATTAAGTAATGAATTCAATAATTAATTTTTACATAAGTAATTAAATAATTACTTAATCTAATATTACATAAGTATAGTAAAACCTTGGTTTCACAAGTAATGTCAAATTCTGTGTTACCATATATTGTTTACTAAAGTGTTGTAACTTTTGTAAGTGTGTAATAACTTAGACAATACCACTGAAAGAAAAAAGTAGAGTGAAAATTTCTTACTTAAAATAAAATTAAGGCAGGTGTAGAAAGTGTTCGAGGCATCATGGTAGTAAAACAAAACAATGTAGTAGATGATCTGTTTAACACAATACTATGTCAAATTTTCACTAAATTCTTTCAAAGGAGGTAAAACTAATGTCACTGGATCTGTTCCATGTTGACACCACACAAAAGAAACATATTACCATAAGCAAACAGATTGCATTGATTCTGTAAGTAACAGCAAAAGAAATCTTATTCAATGATTAAATTCGATCACTTAGTATAATTGAAAAATAAAAATCATAGTTATTTTTGTTTTCTGGAACTAATCATCAGAGTTTCCAATATTTGTTATGGGAAAATCTGCTTTGATATTCGAGCATCTCTCTGGAATAAATTATGCTTGTAAACCCAGGTTCAACTGTACATTAAACAGTAATGAATTCAATAATTAAGTAATGTAATATTACATATTTAAAAGGTGGAGATTGCACCATCATACACTCAGGCACTTGATGATTATGTTAGCACACAACACCTCACAAAAATTAACATCAACCAGGCATTATAAAGCTTCACAATACCAGAATGTGTCATAATCACATAAGCTTGGCCACATAAGAAATCTTCTTGTTATATGACCCAATTCATTCCTATATCTATCTTTACAATTCCATGTAATAACTTCAGGGCCCTTAAAATAAAATGCAACATATCTATCCTTTTCCACAATTACTTAATCATATTAAGTAAGACTTTACAAAAGTACATCATTACAAAATTAACATATCGGGTCAGAAGATATATCCCTCATATACATACATATGGCTTGGACATACTGACACAAAAGAAAGTCTCAGTACTCTCAAAGAAAAAGTGAGCAACACTCAAACAGTCACACCCATGTAGTCTTGACATCATTTAAGAAGCTACATACATTAGTGGAGCTGAAGGTCTGTGTACTATGTGTGAACAGAAATCCCCCAAGTCTGTGACATTATTCTGAACTGGTACTTAAGCAAATGAATTGATAACTTAAAAATTATTTGCAGCAAATGTGCATTAAAATGCTTGACTAACAAATTCATTTCTACCATAGACCACCAGATTGAAGTTTTGAAATTCAGGTAACCTTCCTCTTACACAGTAGATCACAAAATATATATTGAACAGAATGACTATCCTCGTTTTGTTAAAAATACTATTTGCTATATAAAAAGTATTTGCCAACAACCCACACTATTAGGCTCAATTATGGGCTTCATAAATTGAACTTCTGAATCAAAATTACAGTGTATGCTATTGTCTCTGATATTCCTGATTGTATTCCCTTCAACAAACTTAGGTCATCCATTTGTATGTGTTTTCATAATTTATTTCCATGTTTAGAGTGAGGCTGTGTTATTTGAGGGGTTTGTAACAGTTTTCTAGATGTGTTAGAGCTTAACCTTTTTCCAAGATACTGTGTTGGAGGAAGGTTACTTGTACATTCAGTTATTAAATACCAATAGGTTCTTTGACAAAAAAGAATATTATAGCATTGTTTTCATGTCAGATGGAAATTCATGTTACTATATTATTTCTTTTATATTTGTTAAGAAAATATTTTATTTTTTCGAGTAAACTTAGACACTTTGTTCTGTTATGGCTCATTTTAACAATGTTTTTAAAATAGTACTTCAAAACAAAATCCTGTAAATGTGAGTAAAAATCACTGAGAACAATAAACTCAATTTTTTTTTTCTTTTATCTCTGTTGTAAAAAAAAATTTTTTTAATTTTTAACACCATAGTAACTATTTTTTATACAAAATTTAAATGTCTTTACTTAGGTTTGATATACGAGGTTTGGATCCCTCAAGTGCTGAAGATGAGCAAGGCATCAAGGAGTCATCTAAAGAATGTGAGTAACTTATTGAATTTCCACCTGGTACTCTGTTAATGGGAAAAGTCTAAATTGTTTACACTTGGTTTGTTTTTTTATACTTATTTCAATATAGGTGGGTTTTTTAAATGTTTGTTTTGAGTAATACATTTTTTATCATATTTGTTGTTCTTTTTTAAAATTTTAGCCAATTTTTTCTGCGTTTTTAATTATCCATAATTTAGAAGATTTTCATAAGTTTTTTGTTCAGCAAACTATATAAGTAGTACATGTAATTGTTAATAAAAAAAATATTGCAAAAAACAACTTCAGAAATCTTGATACCATAATTTCTTTCTGCAATTTCCCCCTTTCATTGAAACTATTTCTTCTTGGCTGCATAATATTTTGATTAACTGAAGTGTAGTGTTATCAAAATAAAAAAAGTGTTCAGATTTTCAAATACATTGGGCTTAACTTAGAAAAACCAGACAGGGCTAGTTAAATAAAACCCTATATAAATCAGATATGTCATGAAAATCTGAAGCATTGATTTAGTAATAGAAGATTAGGTTGAGTTTTTAGATTCTCCATTTGTATGAATCTATCCATACTAATCTGCATTTAACATTACCATTTTTTAATGATAAACCTTAATTTTCTCATTTGAAAGAGTTTCAAATTCGTACACCAATTATAATTAGGTTGTATCATATACAATTTTTTAAGTTTGCTAAATTTTTATCAGTTACTTATAAGCTTTTAGTTCATTTGTAACATAAATGTCAAAGCACTAACGGTTGTGTTTGTTTATCCAAAGTCGTTTGACTAAGTTTCTCTATTTAACTATAAACTGTCTATTTTATAATGTGAACGTAATGCACATCAAATGCAACATGTTACAATTTAAATACTTTTTGACCAAAAATGGGCCAATAATTTTCATGTTTCTTCCAATATTGTTAAGTTCTTTCTGGTAACTTTTGCTGAAATGTTTATAATCACAATTCTTGTTTGCAATGTACTTGTATCAGATAAAAAAAAGAAAAATTAAAACTTTAAAAATTGTAATTGATACAAGTATAATTATAATTGGTGTACAAATTTGAAACTCTTTCAAAGGGTGAAAATTAATTCATGAAAATCTCTTTTAAAAAGAAATGTTGTTACTATTTCTATAGTACAGCAGTTGATAGCTAAAGAAGTCAGCGAGGGCATACCACCAGAGAGAATAATAATTGGTGGATTTTCTCAGGGAGGTGCTGTTGCCTTGTACACAGCTTTTGGGACAGACACAAAAATAGGAGGAGTTTTAGCACTAAGTACTTGGCTGCCCATGAATAAATATTTCACCAATGCTTCTGTGAGTATTAGAGAAAACCAAATTCATTCAAATAGCCTGTTGTTTCATAGTAAGAAAAGAAAAAAATATTGATCGATATATACATATATCAACCTTTTTTTTTCATACAGAATGCTAAATACAACACTGGTGTACCAGTCTTGCAATGTCATGGAACAGGAGACCCATTAGTCTCTTATAGATGGGGCCAGGCAACACATGAAATCATCAAGACTTTCAATCCTGCAGCCCAGTTTAAATCTTACAGTAATATGGGGCACAGCTCCAATCCTTTAGTAAGTTTTCTTATGCTTAGAGCTTATTTTTTGTCAGGATTTAACTCAATTTCTCTACCACCCGCTGTGGTCATTATTTTTAGCCAACTATTTAACAGAATTCTGTAACAGAAATCGATAATGTGTTTACAGGAAGTACTGTTAAATATCCTAAATAGTAAATTTAATTTTCATAATTAAATATCAAATTATGTTGAAAAAAAGTGTCAAATGGAAATAATAAAATACTTTTGTAATAAGAAGTAAAGTTCCCTTAGCACAAATGGGCCATCGGGTCAGATAAAGTGTAGAATTCATCTGTTTCTACAACCTCTGCATATGTACGCCCAGCCGCCTTTACTTCCCCAACTTAAGTCAGGTATCCATTTATAGCTGGGTGGACTTATGGGACGGCTTTGAAACCAATTTCACCTGGAAAATTCCCATGGTCCTCACAGAGGATTGAACCAAGGACTCTCAGTTCGTCAGTTGAGTATCTACTCCACTCGGCCATCCGTCCCACTTTTGGGACTTTCGTAATACATAATGAATATTTCCTTTTATTTTTTTATTAATTCAGCTGTTTCCTTTTGATTAATTAATTTTAATTGCTCTTATGTTATAAGGGTTATTACAAATGGGGTATTTTCTTATTTCGTAATTCATGAAATTAACATAGTTGATTTTTCTCCCCAGGAAATGGAAGATGTAAAACACTTTCTTCAAGATATTCTTAAAGATTCTTAGAAATTGCAATCACCAAACATTTAGGAAAATGGAGATTTGCTACTCATTAGCTACTTCATATGTACACTTTTAGGCTTTTTCATCTGTTGCATTTATTTTATATGTGTGAGAAAGTAATTTTAATTGACAGATCAGTACTGAATCCATTCTGTATTACTTAATATTCTCCCTTAAAATTGGCTTTTGAGAATTTTTTTTTTTACATAAATTATTATTTGGATATCATCATTGATGACTATTTATTCATGTTAATTTTCTATTTAATGATGAAAAGTTAAAATCTTTGGGATGCAGTTGTCTGAGAAATGTGCAATCTTAAGTGTGTAAATTGTTTGACTTACTTTAATTGTGACATTGTTATATATTACAACTACTTGATAACATTTGGCCGTGGACATCTATCATGTGTAAAGAAAATGTTTTAATGATAGAAAATGGCTGCAGAATTAAAATAATGTATTGACAAATTCAAGTCTTATTAATAATTTATCTTTATTTCTTTTTGAACAATCCAAATGGAAACAAGTGAATGTTAAATTTCTTGGTATATTACTGCTGGACTATTTTATAGTGAGAACTTGAAAGGAATGGGATTAAAAAGACCATTTAAAAACAATTCATGAAGGCACTGATTTTAGTATGTTATCTTTTACATGCAATTTTCACTTTAAAATACCTGTAAATAATATGGTATTTTAGGCACATATTGTATTAATATATGTTATATGCACGCAAGTTTCAGTAAAAAGAAAACCTTGAAACATAAATGTATTTAAGTATAAATTGTTGTAACCGTTGCTTACATATGTATGGAAGTGTTAAGAATCCATCTGTCAGAAAACACAACGCAGAAGTTTCAGTAATATGGAATATCTCTCCAGACATGAAACTAAAATAGGCAAAATAGCACAAGTCAGCTAAGTGAAATAAGACTAGTTTTCTGTTCTGGTGCAACAAGATTGTTAGATTCTAAAAGTAAAGTTTTTCACATAGATTTCTATGTAGGCATTATGCTCCTCCTGTTAAAAAAAAATCTAATTGTTTAGCTCTGTAGCTACATATTAAATATCAAAACTTACATGATAAATGATACAAAATATTATATACTAATTTAATTTTTGTATATTAATTTGCTAAGACTGATTAACCCTTTGATTTATTAGTATATTGTAGGTAGACATGGATAAGCCATTATTTTCTTTGCAAAAAAACACGAGTGTTTCCTATTTCTTTTATATAGATATTTGAACCTTTTTAAAATTTGAATTTACGTTTCTAAGCATCCCTATTGGTTTGTTAACTTTTGCGAAAAACATGTATATGAAACTGTTGCAGACATGACAGCAAGATGCTGTATTATCAAATGCGATGAAAATTATGCGAAAAAATGATGATACAAAATTTCTAGCCTCTCGTTATTTTGATCAAATTATAACCGGGTTCACTAACCACTTGTTGGTATTTTACCTCCACCAATACACTACAGAACCTCCACCAATACACTACAGTACCTCCACCAATACACTACAGTAGATAATGTAAACTAGTGAATGAAAAGTTTCTGTTTTTACATCGACCGGGAAGGGATCAGGGGATTTACTTGTCGAAGGACTATATAACAAAAATATCATTTTATATTACAAGTGGGCCTTTTGTTGACATACCTGGATGTGTGTGTACGAAATGCCGCAGGGTGGGGGTAGTAGATCTACGTAGTAGTTGAACTTACATTAACTTCGAATTGTATAGTGAAATTCCGTTATTTATCGATGTGGCGGTATTCTGAATTTTTTTGTCAAATTAACGCATTTAGGTGTTGCATTAAAAATTTTAATCGCAATTTTTTTTGTCGCGTTAATGCAGTTTAATCAGCAGCCCTAGTTTATAGATGTCTGCAGAGGTTCCACTGTCACAAATTAAAATGCCAAGTTGCAATGTTATTTTGTCATTTTTCAAGCAAACAACTTGGTACTCCTTATTGACATTTTTTTTTTACCATCACAATGCAAACAAAATTTCTCTTCAGAGATCAGTTCCATCATGTGGTTTTTGACTAACTCTGCATCTTTAACTGCTCGTCGCCAAACTCCAGACTGTGATGGTGTTGAAACACTAACCCCATCTTCACACAGACTTTGAAGTACCTGTGATGCTTTTCTGGTTGACAAAAAGTGTTTAGACACCAGTTTGGCAGCAGACTTAGTTGAGTAGTGTGTTACACCTTTTACAGAAAAATCTTCAGGAACTTCTTCATGGTCACTTATCACTGTTGTTCCCTTCCTCAATATCACTGTATTCGGAGATTAGCATATGGCTTGTCAAAGGTTCTGAAGTGTGTTTGTTCCTTTTTGATGGATGGATCGTTGATAAAGGAGCCACTTTCACAGTTGTATATCCAACCCTGCCTCCTGATTCAACTGGTCTTTTATACAGTTCTTTATCTTCACTACAAAATCAATGTCCATTTGTTTTATCAAACAAATTAACAAGATTTTTTATAAATTCTGCGTTTGGTCGCTTTCTGTGTTTTTCAAAAGGTGTGATAAGTTTTTCAACCTTTGCTGACACTTGCTGTATGGGGAAAGAACAGGAAAATTCAGTTTATCCCAGAGCTCCAACAATTCGTCAGTTATTTTTCTGAGTCGGTTTCGTCTTCCTTTCAATTCATCAAAAAGTCCCGACAATATTTTTGTTGGAAGGCATTTTACATAGCATTTCGCTCATATCCTGTTTATGTTCGGGTATACTAAGACGGCGTTTAGTGCTTGATTTCAAGTTTTGTGCCCATATTCACCCAGCCGCTTCCATTGCTGATGTTGACATTTTACTATGTAAAGACATATTTCCAGTGATGTTAACAAGGACACAAAGTGCAAGGACCAGGACAAGGACACAAAGTACAAGGACAAGGACTTGCCAAGGACCAGGACAAGGACTTTGCATCAAGGACCAGGACAAGGACTTTGCATACAAAGGACTAAAACAAGTATTTCATAAAACAATAAAATCCAATATTTCTTTAACAACAAAATTTATTTAAATTTCATGTATATACATGTAATGTAGTGCATTCAACAAAATCATAATGTTAGTCAATGTCAAGCGTTACACTTGAGGAACACAAGTGCCTCCAATAGTGAATCACTCATACGAACTCTGTGTGGTCGTAAAAACAATCCACTTTGTGAAAAGACTCGTTCCACTGGAGCTGAACTTGCAGGAGCGCAAAACAGTCTCGCCAGCAATGGCTGCAGCAATGAAAATTCCGGTTTCTTATATGTCTGACAGTTTGCACTCGTCTGCATTAAATGATGATGAATTTATAACTTCCAGGTAATTCTGCAGCTGTTTCTCACTCTTAACAGCTGCATCTTCTATAGTAGTCTCCAACTTGTTTTTATAATGTGAAAAGAGGGAGACTCTGGCTTTTTTCGCAGAAGGTTGACTTTCCGAGGGAGCTGGAGTTGGCTTGTGCGACTCGGCTGATGTGGAAATAGAAGATGCTGGTCGGCAAACAGTGAGCTCAGACTGCAGCATTGCTGTAAAAAACAAAAAACCGTTTACAACTATGTACAATTATACACATATGCATTAGGTAAACATTTTGCTTTAATTAAAAATAAATGAGTGACTAGCACTGGCCAAGTGGTTACTAGGAGCAATGAATGAATAACGTTTTGAAAAAAATTGCAATAAACAACGACACAAATTTACAACTCCAGCATTGCACATTAACTGCCAAACAATCATAAAAAATAAAATCATCAACTTACCAGTTATTCGATGTCGTAGGTTTTCTCTCACATCTTGAGGTCCTGGGTGGTCAGCAAGCCAGTGAAAAGCATATTGGGGGTCTGCTGCAGATGCTAAGATAAAAATGCTGTTGTCAAATGCCAACGACTTTGAAGTTTGTTGACGAGTCAAGTGATTTGTCATATCAAGACGCTTGAACAGCATGAAAAACCTTTCACCCAACTGGCAAAGAAGTTCATTTAGGACAGAATGGTGGTACGTAACTTTATTCAGCTGCTGAGAAAGAAAGCGGCGAAGGTTGAAAATGGTCGGGACCACACAACTAATTGTAACCATTTTCTCTCCCTGTGCAATATCTGTCGCCTGTGCAAATGGAGCTAGAACATCAACAAGTTCTTGGATTTGTCCATATTCCTTGGCTGTCATGATAAGATTTTCATGTGATGTTTGTCGCAGCAAATCCATCAATTTTGCCTGGTCCAAGTCGACAACTGCTTCCAGCTGTCTATATACACTGTTCCAACGAGTGTCGTTTGTTGCTGGAATTAACTTTACCATGTTTCCACACTTGAAAATGTCTTCAAAAGCCGTTCGAAATAATGCACTTTGATGAACAATATTGGCTAATTTCGACATTTTTGAGAGTGCTGATCTACAGCTGGTGGTCTTCTCAAGGCCACCGCGCACAACCAGCTGCAGTGAATGACTGAAGCATGCAAGTCGGCTTCCAATTTCAGTCAGTGAATCAGTTTCCTCATCAGGCAAATCCTCCCACAGCTGATCATCATCAACATATGTGTCCACTGGAGGCGTTTCTTCTTCAGATGATGGGAAAAAAAGACACATGGCTTTCAACATATTGCTCGCGTTATCAGTAATCACGTGCCTAACTTTTCCATTCAGACTGAAATCATTCACTATTCGATCGAGTGCTTCACTAATTAATTGACCGGTATGTGATCCACGAAAAGCTGAGAATGCCAACAGCTGAGAGAATGGATCCCCGTACAGCACACTGTGCACTGTCACACCAAGGTATGAATGGCATCGACGGTCTGTCCAGATATCAGCAGTCAGTGCCACATCTGTGCAGCCCTTCAGCTTGACCATCAACTTAGTCTTTTGCTCCTCGACTGACTTTGGAATAACTGAATATGACAAAGTTTGCCAACACGGAACCTGGTATCTTGGATCAACAACTTGTAAGAACTGGCGAAACTGGGGGCTGTCAATGGCTGAAATTGCAATACCCAAGCCAACAATCAGATTATCAATAATCGATTGGGTGATTACTTTCTGCCGACTGCTGCTGGCACCATATGTTGTAGAACCACCCGCATTTGAATTAGAGGGACTACTTGTGAAATCTGTGATTTGTGACTGATCAGATGTTGTTGGTCGAGACGTTTCTCTTTGGTAAGATTTGTACTTATCCTCGTGACGGTTGGACAGATGTCTGTTGAGTTGAATATAAAAATATAAAATTTAGGCCTAAAAAAGTTCTACACAGGCAACGTGTACCGTATTTTCACGTATATAACGCGCGCGCTATACACGATTTTACAAATAGCGCAACCCTCCTGCGCATTATCTACGTGTGCGCGTTATCTAAGGCGACTACATATATTCTTCAATCAAAATACTTAATGTATATTGTTTTTAATTACTTCTGTTGATAAACTATTGCTACTGTATGCTTGAATTTTGAACATTGTTTGCGATAATACGGTATTTTCCGTATAAGGCGTAATTAAAATTGTTAAGAACATGTAGCAAGACTACTAAAATGCGTAATACTACTAATTCAAAAATCTGAAAAAATTACTACTGAGGCTAAACAAAGCACACTTACTTTGTAAATCCTGAAGTCACGTTGATATTGTCTTGAATTATTTTGCGACAAATGCAACATTTTGCACTCCACTTATTTTTAACCTTATCTCCACTAAAGTCGGTATAGGCAAAATTAATTACATTTGGTATACGAAGCGGAGCCATTATTTTTTTATAATTAAATTAAAAAAAAATCAATTTATATTTATGAGATTAGAAATATGCCGCCAATAATAAACCGGAAACAAAAAGAAAAGGAAGTCTAGAAATGGCAGCACCATAGATAATATATTATAAATACATGCAGAGTGCATTGCCATAGATTGGCATTGATTTTAAATATAGCACCAGCCTAAGCATAGCAAAAAAAAAATTTTTAATTAAAAACCACAAACAGCAGGTCCTTGTAATGTTAATAAGGACTGAAAGAGCAAGGACAAGGATAAGGACTTGTCTGCCAAGGACCAGGACAAGGATAAGGACTGAAAAATGGTCCTTAAGGACAAGGATTAACATCACTGCATATTTCCAAGAAGCTCTCAACAGCAAATCTCCAAAAACAATACTGTGAAGAAAACCAGCATCTTAAGCCTGTTCCATTCTGGACACAGGACGTGTTAGCGCATTTTCGTGTTATATATCTGTACGTATGTTAGCTTTCAGTTAATATTTGTACATTTTGGAAATGTTTATAAATTCAATTGTGTAATGCATACATCTTGAAAAAAAATATTAAAAAGACTTTTCTTTATATTTGAAAAAAAAATTAATTTTCTCTTAAATCTAACTACTAGTGGTTTGTGGTCACTAAAATACGACTCATAATTGAAACATTCTAAATCGTAGTCCGAAAACTCCGTCAATTGTTGTTTGATAAATTGCTGTTGCCACTCATGTTTCACTTTCGTTTAATAACCCATTCATTTGGTGCGCCATCGCAGCGTATAAGGTGTAAAATGGGGCCATGAAAATGACATAATTATTAATATAGCTTATATAGTAAAAACGGTAAAAAAAAAACGCCGATGCCCAGCCCTCAGAGGTCAGATCGCGAAATGGACTTTTGATGCAGGAATGGCAGGCTAATACCTACAAAAATATATACATCATGGGTCTAGCACTATGGTTGCTGAGATCTAGGGTGATGACGGACAAAACGGGGACAATAGCGCATTCGACTTCTCGAAAATGCGCTAAAAATTAGTTTAAATGATACGATCTAGTATAAATTTACAGTTTAAAACCTCATATCTATTTGGTCGAGTTTTTGCAATTTTACTAAGGAGGTCATCTAAAGTTTTACACTTGTCGTACTTACTGGACGATCCCGTTATGTTTCATTTGCAACAAAAAAAAATTGTTATTCAATCTAAGCCTGTACCTCATAAATAAAATAAAATAGGTTGTCGCAGTGTCTGAATTTCGAGATTATGCCAAATAGGCGACAAAAGATTGTCTGTCGATTGTCGGTCGACGTATAGCAACAGAGAAGGCGCAGCGTTCTGTGTACACTGTACACTACACTGTACAGCCTCCAGAGGCGTAACGAGGGGTGGGGGGTGCATCATGCCCCGGGCGCTACTCACAAAGGGGCGCCAAATGGTATATTTTACATATAATATTATATGGTTTTCGAATGGGGGGGGGGGGCTAAAAAGATATTCAAAAGGTATTGTGCCACGGGCGCGAGTTAAGCTCGCTACGGCACTGATAGCCTCTCCTTATTTAATTCTTGCTGTTCACATTTTCTGGACTTTCCCATATCATATTCTATTTTCCAAACTAAGATTGGTCAAAGCTTACTTGAGATCGTTAATTTATTAAAATCTTTTGTCTGATTTAGCAATTATGTCCAGCAGTGATATTCTAGTTATTAAAATCATTTTAGTTATAGTTTTGATTAGTTTTTTTAGCAATCATTTTTATTATTATTTAGTTATAGTTTTAAATTCATTTTAGTTATAGTTATAGTTAGTTTTTTATCAATCATTTTTATTATTATTTAGTTATTATATAGTTATAGTTATTGAATAATTTTCGTAAGCACTGCAAAACTTCAAATGCCCATCGATACGACAGATAGGCCTACATCATCGCTACATGCCAATTAAATTTCAACATCCATTGCACCACACACTACACTATCACACTACACATGAATTGAACAGAAAATAAGTGAAAAAAATCTTGATAACTATTAAGTTTGTAAAAACCAGTGGTAAAAGTGACTTCAAAGTTGAATAAAAAAATTCAAGTTGCTTTGTTCAAATTATTACATCAAACAAATTGTTGCCTAATTCTTTTTAATTAAATAATTTCGTTCAGTCACGGTTGACTTTCAGCCATACTCTAATTTACAGCGACTTCTCCATTCTGTTCCTCCTCCCGGTGGTCAGCATCCCACAAACTGAAAACAGCCGTTCAACAAATGCTTGAGAAGCAGGTGCTGCTAATTAGGGAGTGACCGATATGCCTTTTTACCGATAGTCCTTCTTCTTCTTCCTTTGGCTCTACAGCCCATTTAGGGCCCTGGCCTGCCATACTACACTTCTCCACTTTTCCCGATCCATGGTCTTCTTCCTCCATTCTCTCACTCCTATGGCTTTAAGGTCTTTCTCCACTTCCTCCAACCATCTGCTTCTTGGCCTGCCTTTAGGCCTTTTCTCATTAGGTGTTGTCTTATAAATCGTTTTTGGACCTCTGTTGTTTTCCATTCTTTCTACGTGCCCTACCCACCTTAATCTATTCATTTTACCTTAATCTATTCATTTTAATTTCAGCTGTTATATTTGGTTCTTCGTACAGTTCGTACAGCTCTGAATTGGTTCTACTTCTCCACTCGTTATTGTCCTTTACTGGCCCATATATTTTCCTAAATATTTTCCTTTCCCAAGTGTTTAGCATATTTTCTGCTTGTTTGCTGATGGTCCATGTTTCGCTACCATATGTTACTGCTGGCCGGATCATTGTCTTGTATATGGTTTTTTTAATTTTTCTGGAGATCTGTCTGTTTTTCAGTATTTTATGCAGTGTATAATATATTCTGTTCCCTACTTCTATTCTGTTTTTTATCTCTATCATTATATCGTTTTTCTCACTTATGGTTGACCCCAGGTATTTAAAGTTTTCTACTCTTTCAAATGCTCTATCACTGGTTTTGAAAAATTTTTCTCTTCCTTCTTTTTCATTTCTTTGTAACAGCATATATTGAGTCTTTGTTTCGTTTACTGTTAAACCTGCTTTCTGAGCTGCTGTTTCTAATTCTATGTATGCTTTTGCTATATCCTTGCTTTGCTTTCCTATCAATGTTATGTCATCAGCATATGCAAGGTATTGGATGGGTTCTGTAAATATTGTTCCTGTTTTCATAGACTTTGTTTTTTCACTTCTGAGGTAGTGTGTTATAGTTCCTCGCTTATCCAACTGTACGTTTCTTATGACTTTTTCTAGGGTTAAGTTGAAAAGTATGCACGAAAGGGAGTCTCCTTGTCTAAGTCCTTGGTTTACTTTAAATTCTCTTGAGCTTTCCCCTTGGATTTTCACTTTGCTTCTTGAGTTGTTTAATGTCATACGTACTAGTCTAATGAGCTTGTTGGGGATACACAACTCCTGCAATGTTTTGTAAAGATAATTTCTATTGATGCTGTCATATGCCATCTTGAAATGTATGTACAGTTGATGTAGGTTTATATTATGCTCATAACATTTTTCTAGAGTGTTTCGAAGGGAAAAGATGTGGTCTGTGGTTGCTCTGCTAGGCCTGAAACCACATTGATAGTCACCTAATACTGTTTCACTGAAATTCCCTATTCTGCAGGCTATTATTTTTGTTAGTATTTTATAAACAGTGTTGAGAAGTGAGATTCCTCTGTAGTTGTTGCAGTTAAGTTTCGAACCTTTCTTGTGTAGCGGAACTATTAAGGCTGTTTCCCATTCTGTTGGCATTATCTCTTCTTTCCATATTTTATTGACCATCCTGTGTATTTCTAAGTGTCGTGTGCGTCCTCCATATTTGAGTAACTGAGCATTTATGTTATCTTCTCCTGGTGCTTTATTGTTTTTGGTCTTTTTAATAATATTATTTATTTCTTCTATGGTTGGTTCTTCTATTTCTGCCCCATCGTCCTCTGCAATGTTTGGTACATCATTTTCGCTGTCAGTTTTAATGTTCAGCATTTCTTCAAAATATTCCGCCCACCTTTCTGGAACCATTTCATTTTCTATAAGCAGGTCGCCTGATTTGTTAAGACACATGTGAGATCTTGCTTGGAAGCCGTTACTTTTCTCTTTGATGGCCATGTACATTTTTCTTGTTTCTTTTTCTTTTGAGTATTCCTCTAGTTTTACTAGTTTTCCCTTTTCCCATTCACGTTTTTTCTTTCTGCATATTTTAGTGGCCTTCCTTCTAGCCTCAGTGTATGCGTGAGTTGACTTTCTGGTTGCTTTTTGTAGAATTATTATCCTCAATTGGTTTCGTTCTTCCACTTCTTTTTTGCATTCCTCGTCATACCATTCAGCTCTTTTCTTCTTTTGCTTGTACCCTATGACACTTTCCGCTGTGTTTTTTATGGTTTGTTTAATCTTTTCCCAGTGGCTATTTAGATTTTCAGTATTATCTATATCTAGTGTTTCTAGTTTGCTTTTAATTTCTTGTGCATATTTTTCTTTTGTTTGTGGCTCTTTTATTAGTTTTTCACAGTCAAATTGGTTTGTTATCTTTGCTTTTGTGTTGTGAAAGATACTTATTTTTTGTCTATACTTTATTTTGACTAACATGTGGTCTGTGTCGGCATCTGCTCCTCTGAAGCTTCTGACATCTTGAATATCTGAACCATGTCGCCTGTCTATTAGCACATGATCTATTTGATTTCTTGTCACCCCATCTGGTGACCTCCATGTTTCTTTGTGTATTCTTTTGTGTGGAAACTTAGTGCTACTAATGGTCATGCCTTTGCCAGATGCAAAATCAATCAGACGCGTTCCATTATCGTTGCTTTCTTCATGTAGACTGTAGCTTCCAATTGTCGGTCTGTATACTGTTTCTTTGCCAATCTTAGCGTTGAAGTCTCCTAACACTAATTTGATATCATGTCTAGGTGCTTCTTCATATAACCTTTCTAGGGCATCATAAAATTCCTCTTTGGTATTCCCTTATGAATCTTCAGTGGGTGCATGGGCACATATTAGGGTCATATTGAACATTTTGCCACGAATCCTGAGGCTGCACAATCTTTCATTGGTTGGTTTAAAGCCAATTATTTGATTGAGGATGTTTTTCCTGACGGCAAAACCTGTTCCTAATGTATTTGTGGTGTTTCCACTATAAAAGATGGTATACTCTGTTGTTTTTAGTATGTCTGAATTTTTCCATCTGATTTCTTGGAGTGCTGCTATTTTTATTTTGTATTTTCTAAGCTGTTCAGTGAGGCGGGTTAGGGCTCCTGCTCTGTATAGGCTTAACACGTTCCAAGTCGCTAGCCAGTAATCATGTCCGTGATCATGCGAAGGTCGGTTTCTATTTGAATCAGTCCGGTTTTTGAATTGTTGATTGGGTTTCGTAACTAGTGTTTTTTTTACATGACTGGGTAGTTAGCCCTGTGCACAACCACTAGGGTGTTGCCCTTCACAGCCTTGTGGGTAGCTGCCTTTGTTTAAGGTTAGGTCCCTTAGCCTTTGTGGATCCCTCCACTAACTACAAGGCAGTAGTTGCCTGCTTTGGTCCGCCCCGAGAATTGTATTTCATCGGCACTCACCATATCTGGCGAGCTTTCCCCTATCCGCCACCGGGGGAGGCGCCCGATGGGAGTTCGGCCTCTCCACACGAGTTACCGATAGTCCGATACCGATATTTTCCCCCAGCATTTTTACCGATACCGATATTTTCTTTTTAGGGGCTGTCCATTATTTATGTCAACAAATTTTTGGCGATTTTTACCTCCCTCCCCCTTGTCAACAACGTGTCAAACTTCCAGAGACCCCCCTATAAAATTACGTCAACATTTTATTACCCCCCCCCCTAAAAAAGGTGGCTTCCAAAATGTTTATGTGGCAAAATTAGTAGGAATATAGTTAGTTTAATTAAAATACTGAATGTTAAGCGAGTGTGTAACACAGAACTACAAACGCTGCTTAATTTTCCTATTTATTAAGTAATTATATTAAATTTAAAAAAGTTACATTGTTGACGTCAAATTTTCTTGACCTCCCCCCCTCCCCCTTGTCAACAATTGTCAAAAATTTTCTGACCCCCCTCCCCCCTATTTTGTTGACGTAATTAATGGACAGCCCCTTAAGCAACAATAATGCCAAACACGTGTTATTCTCGTGCTGTATGACATATGTCAACCCATGTTCACATATTTTGTAACACTTCGCCCACGCGTGTCTTGTTTACCCCCCCCCCCCAAGATACCGATATTTTTATTAATCAACAACAATGCCAAACACGTGCTTTTATCGTGCTACAACTAATGACGTATGTCAACCCATGCTTACCCCTTCCCTGTCATATTTCGTGACACTTCGCCCACACGTAAGTCTTGTCCCCCCCCCCCCCCAACTTCCCACCCCAACAAAAAATACACACAGCTGTTAACTAATTGTATCATTCAAGGTCATACATTAGAATTAAGAAATGCCAATCCTATTGTTTCAAGGTCATATCTCTGATGTAGACGTGACAATTTCTGTGAACGGGGTTTTTTTTCTTTTTTTTTAAATCTTGTCTGATCTGGTTATAGAATTGGGTTATTTACTGATTTTTTTTTCTGCAACTCCGTTGTAAAAAAAAAAAACAATGTATCGGCAGCTAAAAAACGGCCGGTCCGATAGTTAACCCATAGTGCCAATATCGGTTCGCGACTATCGGTCGCTCCCTACAACAATCGGCCGATCCGATATTAACCGATAGTGCCAATATCGGTCCGATACCGATACCGATCCGATTATCGGTCGCTCCCTACTGCTAATAGGTCTAGAGCCATAGGTGCAAGTTGACTCTACGACTTCGGACAGCTTCTCAACCAAAATGGTATGGCATTGTCAGTGATTGCATTGCATTGGATGTCAGCAATGTACTTGTTGATCATGCCGGTGGCCACATTAACTGACATCTGCAACTGATGAGGTGTGTCACTGTCAGATGCAGAAAGTTTCATTGCTAGGTCTGGAAGCTGAATCTGAAGAATACTCTGCTGCTGCAGTTGAATTTCATCTGGTGATTTTGTTCTTTATTGTTTAACCTGTATATAACATGTGCACAAAAGTAAAAATCAATTAGGTGATTGACAAATAACTATATAGTACTTTTACACATACTGGTTACTGGCATGGCAACTGACACGCACAAATTAGAACAATAATTTGTATCTTTATTGAACTCTATACCAATTGCAACCAGTACCTCAAAAATAAAACTCTTAACACAATTTGCTGTTGGATTATTATTCATTTACATTATTGTCAGTTTTTATTTAAAATCTGTTTACCAGGCTTGCGGAGCCGGAGCCGGAGCCGAGGAGCCGGGAGCCGCTACTTTTTGCTGGAGCCGGAGCCGGAGCCGAAAAAATCTGGCGGCTCCACGGCTCCCAAATGTTTTTTTTACAGCAGAATTTTTTTTAGCTTTAAAATTACAAATTTGTTTGATTGTTTGCCTCCTACAATTTGTAATAGACTAAAAACAAAATGGTAGCTTTCTGTATTTAACAATTTTATTATAAACAGAATATCTGAAACAGAGCAGATAAATTTATAAGGCTGTGGCTATTCGGACCCGGGTCCCAATAAAATTCGATTGTTATTCGGACCCGTGGCAAATATGCACTAAGCTTAGCTATATTTAAACTTTATTAGACGGAACCCGAAAAAATAATAATACAGAGTCCGCTTAGTGAAACCCTAGATACTGAGTAACGATTAAATCATACAATTCAAACAATCATAAAAAATAAACAAAAAACAATGATAAAATTTATTTATAGCTAAGCTAAGTGCATATTTTCCACGGGTCCGAAT